>JAUNZO010003064.1:0-311930 GCA_031894775.1 Chloris gayana
AGTACTTATGAATTCACGACTATGTATATAGTTACCGATATATTAACGACTTGGCATGCGGTCGCAACATGGCATAAAGGCGTGGCGGCAGCATATAGGAGCGAGAATAAGGAAGTGGTCCCACATGTTCCTGTTCCGACTCCTGTCGTTCCCGAAGGAGGTTGGGATCTCACACAAGAAGACTTCCCTACCTATAAGCATGGCATGCCACTACTATCAGCAGATGTATTGAAAAAGAAGCCATGGATATTTAAGTACTTTCATCCATGGTACTTAAATGCATGTAGTAAGGGTGTCTAAGTTATCACGGCAAGAATCCCTGGAGAGGTTTTTGGACAAGAGGGATATTTTGACTTAAATGTGCCTTTTGAGGAGATCCATGCTCTGTACCGTCTCCAACGCATGGATGCCACTCTCGTTACCGTCCGGTGCCTGTAAGTGTTTTCCACCTTTATTATATTTCCAAGTAAATGGCACATGAATTCAACCGACTACCCTTTTTCATCGCTCAAAATGTGTCATCACTCCGGTGCCTCAAATGAAGTCGGATATCTAAACCCAACCGCCATTAGCCAAAGCGCTATGAATCCAAAGATTACCGAAATCATCCCTATTGGTCGGAAAGAAGGTGACCAAGGCTAGAAGACAACAAGTACATGTTCAAGCGGTCAAGGATGCAAGGAGATGTATAGCAACCTACATTGGGAGACGCATGTACGAATGGAGAGAGAGACGATGCATTATGGCTCCATATAACTTTGAGTAAGTTTTCGTAACCTGCTACTTCTTACGCAAATCATTATTTCACTTAGATAATGACATAATGACATATTTTATAGTGACCATTAGATTGCTTTCATGATACATCCGAAACTCGCGGGAGTTTGGGTGTTTGACTCTTTGGATTATGATACTAAGAGGTACAAGGATTTCATGGACACCCTTAATAGGTAATCTCGGATATTCAATGAACTATCATTTTTTATAGATTGCATTATGCTCGTTGCTCATTTGCTTTTTTATATTAGTGCCTATAAATACTATCTCGAGCTTGGTGGTGACCCTCATCCCAAACGGACCAACCTTGGATACAAAACGCATTATCCGGTACTATTATCTCATATCATGGTCATTTCTTTTATTCAATTAATTAATGTCTCTATTTGTAAAGTAACTTAACCATTTCCTTTTTTTGTAAAGTGTTCAAAACAGCGTCCTGAGACTGTGACCTGTGGCTACTATGTGTGCAAATACATGCGTCGAAATGGGGAATATACTACATTCCCTACGGAAGAACCGGCCCCATGGAAAGATGTAAGTATTTAGTGTGTATTTTCTTGCATTAGTATATTAGTTTTATATTACTTAACAAACATGTATTAATTCCATAATTTATTTGTGGCAGCAACGCTATGAAAAGCCAAAAACAGGTTCCTACTTAGAAGAAAGCACGCTCGAGCTCGTTGCAGCCAAATTCCTCCGCTTCATGATTCGTGAGTTTTGTAATGAAAGAGGCAAGTATTTTGATCCTCTAAGTGATGTTGCAATGCATGAAGACTTGTATAGCTACAGCGGTCAAAAGGGCCACCAAGATGCAATTGTGCAAAATTCAAAGACAGAGGAGCGAGAGATTGAAGGCACTAGAGCTGAAGTGGCCGGATAAATTATAATTTAGTTGTGTTTTGATGGATGAATATTATGTATTAGAAACATGATGTATATGTATGTGAATATTGTAAAATGAATGACAACTATGTCGTATGTACATATAAATGCTTTAATGATTATTTCTATGGTCTTGCGTATATAGTGTGAATGTATTTTCAGTTCTGTAAAAATATTTGAATTTG
This sequence comes from Chloris gayana, assembly GCA_031894775.1. Taxonomy (NCBI): domain Eukaryota; kingdom Viridiplantae; phylum Streptophyta; class Magnoliopsida; order Poales; family Poaceae; genus Chloris; species Chloris gayana. Next base: position 1,851 of record JAUNZO010003064.1, read on the forward strand.
TCACCTGGAAAATAAAACAAATAGCAATAATTGTTTCAGTTCGGAAAATGGTAGTAATATCGGACACGATGATGTCACTAGACGACATCATCGTGGACGATATTGGTAAAACCACAGCAAAATCGGGCACAGTGATGTCATCTGCCCGTTATTGAAGGGTCACACAGCAATATCGGCGTTCATGATGTCATCTGGCCGCTATTGTAGGGTGACCCTTCAATAGCGGTCAGGCTGATGTCAGCTGCCCGCTATTGATGGGTTGCCTGCAATAGCGGGCGGATGACGTCACCCTGCCCGTTATTGCAGGGTTTCCTGCAATAGCGGGCGTTCGTGGGCGCTATTGCTGGTCCGACCCTGCAATAACGTGTGCGTAATAGCGCCCGGAATGGCCGCTATTGCAGGGCCAAAACACCCGCTATTGCAGGGCTCTTTTCCAGTAGTGCCATGCAACGAGGATGAGGCACATTCATCGTACTATGTATAGACACAATTTTGAGCAGAGAACAGAAACTGGAGCATAGGATTGGACCCATCAGATTTCCTAGAATAAGGCCATGTGCAATCGTGTCCGCCAGACTTATCTAGGCTGATTAAAGGAGTGAAGCCCCTAATACACTGGACATGCATATTATATGCATTATATATTAGATGATTAAGGTAAATATTTTTATTCCTCAGTGGTGACCGATAGATAGTAACATGAATACATCAAAAATAAAGTTCTGTTCTGTTTCAGTTGTTAGTTAAGCTGCCTGGTACATCAAATTTCATTCATTCATCCTTCATTGCTGGTGAATTAAATTCAGTTAGCATATTATTAGAGGTGATAAATAATACATCTGTAAATAGTTCATTGTTAATGTAAATAAATCCAAGAGAAGTCCAAATTACTTCCCTCAAGTATAGGTAAAGTCTGAATAAACCCCTAAGCTATTGTTTCGTTCAGTTTAACCCTAAATAGTGCAATATGGTTCAGTTTACCCCTAACATAATCTATCTTTTTTTTTCTTCATACATAAGTGGAGTCTTACGGTAAAATTTTATAGGGTGCTAGAACACTTTGTAATGCATGTTAGTATATTGATATGGTAACACAAAAGTGTATGAAAAATAATGACAAAATTCAAAAATATAATTTTTCACATGCAATGTGATACCAACTACCACCCCATGAAATTTTAAGTTAATATTCCACTTGTGCATTGACAAACAAAAAATATAAGTTCAATTAAGGGGTGAATTGAACTATATAAACTACTTTGGCGGGTAAACTGAACAAAACAATAGTTTAGGGGGTTATCCAGTCTTTTGCTATACTTGAAGGGAGTAATTTGGACTTTCTCCATGAATCAAAATATAACGAATGTATATAAATGAAGGATATTATTTTGATGGCCATCACTAAAAATATAAATAGGCCAATGATTCTTAGCTCAAACATTCAGTATGCTTACATGCGTTTTAGATTTCATGCTCTAATTCTAGGCATATCCTGCAATTGTTATCTATGCATAGAAGGAGCAAACTAACAAGACTTTGGTGGGTTATTGCAGTATTCATGACATATAATATATCATGAGCAAAAACAAAAGAAAATCAAATAAATGAATAATTCACATCATATAATACATCTATAAGGGCAGCGATACAGAAAACACCCTCGAGAAGGGGAAAGTCTAGAGAATGCCATCAATGAGTAGGATGTCACTTATCTGATGGCAACGTGTTGTCCCTCAAATATGTGACAAAGAAGCAAGGCTTGGAAAACATCCTTAAGAGAGCCAAGTTAAGGACGCCACTAGACTCAGAATAACATGCATTTGCAACTTGCACCAAAGTGTGTCATCATTGGTTTTAATCAAATGGGAAACATGTCTGATAGATAATATTTGCAATTAAAACATGTTTCAGGGCAGACAGTTGATTTTTTCATTACTATATATAGATATTTCTCATGTATCCTGTGCACTATTAATATTTCTTCATTACACAAAACATGGAACATTTAATGATTGTAAAGGTTGCTCCAAAATAGTAGAAATACAATGTTAGAAGATCAATTTGGCTCATAATTGTAATCAACTAATGATTGTAGTAAGATTTCTTACACTTCATATATACCAGCTACATTTTAGAAAACATGTAGCTATATGGTTCTTACAGTAAAATGTAAATTTATGAAATAAAATCACATTCTAATTTGTGAATAGTTATAACTCTGTTATACGGCTGATGCTATATGCTTCCTCTTTTATGCCTTTATGCCTTTTGGAATATTCCTTAGGCATTTTCATGATTAAATTAATCCAGATATTCAGGTTGGTGATGATAACTATGAACATACTAAACCAAAAAGGATTTAGGATAGAGATGTACCCAGCGGAGGGACTTGCGTCGAAGGTGCTGGTGGTTCCATTCTCACGAGTCATTTTCGTGAGTATGTTCGATGTAGCCGATCTTAGTCGATGCAGGAAGATGTACGCAGTGTAGTCCCTCGATCGGCCTTCAAGAAGTCGGCTCGCTGGAAAGTAGTCAAAGTAAGGGATCCATAGAGCAGTCGCGATATCACTCCCCAAACATTAACCTGATCGCCCGCAACCCCCGAGCAGTAGTCTCACGCGGGAGACGGTTCCGGAGGCCTCCTCTTCCAACAATTGTGCTCGCAAACGTCTGGATGAGGATACAAACCGTAGCAGCTACTATTGTGAGAAAGAGAGAATATGTGTTGTATCGTATGTTTCCATGAACTATGGCTCTCCTTTTATAGGTGCTAGACTTGAAGCTCAAGCACCTCACGTGAGTGTAACTCATAGAAATTACAACCATTGTTAATGGAAAATTTAATTGAGTTAATCAGAAGATGAAAGGAGAGAGTTATGTGAGTTTCATTAGTGCACAAACGTTCTATCTTTGTGCATGAATGTCTTCACCAACTCAATGCATGCATGCACATGTACTATTGTCCTTTTTATATTCTTCCAATATCTGACATACAATAATTAATGAGCCTTTTGGAATTTCTGATTGTAGTGGGTCACTACCCATAAATTCAACAGAGTATGCTTCCTCTTTTATGCCTTTTGGAATATTGAACAAAGACTAGTGAACATAATTACTGGTTGAAATATATGCATGCATGTAAGTGCAACTACTTCCATATCTTGGAGGTTTGGTTTAGTTACTGCTATAAACGTTCCCGTAAGAGGTCTCTCGTTCTGCTTGGGTTTTGCACTCCAGAAGGGCGGTGGCGAGTTATGTCTGGGGGCGGTACGCCATAAACACGTCAAACTCAACCTTAGAAAAAATGGTGCTTTGTAAAAAGCAACATGTGAATTGTCATCCAACAAATGTCTGGGATGCAATTGCAGCCTTCTTGAGTTATATTATGGGCAGCTCAAAGGCTGGCAGATGATAACGAGTAGTGAAACCCCAGCATGGGTTTCACGCTCTGGAATTGGACCTAATCGATATTTAGGATATTTTACTGACTGAGCTTCTAAATAGCTACGATAAATGCCTAATTTAGGTACGTTAATTTAGAGTTTGGTCCATTAAATTTGAGTTCAAGCTCCACCACTAATTTTCTGGTCATATATAGAGAGCTGAAATTTTTCTGTGGTGCCAGTTTTCAGACAGTGGTTTCAGTAATTCATCCGTTGCATGCTCCTCCCTCCGCTTCTATATAAGCAGGGGTACTTGGACATACCCTGTACCCTCGCACTCAGCATTCAATATTTCTACACAATAAATCCCAGAGCGCTTTTTGTTTATAAACATTGCAATGGAGTCACCTGGCAAATTTTTCCCAGCTGTCGCTATCCTTTTCCTGCTAGTAACGGCCACCGGTAAGTTACAAGTGTTCATGGACTCTATATCAAAGCACATCTAATTCGACTCATGGGACCCTGGGCCCCATGAATAGCGATTACTTTGTGTTTATTATATAATAATTGATTCTAGATTTTGTGCTCTGTCATGTATACGGTCCAGATTTATTCAGATAATAATGTACAGGATATAGTGGAAAGAACAGACAAATGTTCAATCCCTAATGTTACGTAGTGCTGAACTAGTTGAGGGGCCGAATAATGATGACTTACTAGCGGCGGGGGAGGGCTCACGACGGAGCCACCACCTAGGCGCTGCAAATCTAAGAGAATGGACAGTAGCGGCGTCATCATGGAGAGGGGCGAAGCTAGAGCTTGGGCTCGCCGGGATCGGCATGCCTTGGCGACGGGACCAAGACCTTGATCAACAGTGATTAACACTGATTTTGTCGCGAGTCATCGGGATCGGCTGACCCCAACAATATACTGTAGCTTCGCCCCTGATGGAGAATGAGGGCGAATGGGCGAGCAATGGCAGTAGACCCATGGGTGGTCGCGGCGCGGCCGTGTGTCAATCTGTGGTTGGAGGTAAAGAGAGTCGAATTTGGTTTGGGAGCAAAACGGTATCTATATGTACTCTCGTTTCGTTTATTGTGTTGAACATATGGACTGGTGCTACCAGTCTCATTTCCAGATCATACAGAGTTACAGACGTCACACGTCAGCAGTGAAATCTCATTCCTAATCCTAGTCCACGAGCCCCGTATGATGGAGTTTTGCCATTCCCAGCCCCGACCCTCACCCGGTTAGGTCCGATCTCCGTAGAGCCCTGCTGTGTCTCTAGAAATTGATCCCTAGCTAGATCTAGTCTATATTAGCAAAAACCTCTACAAATTCCGACAGATGCTTCCTTTGTTGTCATCATAAGTTCAACACATTAGACACTATATATTGAATATATATACTTGGTGAGGGGTGACACAACAAGGAATTAAATTTTCATTATGCAAATTTTTCTCATGTTGCTTTGTCGTCCATCATGCGACTATATAATTTCATTATTTCTTATTATTAACCCTCGTCTGTGCTGTTTTCCATGCATGTATCTTCAGATCTGACGCTGGTGCAGGGGAGGTCTTGTGTGTCGGACAGCAACAAATTCAAGGGTCTCTGCTTCAGCTCGGACAATTGTGGAAACGTATGCCGCACGGAGGGGTTCTACAATGGTGCGTGCAGCGCGATTAAACGCACTTGCATATGCGTGAAGCCATGCTAGGTGAATCTTTGATGCTATCAGAACGATTGACTGCCAAGATAAAAAAACAAAAGAACTCATGGAGAGTTCGTCTTCTCCAGGTGCCTTCAGGCTACATCGTACGGAATACCATATTGAATATTCTGTGAGCCATCTTCAACAGGTCTTCAGCATACTGCATCGTCTTTCGATTTGTCTTCCTTCCTTTTGAAAATAACTGCATAAAGTTATTTATTCTGTTCTACTGAGAAAGAGTTGAAAGTAGCCTACCCGCAAAAACGGATGTACATGAAACGTCCATTTAGTATAGTTTTCATTCTATTTGTCTCGCGAGAACGATTTCAGTCTAATTGAATTTCCTGTGGTTTAATGTTTTCATTCCAGAGGGAAAAATTTCTGGAGAACAATATTTCGTGGGCACTTTTTTTAATGTCAACGGGAGAAATCATTCCTCCTGATAATCAATTTTTTATTAAATCGGCGGCCTAAAAGGGACACAAAATTTACAATAGCACCCGCATCACAATGGGACAAACTAAGAAGATAAGAATACCACAAGGACACACTAAGTAAATAAGAACACAAATTGATGTCAACAACCAATCGTCGATTAAGTATCGCCACCGAACAACATGCTTACCTTCACCACAATTGTTATTTCACCACTATACCAACCCTCACAATTGCGTCGACCTGTTGACACCCCACACCTTCCACAGTGGTAGGAAAATCCTTGAAAGTGCATCTAGGCCACTAATTATGGTTTTGAGTGATTGACGTCAATACAATTAAAAAGGACTAATGTTTCAAAAAAGCTTGTACGCAGTTTATATTTAAAATTCAATTGAGAGCAAAGAAACACAAAAAGGAAGTGGCCAAGTACGTTCATATTTATAAGATTTGGAAATTGGTCAAATTATACTCAAGATCAAGATGTGAAGCTTTTTATTTATGTCTTGAGTATAGGAAACACCGTACTATCAAGAGGGATACACAAGTATGAAGCGTGAAAATTCAAGCGCTCAAAATTCCATCGCCAAGTCAAAAATCAGTTTTTCACTTCGAGGAGTCGGACAAAGTCCGAGTCTATAGGACATTTGAGTCGGACTCCGAGAGACCTTGCCACTTCGTGAAAATCGGGGGAGTCGGACAATATCTTATACTCGGTCGGACATTATCCTACTCGAGTCGAATATATCCTCGAGTCGGACATTTGAGTCGGACATTTCAGGGTGAGAAAAATCCAACCCCCTCGGACAGTCCGGTCGGACTCCGGAGCGTCCGCCAACATCCATAAACCCTAGGAGACGGATATATCCGACTCCATCGGACAATATCCGACTATTTTTTACCCCCGGACATATCCGACTTATGTCAGATTTCTCTCTCGGACTCCGGAGCAGATCACCCATTTGAGCCTCGGACAAAGTCCAGTCGATCGAGCCCAATGGCTCTTTTGAGTGTCCCGGCTATAAAAGCGGACTTCGTCCCCATTTGGCCGGTTGGCACTTTCCTCACACTCAAATACACTCCCAAACTCTCTCAAGCACTCCTCTTCTTCCAAATTGATTCCTCACTCCAATCCTTGGCGGATTTGTGAGAAGATTGAGGAGAATTCGTTGAGCTTCATCACCATCTCAAGAGCACTTGATTCATTCTCATCGCAGAGCTTGTTGTGTTTGTTACTCTTGGGGATTCATCCCCAAGACGGTTAGGCGTTACTCGGCGAGCTCCCAAGCTTGTGGTTGAGACTCGGGTCGTTTGTATTGCCCCTCCCTTCGTGGAGTTTTGTCTTAGTGGATTTTAAGCCGTCCTTTGTGGTGGCTTGAAGAGGTTCGGGGTTGAGAGCAACCCGGTCCTTGGTGGAGTCCTCAACGGAGACGTAGGCTCCTAAGTGGAGCTGAACTTCGGTGAAAAATCGTGTGTCTCCTTGTCTCCTTTAGTTTCTTGCAATTTTTGTGCTATAGCTCTAGGTTGTTCTTGCTTAAATTCCTAGATTAACTTGTGTAGGTGGCTTGCTTGCTTGTGCCCTTGTTGCCCTAGCATTCTTGTGTTGCTAGCTACTTGCTTGTTGTTTATTACCCGTGGATTTGTCCAACTTGGCTGCCGATCTACTTTCCGCACGAGGCGGACGGACATTATCCTACTCTAATCGGATATTAGTCCTAGTCGGACTTTGTCCTACTATAGTCGGACATTGGAGTCGGACAAATCTTTCCTGCGTTTCTAATTTGTTAAATTAAGCGATTTTCAGGATTATCGCCTATTCACCCCCCCCCCTTCTAGGAGACTTTCAATCCTTGAGGACGAAAGGGCTGCAAAACAGGATGGAGACTAAGACGGTAGGAAGGGATGCCGACCTCTACGAGTTGAACAATGTCGATTGCCTTTAAAGCCCACGGAGACATCTTAAGAGAAACATTCTCCATGAGGTGTCATCCGATGCCCTTTGCGGGGTGGAACCTGTAGAGGAGGGAAAGTTAGTAAGCATAGACATACACGACATATAATTTGGTGACACCACCAACATGGAATTTGGTGATGAATCAGAGATGCTAGGAGCAGTCACCCATGAAATCAAACTGAAAGACGACAACAAGGTCAAATGTAGGACAACACCAAGGTCATGAGGAGAGAAGGGTCACAAATATACTTCCAAGAACAGCTGAAGCAAAACTTGATCTCCGAGAAGGCTTCACACCTCCCCATGCTTGATGCATGATGATTTCACCAACACTTGTTGAATTCAATAGTAATAAACTCCTACCATCATGTTGGTTATTTATTTTAGCACTTTTATGCAGGTAGTTGAAGGTTGGAACTTTGTAACAATCTTCCATTATTGAAAAAATCTTGGTCTTTCTTATTGTGTGACCCAGATATGTATATTTGACCAAAATGCAAAAGGCTAGAACTCTGTAACAGTATTCCATTATCGAAAAATTCTTGCTCTTTCTTATTGTGGGACCCAGATACATAACTTTGATATGCTATGAATAACTCAATTGTTGCTTTTTTATGGTAGCATGCACATGTGCATTTGTTACTTTCTGGGCTTGAATAGTTTGTTGAGTAGTTTAGGTAATAAATCTTATGAGCAGTAGTAGAAACTTTGTTGCGTCTGCCATTATGTATTTTTAGGTCTATGTTAAATGAGTATTCCTTCAAGTTAAACCATATCAGTTGTTTTGTTTATCATCACATGTTCTTTCCTTGAGCTCTTAGTTTCTTAGTGATCCTGTTATTTTCGACAATTTGCTGACTAGCTACTACATTTCCAAATGATTTGTTTACTACTACACTTCAAAGTAACAATAGTATGAGCTAAAGGGTCTATATCCTAGTGCTTACAAGAGCCTCGGTAGCACCTTAGATCCTGCGTTCGACTCCCCATGAAAACCAATTTTTTTGCGATTAATGACATTGTGCTTTTAGTGGTAGGTGACGCTCCTGTCAACAGCGAGGTGCCAGTGGTGACTTCATCAATCTCGAGGATGCTCATAGGGGTATGGTTTGAGTACGTGTGTTCATGGGGTGAATGTGCATGCATTGTGAGTGTCTGAGTTGGGCTGTGTAATCGCAGGGAAGAAAGTAAGAATAGTAGGAGTTCCTACTCACACATCAACCTTACAAATTGGAAGAGTTATTACTTTGCGCTGAATTGTTCAACATATTTGTATCTGATATCCCATGTTTCCCTAAATTACTTCTTTGACCAATATAGGGATTAGTTGGTCAAAATAAAGTGGTCTCTTTTGCTACGAGGCTCTATTGACATCTACTGAGTCACACCAAACAAATAGACATATGCAAGGTGTCAGAAATCCTTGTTGGTAGAACTCAATAGATGGTTAGTCCGGGTATGTTAAATCTGCTGCATGCGCATAGACATCTCGTTGTAGCATTTCACCGTTGGATTAATCCAATGACTGACATTTATAGTTTTACCAAGGGAAAGCGGTGTTCCATGCTCACAACCATATAACTAATAATATGCCAAAGTCATCGATAGGGGTAAGGATAATAAAGATAGTGGGAACTGTGACACACGGAACAACCAATCTCACATTCGTCCAAAGTCTAGGATAAGTGGGTTCAAGAAGAGTCAAGTTGGGTCCCTATGTAGTTCAGTACTCCTATCTTTAGGTTAGATTCATACAACACATGCAAACCTAAGTCCTATGCTTAACCGATATAGGGAGAATTAATAAGCATAGCAGGGGTGTCACCACTATAAGGATCAAGGTGCCAAGAGAGAGGAGTGAATTGGACCATGTGAAACATAGATTTCAATTTTCAAAGCAACTTATCATGCACACTAAGGAAACAGTCCTAATGTAACTGCTTCAAAGCTAACACCCTAAACATCTAGTGGCATGAAAGAATGCAAGCGGTGCCAAGACAATCAACAAGCAAGCAAGCCACAATCCACCCTAACTCTACTTTCACACAAATGTAGAATTAAAGACTGAAACTAAAGAGGGAGTTTAGAGAACGTGTGTTGATTTTTAGCCCAAGGTCTCGGAAGGATGGCACCTTCCCTTACTCCTCCTTGAGCCTACTCCCTCTAGAGTCACAAGCTCCCCCGTCACTTGTTGGAGTGGAGTCCTTGCCCACGAGCTCGCATCACTCTCTCTAGTGAAGTCACGGCCGTGTAACCGCTGCCCTCCGAGGCGAAAGCTCGTCTCCCTCAAGGACTTGTTCTACACGTCCAGCCGGCCTCACGCAACGCGCTCCTCAAGTTCGATCACGTGTGCTCACTATTAGTACTCCTTCTCTCGAGGCGAGCCCGAACCTCTAACAAACTTGTGAAGGCATCCACAACCTTCACGGAGTGCTCAACATCAACTCCTAATCGGTGAAGGCCTAGCCATAGACCAAGAGTAACAGCCAAAACCATCCACTACTAGAAAACATCCCCTGTAGACACGTTTTATTTAAGGTCTAGATACGTTTATTTTGTCTCAATCAAAAAATAGAGACGTCTTCATAAATCGTGTCCGAGGCGTCTCCGAACGTGCCGTATCAAAGCTCGGTAAATATGATTTTTGAAAACATGTCTATTGAAGTATAAGATGTTTAATAGAGATGCTATAAAACATAGATATGTTTATAAATACGTTTTCACGAATGCGTTGTATGTATTAGAGTAGACACGTTTTGTGACATGTTAATAATCTTAGACACGATTTTATTGATACGTTTAGACTGTGTTTCTATCAATATAGACACATTGTATATACAATGCATCAAAAAATATTATTGTAAAACTTGTTCTAAACGATTGACTTTCATGCAATTAGTAGGAATTGAACCTGCGACTTCGTCATTTTCTGCAAGCTCATCTAACCAACTCACCTAGGAAACAAAGTTGATATTCTTTGACCATATATTGTTTTATATGCATGTTCTCTTAGTGCATTAACGTCTCTAGTATTTTCAAAAGCATGTCAAAAATATCTCTAAACGAGGGAAGATACAATAAAAACGTGTCTAATATCATCTCACTTTTTATACGATTTCAATAACATGTTAGAAAATGTGTACGATGTCGTGGGATACGATTAAACTATCTCTCAATACCATATCATTTTGAGATTCCCTCTAAAACATGTCAACAAACATCTTTACGTTGGATACTGATAGTTCAAAGCGTGTCTAAAATCGTAACACTTCGTGATGTTTTACAAAGCATGTCAAAAAACGTGTTTATCGTATTATTTACGTTAAAGCGTCTCTAAGATCATGTCATGTTGACACATTCTCAAAATCGTGTCAAAAAATGTCTCTAGCTACTGATGTAGGCACGCTTACAAAAACGTAGCAACATAAATGTGTCTAGAGGCCATTTTTTTATAGTGATCATGTACGATCTCCCTAATCTAGAGGCTTGTGGATGCCCAAGTTGCTCTCTCAAACACTAGCTAAGATCTCCAAATATGCCCCTAGTTTCTCCTCTAGCTCACAGATCAATCCAACTCCGTTACGGAACACCATACCTTAAGAAGACCCCTGTTGGTGTGTGATACACTCACCTTCTTAGATTGTAAACGTACGGGACAACGTAGTATTGCGAGTATTCCAAAATTTATCGAATCCAAGGACCGGCAAGCAAACCATAAGCAATCTACTATTAAGCACATCAAACTAATCCTAGCATTAAGCACAATTACATATGACGTTTGAACATGACAGAATTTAGAGAGGTTTGTTGTTGTATCGATCGAGGAAGGAAGACATGCCAATCGGCACGAGAGAGCAAAACAATGAAATAGAGCTGAATTACAAAGCCAGTAATATAAGTAAATGAGTCTTAACCATATATGAAGGAAACACACACCGGAAGCACAAGTTGTAGTTCATAGCAAAAGTTAATCTATTTTGATTCAATGAAGCACATGGATCTATCATCTCCTCAAGTCTCGCACCTATGCACCTAAGTTGTTTGTTGCGACCTTGTTACAACGGCATCTAATAATTCAAAGATAGAGGCACTAGGATGAGTATCTATTAGCATTGAATCACTATTAAGTTTTTTGCTGCGATCTTGTCATGGCGGTGGCTAATAGCTAAACAACATAAATAAGATAAACAACACACCAGCTGTTGCATCTAAGGTTGGTGCCGTTCGACACAAGTGATGTTCCTATCAGCACGATATGAATATGTCAAATTGCAACAGGAAGAGAAATATAGAGGGGGACAAGATTAAAAGCAAGCATGAACACAAGATAGATTGACCAACATAATGCATAGGAAATCACCTTCATCACTTACCACAATGATGATAACATCCGGCTTTTGAACCTTGGTCTAATCGAATTCATAGACTAACTAGAGCCTAATTAGAGCTTCACCACATGGGTTTACTCCTCTTAGAACCATAGCCATCTCCTCCAACTAGCCAACTAGAAGAAATCTAGACAACTATGCTACATGATGAAACCTACGGCACAACACCACAAGTTTTGGCTCTCAACTCGAAGTACTTTGATTATATGACAATTCGTACAAAGAGGGAGGTGCACTGGAGGCGTCCTCCACCGACCTAGACATGAGAACCGAACAAAGGTCGGATTGTGCCGATCAGCACGACTCGTGTACAATTCAAACTGGATTTTCCTTTTTCGCAGCGGATTCCAAAAATGATGTCACCACCGTCCGGACTCCAAATGAAGAAAACTTGGACTCTAGCTATCTTGTAGCCCTCGAAAGGATCTACAACTTTAGTGTGATTTTCATCTTCAGATTTGGTTGTTTGGGTTCCCAAAATTGCAATGCAAAAATATATGTTTTGATTCTGATTTCTCTGTGAAGTCTTCATTGCTGGCACTATATCTCCTGGCTCTCAAATCTAATATGGTCATCCATATATGTTTCGGAAAGCTCTTGACGAGATCTACAACTTTGGGATTCGGTGGATTTTCATTTGAGGTTATCTTGAACTCCCTGAATCTTCATTGCAAGGTGTTGTTGTTCTCGACTCTAGGAAAATCTCTAGATTTCATGAATATTTTCGGTGAGCCTTCTAGGTGACTTGGGAACCAAGAAAATGAGTTTGCGCCTTGTATGTTGGGATTCAAGGACGCCCATGGAGTGTTTGAGGTGTCGCGGGCTAAGGCTTCGGCCCATCATTGAAGGATAATTCACCCCACTTGCACTATATGTTGTATTTCGCCTAAAGTGACACAAAAACACAAAAAACACTACGAGAAGAAAAACATTATGATTAGTGGAAATAATCAATACAATATGGTGAATCATCATCGATATATTAAGAGAATTTGGCACTAAAAGGTGCTCATAATGAGTGCCAGCAACCCCACCGTATCTTATGGTGGCCATCTCCTCTCACTTCGAGTTAAAATGCTCTTTGGTAGAGCCGCACGCCACATCATACGACGACCCCATCATATCCTACGATGGCATCCAAATCCCTAACTTGGCTCAAGCACTCATCCAACTTCATTGAGGAACATCGTACCTTATGGTGACCCCATTGTATCTTACGGTGGCCTTACCTTTCTCCTGCCCAAAGCCTTTGCATATCTCGTGACCTCTTCAAGTACTCACCGTATCATATGGCACCATGCACCATATCTTACAATTACCTCTTCGTGTCCACCCTCGGCACTTGCTCCTAGACTTCTTCTCATAATCATTGTATTTTACGGCATCCGACATCATATCTTATGATGACACCTTATTGAAGCCTTGCTCGCTTCAACCTTCATCAACTTGGTTCCTTCTCTTCTCCACTATCCCACTGGCCTTCGAGAGATCTCCTAGAGCATGCACACTCCTCTCTACTAGGGTGACCTAAGAGAATGCCTCAAACCATCTTGATAGTCTGGTTTTCCTATGGACACAAGCCCTATCCGCTCCAGCCAAGTGACTACACACACTTGGACCTAGCGAGTCCTTAGTCATATTCCATCTCCTCCATTGTGACCTCCATCAAGATCCTTGGACCCCTTGTCCATAGAGCCACCACACTCGAGGCAACCAAGCACCAAGATCATGTTTGATTAGATAGAAGTTAACCTGCAAATACAACACTCGTGTAGCCATAAGACCACACTTTCATGTTTTCTTCAATCACCAAAACAAGCATTCATGTCGTGCCAATGGTCATGAAGCTTACAACCACCTACCATCAACCCTTTACTAGGACATGTGATACTAGAGCTATTAATTCCATAATGTCGAGTCCTAAGGTCACGTGACAATAAGGCAACTAAGTCCTTACTTGCTAGACCTATTTCTATCCGTGGGGCAACCAGGCACTAAAAATTAATTATCAACCTAAGCACCACACTTATTCTAAAAAACCCTCGGTTCTCATGGGACTCTAACCCTTCGCATCAACAAGTTAGAAACAAGAGTACAACGAACTCGACCCTGCGGATCAACAAGTCAAGTACTAGAGCATGCATAACTCGACCCGACGAATCAACAAGCCCGGGACTATAGCACGCATAACTCTTACTCTACGGATCAACAAGTCCATGGCTAAGGCATTTCTTACCATATTATGAATTGAACAAGTGCAAAAGCATAGATTGACTAGTGCTGAGTATGTGAAGTATAAAGCAACCAAGGCAATATCACGTAAAAGGCACATGACTATCACACTAGTATAAACATAAAGCACATGGAGTAAAGAAGATAATTCTATTGATAAAGGGAACAAGTTTTACTAGAGAGGGATAGTGTGGAACTACACCCAAGACTCAAAGACTAGATTGTGGGCCTCTAGTCGGCTCTCGACCTAGAGACTAAGGGTCCCTTTGGTTTGTCTTTTTGGGGTGCTTATTTAACTTCTTGTGAAGAAAAGCACATGCTTTTCCTAGTGCAAATATGAAAGCTCCTCCCCCTACTTTTGCTTGGCTGTGACTTCCTCAAAGTGGTGAAAATTACCACCATGCAACTGGTTACACACATACCGCTTCATTTTCTTTTCCTTCTCCTCTCTCGGATAGTGGCCAGGAGCATGTTCCTTCTCTCCCGTCCCTCTCGCGACCGGTGCAGCTGCTAGGGTTAGGGTTGCTCGGCGGCGCAACGGACTAGGCGACGGGCCTCCAAGGCGGTGGGCCTGCTCACGACGCGTGGCACACGCGGTCGCGTGCACGCACGTGGCTCTCGATCGGTTTCGCTCGCACGTAGGGGCTGCGCGGCGCTCGGCTCTCTCTCGGTCTCGCTCGTGGGTGTGTTTCTTCCGATGGTCCGTCTTCCGTCGCGGCACGAGGCATCACGACATGTAGGAGTCTCTTCTGCGCGTTTCCTCATTCGGGTTCCAAGTAGCCGTCCTTGTCCTCTGCTCTCTCTCTCAATATTTATCTAGATGTGTGTGTGTGTGTGTGTGTGTGTGTGTGTGCGTGTGTGTGTGTGTGTGTGTGTGTACTAGTTAGATAGTCCAATTTGTGAAGTAAACTTGTGAATTAAATTGGTTTTTTCATTGATTCGAAGCATGTCGGATAAAGCAGTTTGGAGTGATGCCAATTTGAGGCATTTAATTGATATATGTAAAGGAGAGATAGATGCTGGTAATAGGCCAAATGGACAATTCACTAGTACTGGTTGGATGTGTAATAGTTAGGTAGTCCAATTTGTGAAGTAAACTTGTGAATTAAATTGGTTTTATTTCATTGATTCGAAGCATGTCGGATAAAGCAGTTTGGAGGGATGCCAATTTGAGGCATTTAATTGATATATGTAAAGGAGAGATAGATGCTGGTAATAGGCCAAATGGACATTTCACTAGTACTGGTTGGAAGAATTGAGAACCAAATATGAAGAAAAGACTAACCTCAAGCAAACAGAGAAACAATTGAAGAACAAATTAGACAACATGAAAAAGGACTATGTATGGTTTATGGAGTTCAAGAATTGTGCCACCGGACTTGGATGGGACGAGTCATAGCAAACTGTGTATTACTCAAAAGAATGGTGGGAGGAACATCTAGCTGTAAGAACTAATTTCTTATTAGTAATTATTCATTTTGGACGATTTTCATGTATGGAAATACTTGCTAATGCTTTTCTTATTTAATTTTAGAGATGCAACAATCCCAATAAAGGAATCAAATGCAACCATTTGAGGTTCAAGAAGCAAGGCCTAAAGCACCTTGATGATCCTCATATTTTGTTTGACAAGGCAGATGTTATCGGGTTGATCTGTATCTTGTCCTGGAAATATTTCCTCAAGTGACTCAAGTGATGAGGAAGAAGCTGATGGTGATGGTGATGATGTGAAGTTGGCTGTCCTAAAGAAAACAAAAAAAGCAAACAAGAAATGTATGAGTGAGAAGAGCTCTAGTGCTACTGAAGACAAGAATGAGAAGAGCCCATTCTTCCTACAAGAACACATGTATGAAGATAGAAACTGCAGCCGAGAAGATGTCCACAAGTGTAACATCAGCTCCTCCCAGCAACCCAATCCCTACCATAAATGACGCCATGCAAATGGTGAAAGATTGTGGAGTTGAAGACAAAACTGCTCTAATGCACACAGCCACCTTCTTGATAGTGAAGCCTGAATTTAAGGAGGTTTTTAGCTTCTTGGAAACAAATGAAGGCATGTTTGATATGCTACGGAGGGAGCATGAAAAGCAGTAGTTCAAGCATCTTTAGAATATTTTCCCTTATTTCTAGTTGATGGTGTTGTAAAACAATAATTTGCTTTATGTTTGTGTGTGGTATTTCAGGACAATAATTTGCTTCATGTATGTGTGAACCATTTGACTGATATATGTATGAACCATTTGCTTGTGTCCAATCTTTTTGTCAGTGGTTCTAATTTTAATACTACCATGTTCATATACAAATTATTGGTTGATATTAATTGTGTACTATCTTGTGTAGATTGATGTCAACATGGAAGAACTACATAAGCTAGCAGAACTGGCACAACATGCTGCCTTGTCCTGTGAGATGGGCAATCAATACACTCGAGACATATTTGAACAAAGGAGAATATAGAGAAACTGGTGAAACTAGGATTCAATGGATTATGAATTGCTTCAAGTATCCAAGGTACTTCTATAAGATGTTTTGGATGAGTCCTAATGTATTCATGCAACTTCATGACTTGCTAGTTTCCGACTTCGGGCACACATCAAGTAAAAATGTGTCATCAATTGAATCATTGGCTATGTTCTTGTGGATGTCTTGCATCTTTCAAAGGAAGCACGTACCATATACCAGAATTTCAAGCTCGAGCTGGCCATCCCCCTCAAGAGAAGTATGAGTTGTTCAATTTCTTACAGTCATCCCTTCACAATGTCATTGAACGGGCTTTTGGAGTTTCGAAGCAGAAGTGGCGAATTTTGAAGGGCATCCCAAGTTTCTCAATTTGTACTCAAAAGTATATCATTCTAGCATGTATGGCTCTGCATAACTTTATTCGTGACAGCATGTTGCAAGACAAGGAGTTTGATAGATGTGATGCACATGAGGAGTACCTATCACGTGGTGAGAAATGCAACAACACATGTTGACAAGGCGAGAGGAAGAGAATGAGGGCACCATGAACACCATTCGCAATAGGATATCCGATGACTTGTTCACTGTGCGAGCGAGATAATTGTAGTGCATGATGTTGTCGTTCCATTTGTGTGGACCAAATGTTTTGTATAATGCTATCATTCTATTTATGTGGAGCAAATGTTGAATATTTATATGGACCTAATTAATTTCTCTTCCTAAAATGGTAATTTTCATGTTAGTCCGAGAACAAATCAATGTTTTATGATTATATTGCATATACATTGTATATAGGACATACAGGGGCATTACAGTCATTTTAACAGTTTGTTCACAACCACAGTCAACTCAACCAAAGGGCTTTCCAGCTTTTTCACAGCTCACAGCTCACAACAGCTTTTTTATAGCTCACAGCTCACAACAGCTTTTTGAAAAAACCACAGTCCAACCAAACACACCCTAAGTACAATGCTAGAGAATGGATTCTTCTTGGTGTGTGTGTTGGAGTGGAGCTCCTCCCTTCCTTTTATAGTGTCGAAAGGTTGGTTTCCGGGAGCAACCGCCATGAAACAATTATGCACCGACTTCAGGAATGGGCTGAGGAGGCACCACGCGGAAGCACGTCCGGATTGGGATTAGGATGAGGTCGGCGACCAAGCCCCTAGGTCGGCCAACCTAGGGGTGGGTCCCCTCGTCTTGTGCTTCCTCAGGGTGGCTGACGAGATAGGTCCTATCTTTTGTAGAGGCGGTGCTTTGCCAAGGAATCCCGTGCAACCACGAATTTGATCTATGTGATGTCCAGTTATCTTTGTTCTATTGGTTGGAATGGTGTTTTCGCAGATCATGCCCAATTTATCCAACTGTTCTGTATTAAATCCATGCATGCACATGAATCTCCAAGGAAAAGTGGAATTCCATTATTCCTAACTAACATGAACTGCCAAGTATTCCTATTTTATTGGTAAATTGTTGGTCGAAATTGCCATTTAACGACCGTCAACAAACCCCCAAGCTGAACCTTTACTCGGACCTCGTCTCGTGTCAGATTACCATTGTTCCATGATGTTACAACCCGACATGAATGCAGTTTGATAAGGGTGAATTACCCTGTGTGTTACTGACCCAATTCTAAAGCTTAAGTTTGGAAGACAAATGGGTCTGTAGTCCTGAATTACGGCCGCATCTGAGCATCTCCCTGTTTTGGCCCAGTTGCAAGAAGTGATATTGCCCTTAGTTTTTTAGATTTGATAGTACATTCTTTTCTGTTTGTTTCCGTCATTCATAGTTAGTGATCGCTTGCCACAACCGAGTTATGGATTGCATGTGTCCTGTAAGATAACATTTGGTTGATGGAGGGAGTACGCATAACTATTCACTTAGATGAATCAATGTGTATTGTTGCCACTGCATTATAGTTCTTGTAACTAATATCTTGTACCTCTATTGACCAGCCTGCAACCGAATGATTGTTTGACTAGCAAATTAAGTTTCAATGTTACATAATTGTTTAGTTTATATATTATAATAATCTATAGTTATTTACTTTGTAAAACTATCTTTAAGGCTAGGAAGTTCATTACTACAGTTGTAACAAATATGTTGAAGGTGAACACCCTGTAGCAACGCACAAGCATTCACCTAGTCTAGAACAAAAGTTGCTTCCTCCATTCACTAAATATTCCCATCCGCGGCAGACAAAGCAAAGCTAAGCCATAACATCTTTATACATCTGTTCAAAAATCTGCTTGTTCAGTTCACTTGATATATATATATTCTGATCTAGCGGGCGAAGCAAAGCTAGGCGCCATGGCAAATGGCATGCTTGTACTTTTGCAAAAGCTGGTTGTTCAGTACAGTCTGTCTATATTCCGAACTGCCACGCGAAGCAAAGCTATGAAGCACTTGGCCCCACACAACATCTATATATGGGGGGCATGCATGTAAGTGTTGCAAAGCATCAGCAAGCAGTGCACAAGAACATAAGTGTAGTACAAATTGCATTGCAGCTAAGCTAGCACTAGCGGTAATGGCGATGCTGGGCTCCTACACTCTCCCGAGCCTGGCGCTGGCGCCTGGAAAATTCTCTTCCCCCGCACTGCAACTGTGCAAACAACCGGCAGCGTCATCATCACAACTGGATCTCCATTGGGCACCATGCAAGGTGTCCCCGTCCCGGGCCCGTTTCTTCGCATGCCATGCGCAAAAGAACAAGTACGACATCCAACCCACTGGTAAGTGGTAGCTTGTTTGGTACCACCGCGTACTACATTACATATACATAATACCATAACAGGCTATGTATGTACTTGTATTTTCCAAAAATGATTTCGTTAGGACAGCAAAATTAGTTCAACCTAAGGACATCAGTTCAGTAAAGGAGGAGTATGTATATATACCCAGTGTAATAAAAAGTGACTTTTGATTTTTGCAATTTGGAAAGCCCTGGTGCACCCCTCTATATTGGGCGGCGATCACGGCAGCTGGAGCATCACGGAAGACACGGACCACATCACCGTGAAGCTCAACGTGGGAGAGTTGGGAAGGGATAAGGATAAACTGGAGGTTTCGACGATACCCCAGGGCCAGGGGCTCCTGGTGATCAAGTATACGGGCGACAGCAAGGACGAGACCCCGGTGAGTTCGCTGGACGTCCGACTCCTCATGCCTCCAGGCTACGATGTTAATAAGGTGAAGGCGTCGATCATGCCTAACGGCAACTGGCTGGAGGTTACCATTGCCAGGCCTCAGCTCGAGCCTACCAAGATACCCATCAATTGATAGAGAGATGCACTCGCGTCGCTCTATTTGCATGTATATCGATCGTCACGGTGATAATCAGCATCGGTGTGCTAGCTAAGCTTCTCAGCTTCTGTTCTGTCAGAATAATGTGGCTTGCTTGTACGGCCACAGCAGGAAATAAAAATTGTTAATCTTGTACTCGGATGTTTAATCAGAGATCTCCATACAATATGGATGGATCTATGCTGTGAGAATTTTGCGTACTCACCAGTAGTAGGCCAGTTACACACAACTACAGAATGAATTTTAGCAACTCCCTTCTTTTATTTTCAGTTAAATAAAACCATTCCAGCCTTGAGCATACGTGATGCATACGGCCAACAATACACAATTATTACAAAGAAAGATGGAAACAAAGGGAAGACTGATCAATCGCATAGCCTATGATTAAGCGGCCACCCATTGCTGGCAAAGACTTGCATTGCCAGCACCTCCAAAGCTTGAGAAGCAGCCAACAAAACGTCCCTGTGAGTCTCCTTCTGCAGCAAGCTCCAAAATCTCATCCAATGAGTACCTTGGAAAATCGCCTGCATAAAAGTGGTCCACGGTTTTTTGTTAAACACTATATCATTGTGACACAGCCAAATAGACCATAAAATGGCTGCCACACCAACAAAAATAACCGTCCTATTTTGTGTTCCATAAGCATCTTGCCACCCATTCAAAATATGAGAAATATTGTGTGGTTTCGGAATGCCCAATGCAATGTGAATAATCTGCCATATATTTCTAGAAAAGTGACACTCAAAAAAGAGATGTTGTATAGTTTCATCATGATTACAGAAGCTATACTTAGAGCTACCTTTCCAATTGTGTTTTGCAAGATTATCTTTAGTTATGGTAACCCCTTTGCCTAGATACCAAAGGAATATTTTTATTTAGAGCGGAAGTTTTTGCTTCCAAAGGACTTTAGCGTGGATATTGACGTTAACCACCATTAGATGATTGTACATGGATCGGACTGAGAATTGTCCATTTTCATGTAACCTCCATCTATATATGTCAGACTGATTATTAAGATGGATATGGCTCAGTTTATTAGTCATACTTATCCATGCTATCAAGTTATTATCTCTGATCGCCCTTCGGAATGAAAGGTTTAAAGGGAGGGAACGAAACACTTCTTCCACGGTGGCATTTTTATGTCGCACTATGTTAAAAAGAGATGGATATTGGGTACTAAGCGGTGTATCATCCAGCCATGTATCCTTCTAGAACCTAGTCTGGGCGCCATCATTCACTTGGAATTTACCCAATTTTAGGAATTTATCTTTAACCTTCATGAGTTCGGACCAAAAGTGAGAGTCTCCAGACTTGCCCTATACTTTTGAGAGGGTGGTACTGCCTAGATATTTATTTCGTAATAGCCTCTGCCACATCCCATCCTCATTAAATAACCTAAAAGCCATTTACTAAGAAGACATTCATTCTTGACTTGGAGGTTAGTAATACCAAGTCCACCACTATCTTTGGGTCAGCAAAGGACCCCCAATTGAGCTAGATGATATTTCTTTTTGTGTCCCTCTCCTTCCCAATAAAATTTAGAGCGTATGGTGTTTAGAATTTTTAACACTCCAAGTGGGATCTCAAAAAAGGACATCATAAAGATAGGAAGATTACTTAATACTGCATTGAGAAGTGTCAAATATCCTCCTGCAGACATAAGTTCTATTTTCCATCCACTCAGCTTTTTCTCAAACCTTTCAATTACTCCATTCCATTCACTATTTCTTAGTTTCCTATGAATCACTGGAATACCAAGGTACTTGAATGGCATGGTTCCGCTCTCACATCCGAACTGCTGCGCATATTCTCGTTCATGCTTCTATGCATCTCTGAAACAAAAGATTTCACTTTTGTGGAAGTTTATCTTCAAGCTAGATAATTGTTCGAAGACACACAACAACAACTTCATGTTGCAAGATTGTTCGAGATCATGATCCATAAGATGATGGTGTCATCAACATATTGTAGAATTGACAACCCATCATCTATCGGATGAGGTACAACCCCTCGAATCTGCCCATCCTCTCTCGCTCTCCCAATTAGCACGGCTAGCATGTCCGCAACTAAATTAAAGAGAATGGGAGAGAGGGGGTCACCCTGTCTGAGCCCCTTATGTGTTTGAAAATAAGGCCCTAGATCATCATTAACTTTTATGCCTACATGACCGCCGAGGACAAAATTATTTATCCAGCCACACCATGTAGGTGAGAAGCCTTTCATCCGTAAAGTCTATTGGAGGAAAGGCCATTTGACCTTATCATATGCCTTCTCGAAGTCTATTTTGAGTATGACACCATTTTGTTTTTTCCAGCGCAATTCATGGATGGTTTCGGTAGTATAATTACACCTTCCATTATATTGCGCCCGGACATAAAGGAAGTAGGTTGGATCACCTTATCTACCACAGCTCCAGTCCTGTTTGTTGCCACTTTAGTTAGAATTTTAAAGCTGACATTCAGCAAATAGATAGGTTATATTCCTAAATCCTCATGGCAAAGTCTTTTTTTTTGGTAAAAGAGTAATTATACCAAAATTAAGACTATATGCATTAATGTGTCCATCATGAAAGTCTTGGAATAATGCTAAAAGGTCACCTTTGATGACTTCCCAAAAAACTTGATAGAATTAATTCAACTAAGAAACCATCTGGTCCTAGGGCTTTATTATGCTCCATTTGTAATACGGCTTTTTAATTTCCTCCTCCGAGAAAGGAGTTGTGAGGATGTCATTTTCCAAGCTGCTAACCTGAAGTATGTCAGCAATTAATAACTCTTCCAGATCGATGTTAGAATTTTCCGGTTTGCCGAAAAGACCGTTGTAGTATCGAGTAATATATTTCATGAGGTTGGCATCACCGATTATTGTGCCTTCCTCTTGCTCTAGCTTTGTAAATCCGCTTTTTCCTATGTTTACCATTGGCTACTATGTGGAAATATTGAGTATTACTATCTCCCTCTATTAGGTCCTTGACTTTATCCCTCTAGTACCGTTTAAGCTCTTCTTCCCTCCGAATATGTGCCAAGCGCTCGTTTAGAAAATGCTTCATAGCAAGATCGTTAGGTGTTAGAAGAGTATTCTCTGCCCTTTGTCCAGCTCATCTATAAGGGTAGTGAGTTGTTGTTTTTCTTTCTTCAGCATCCCCGCGGTGTATTTAGCCCACCCACATAGGTGTTGTCGAACCGTTCGTATTTTGTTTTGCCACTGCTCCATAGCATTAGAGCCTTTGGTGACTTTGTTCCACATGTTGGTTACCATAATAAAGAAACCATCACGTTGAAACCAACCTAATTCAAATTTGAATTGATCGTGTTTACCACTATGGAAGGTTGCCCCCGTGCTTAGTAGTAGCGGAGTATGATCGGACCGAGAACGGTCTAAGGCCTCCACCGTGACCTTTGGGTATTTCGTTTCCCACTCCATACTCATGAGAACCCGATCAAACTTCTCAAAAGTAGGTGGGTCCAGATTATTTGACCAAGTATATTTCCTCCCTATCAAGTCAATTTCCCACAATTCTGTAGTATCAATAATGGCATTAAAAGATTAGGCCATCTTGGACAAAAATTATCATTACTTTTATCAGTACGTATCGCATGATGTTGTAGTCACCACTGATTATCATAGGAAGAGTTTCGGTAGTACACACATGAGCAAACTCAGTGAGAAACTGAGCTTTCATGTCATCTTGAGCAGGTCCATAAACCGCATAAAGGGCCCAAGTAAAGCTATCATCTTTATTTTTTAGAAGGAATTTTGAATAGAAATCACCGTCAGAAATAGCCCCAATGTCAAAGACAGCCATGTTGACACCCAAAATCATCCCTCCCGACCTACCTCTAGGCGGCATAACATGCCACAAAATAAAATTAATGTACAAATAAGCGTATAGATGCATGGCAAAGTAGTTAAAATAAATAAGGAAATAAGATTAAGTTATATTAATTTTCAAGATGGTGTCATCTTTATCATTTTATCGTTTGGAAAGTTCAACAAAAGGCTGAGGAAAGAGCTAAGGTGAAAAATCTAGAGCTCCTAAAAGGGTCAGGTTCTAATTCCTTTTTGAATATTATTCTTCTTAGCTTCATGGGTGATGCATAATTAATTAAGTACCTTAAAGTTATGAAACTGGCTTACGACACAACTTTAGCAATCTATCAACAATAGAATGGATGGAATGATTGGCTGTTGGGGTCAAGACGTTGAGTGAACCTAACATCATGCTTATATAGTCGAGAAAAAGAAGCATCCTGCAGTACATGAACCACCAGCAAGTACAAAACAAAAATACAACAATGCTAAATTAGTGTGCAGTGAGCCAACCCTGGCCAGACAATGCCATCAATATGGAATTATGGACCGTCACAATTGGCTCACCATACAACTTTAGTAATCTATTAACAGCAGAGAACAGACGCAATGGTTGAGAGCTGACGTAGAATGAACGCAGCAGCATGCTTATATAGCCGATAGAATCATCCTGTAGTACATGAACCACCAGAAAAGGATAAAACAAAAATGCAACAATACTACATTAATGTGATGTGAACTAATGCTAGCCAGACAATGCCATCAATATGAACTGCCATATTAGCTTGATGCATCACTATCGATTGTGCTGAAACCGGCACAAGATGCGACTGAACAAGCGTGTATTAGAACCATTCAAAGAAGATCCAAGGGAGCAAAGTAAATTAGGCTAACGTGAGTAGCTCAGGAGCATTACTAAGGTTTGTTTGTTACCGCAACTGGCCTAGTAATCAGCAAGTGCACGCAATAATCATAAGGATTACTGTAATGTTGCGGGGATGGTATCATCGCGTGCTAGTTCCGTGATTGGTTAAGCATGTGATCAAAACTGATTATGTTTACTTACGACTTTTGATTTCACAAATCACGAAGGCACATGATTAAAACTAAAACAATAGGTAGAACCACAGGAGGAAGAGCAAGAATATATAGGTACCCATTGCTGCTCCTGTGGGTCCGGGAGAACAAAATGTTCTGAATTTGGCAGAAAGTGCAGTGATCGATGGAAGTGCACCACAAAGACCAGCAGACTCAGTGAATATGGATATGCCTCATTTGAATGTGGTGGTAGAGCCAAATCTTTTGCTAGAGGAATAGGAAGGTAGTGTGTTGGAAGCACAAGAGGCTATGGAAGACATGGCACCCATTGATGAAGTTTAGATTGTTCTTGCTTTGCCAGAACCAGTAGCTTACTTGCTAGAGGAGTTGCAACTGATCTAAATATAGCCTCCTCGGAAGCCAATGCAATACAGGGAATATCACTTTGAACCCAGAAATAGCTCCACAATTGGCAATGCGAAGCACCGGGGAGGGAGAACAAGGTCATAATCAACCGAGAGTGGGATTCATGTTGCATGCCTCCGAGACAACAATTGATCTTGTGTTTCATTCTATGCTAGCACCAAAATTGGTAGCCACTCCTTCACCAAACTATGCATATATGTACAGGCTATGGGCAAGGCATTTTCAGCCAGTTGGCACACCAACGTGTACCATTAAAATTCTACAGGATTGGGCAGCCTTCTTCACCAAGCAGCTTCTAGCTCCATGTAATTTGAATGGGTTAATCCATTCCTCTTATCTCGAGGCTTGGCGGATTCTTACAACTGATGAGAAAACAAATGAAGTTTCTTTTGCTCTGCTCGGAAATGTCCCACCTCCGAACCCATTAAATGCGTTTACTCGTGTGAAGAGGGGGAAGACGAGGCAGATAAGGAAGATGAAGCAGCCACCATAGACACTTCTGATTTTTCAAATAATGAGGAAAGCCCATCCGAGGGAGAGGTGACTCCAAACACTAGAATCACCCTAATAATTTTGGCAAACTCAACCTCGAAGCACATGCTAGGAAAAGGAAAGTTGTCTCAACTCCTATGGTGGTTACTGATGCAAGAAGAGGTGACGAACTGAAAGACAAGCTTCAAGGTTTCAAGTCAGCTAATTGTGCAAATAAAAACTGCTTTGGATGCTCATGTGCACCCCTAGCCTCACTCCTAAAGTTATGAAAAAATTTAGGAGAGCAATTTTGTAAGATACCTTCCGTGGAGATATCCGATGAAGCCCTCTTTTCTAAGATGGTGGCAAAAATATCTGTGATTGGTGAACAAAAAACGAAGAGAAGAATGACAATCAGAATGTGCAGAAGAAGAAGGTGGTGTCCAAGAAAGCGGGGAGTGGAAACATCTCCAATGATGTCAATGATGATAAGCAAGCAAAGAAGGCAAAGAAGTAGAGGATGTCGACGCTCTGCTTTATTAGAGGAGGAAATCTTGATCCCCTCTTTTGTTTTCTTTTTTTTGTTCTGGTTTAATATTGTGGATAACTTGTTGGGTCTTGCTTAATGCTTGTTTGGCACTGAAAGGTCTGGTACTTTATAAGTTATTAACTCTGGTGCTTTGCAATATGTCTCTCTAGAATTTGGTCCACTTCCAGTATTACCTCTGTGATGATTATGGGCTTCTTTTGTCTGTCAATTGGCATCTGGTCCTTCTCGAGAATGTTATTGTTTGTGTAATAGCTCTATCCGAATGTTGTCCGATTCGAGCTGTTGGGAACACATACTGGCTTTCTGCGTTCTTATGTGTTAGGCACATAGGGCAGACTTTTTTCTACTTATGTCAATGGATATTACGAACAAGATTTTAAATAGGGACAGTTGAATTTTGTGCTGGAACATGAGAGGTCTTAATGCAGAAAAAATTGTAATGCAGTGAAGAGTAAGATTACAGAAAGTCAAAGTCACATGTTGTGTTTGCAACAGACCAAGAGAGAAAAGTTTGATAATTCATATGTAAACAAATTCTACCTCTCTAGAATGGATAAATTTGAATATTTGCCGTCACAAGGAGCATATGGGGGTATTCTAACCACATGGGACAATTAGTTGTATAGTGGCAGTTTGCTCTTCCAAAATGAGTTCTCTCAATCAATGGAATTCACTTCATTAGCATCCGGTGACAAATGGATTCTCACAAATGTCTATGGTCAATGTACAACTAAAGGCATAACACAATTTTTGGATTGGTTCAAAAATGTAGAGATACCAGATGATATGGAATGGTTGGTTGTGGGTGATTTTAACCTGATTAGCTTGGTCTTTTGAATATTCCTATCTTTGTCATAAATCAAATAAGGAAATGGTCATCTTTAAATTGGACTTTGAAAGGCATTTGATAAGATTGAACATCAGGTGATAATAGACATCATGCAACATAAAGGCTTTGGGTAGAAATGGATAAATTGGATGAAAGGAATTTTTAATTCAAGAACTTCCTCTATTTTGTTGAATGGTGTGCTAGGTAAAAGATTTCAATGCAAAAGAGGAGTCGGACAGGGAGATCCTCTATCTCCTCTTCATTTTGTTTTGGTAGCTGATCTCTTGCAAACAACCTTGAATAAAGCTAAATATTTGGATGTGCTGAAGTTACCATTACCAAATGGAACTGGTCAAGACTTTCCTGTTGTTCAATATGCAGATGATACACTGTTGGTTATGGAAGCATGTCCCAGACAGCTAATAGCACTGAAAGCTCTTCTTCATACTTTTGCAACATCAACGGGCCTAAAGGTAAATTATGAAAAATCTATAATTGTGTCTATTAATGTGAACCCGAGATAAAATGGAAATTCTAGCCAAAACAGTAGGATGCTAAGTTGGTCAAATGCCTTTTACTTACCTTGCTCCTGGGACTTACCAAAACAAGGGTAGAGGACTTCATTCCACTCATGCAAAGAATTGAAAGGAGGCTTCTTAGCACATCAATTTTCTTGACTCGGGCTGGTAAATTGGAAATGGTGGCTACTGTCATGACTTCATTGCCAACCTTCTACATGTGTACTCTCAAAATTCCTCTAACAATCATTAAGAAGATTGAAATTTTTATGAAACATTGTCTCTGGAGAGGGTCTAATATTTTTTTTTGAAGTGAAAACAGTGGGAGAGACTCCCGCTGTTGATTTTTTTATATATATAAAGAAAACAGCTGTACAAAACAGAGGCCCAAGAGCCAAATTAAACAGCAACTAGCCAAGCTAAGAGGTTATCTCTAGATACAGAATTACATCTATGTACTTGAAGATGGGTTTCCTCCTTGAAAGCCAGCCACCAGGAGTCCACCGTGGGTTGGATGGCATCAAAGACCATTCTATTACGCTGCTTCCAGATGTGCCAAGAGGCTATAGTATTACAAATAAGAAACCAGCTTTGGCAGCATGGGAGATGATTACTTTGCCAAAATTTAAGGTGGACTTAGAATCAAGAAAATTGCAACACAAAATGATGCATTAATCATGAAGAATCTTCATAAATTCTATAATCATGTTGACCTATCTTGGGTGAAGCTTTTATGGGATAATTATTACCAAGGATGATCAATCTTGCCGGACCAAAGGAAAAGAGGATCCTTCTGGTGGAGGGACATCCTGAAACTTCAAGTTCACTATAAAGGAATAAGCAAGCCCATAGTAAGAAATGGAAAATTATTGTGTTTTGGGAGGACATTTGGTCAGGGCAAGTGTTAAAAGAGAACTTTCCAGAACTCTTTTCATTTACAATCTAACAGAATGTCAGTCTGCATCAAGTCTTATCATTGCAGGAATTAACTGAGATCTTTCAGTTACCCCTATCAATTGAAGCATTTCAACAATTGCAGCAGATACAATAGTTGGTTCAAGAAGTCCACATTTCTGAAGATCATGACCAATGTGTGTATATATGGGGATCGACAGTATATTCATCTTCCAAAGTTTATAAGCTTATGATTGGTCATAGACAAGTCCATCCAGTGATACAATGGCTATGGGCTTCTAATTGTCAGATGAAACATAAAGTCTTTTTTTGGTTAGTCTTGAAAGAGAGAGTTAATACTAAGGGAGTTTTGAGGAGAAACATGCATTTTTGGATGATTATAATTGTGAAATGTGTATCTTACAAAGAGAAGAAACAGTGCATCATCTGTTCTTAAGTTGTAATTTTGAAAGAGCTTGCTGGTTATCAATTGTAATTTATGTGCCAACAACAGTGCTAGCAGAACAAACAATTCAGCACATTAGAAGACAATTGAAGGTTCACTTTTATACTTAATGACTTAGAGTATTTGGATTACAAGGAATGCATGTATTTTTAGTGGAAAAGATCTCAATCAATGATTGCAAGGAAAAGTTCAAGGAGTTTGCTCTAGTTATACATAGAGCGAAGGATGGCAGCAAAAATGAGTTGAAAGAATGGCTACAAACATTGTAATAGCTTGATTGTTTTCCTTTGTTGTTCTCTTTTTTTATTCTTGAACTTGCTTTGTATTTTGTTGCTCTAATTTATTATACATAGAGCGAAGGATGGCAGCAAAAATGAGTTGAAAGAATGGCTACAAACATTGTAATAGCTTGATTGTTTTCCTTTCTTGTTCTCTTTTTTTATTCTTGAACTTGCTTCGTATTTTGTTGCTCTATTTAATTAATAAATAATCAGCAGGGGATTTTTTTCCCTCCTGTTTCTTCAAAAAAAAACTGAAACATAAGACGGAAGCTAATTGGCCAACCAGCGATTTTACTTGTACATCGGCCAACGATAACGGAGATTCAGAGACCCTAACCAGTGTTACCAGCACATGGAGATTGGTGAAGCACATGACTGAAACTGTATTTTTATGCAAGGGATTTTCTTTGCCCTATGATTACTTTTTTTTTTTAGCAAATGCCCTTTGATTATTACAACTCGACATTGCGTTAAGGGCCCAATTAGGCTAAAGGTCCACGTCATAACCTGACTAAGATGAACTTTGGAAGCTGGATGACCTTTGTAGCCCTGGATTTGTTTATGATCAGATCATGCATCTGATGAAACAGTGAAACAGAAGCATACAGTAAAAGAGAGGCAAAGGGTCCCAAAATACCAGTAAATAACTGAAATAAATCATATCTTCTCTTGCAGTACCGATCTTATATGCTAGATGACCGTAACAGAGATTCACAGATCCGGAACAGCTCTTTGTTCCATTCAACAAATAAAGAACCATACTACGTGGAGGAAGAATTAGACTACTCATTCCACTTCCCTTAATGAAAAGGATGATGATGGTTACATACATAAGGGGCAACAAACAAGTCGAAAGAATAAGTTCAGGCAACCCAAAAGATAAGTCACAATACATTATAACTGTATATATCTCTAACTAATGACTTATCACCTAAACAACACACCTACTGAATACACATTTGCAGCTGCAAAAGCACTGTGTACTGTTCACACAAGTGAACCCTTGTCATGCGAGTGCTCCCTTTTTCCTTGATACAATCCTTTCATCTTCCAATAAGCTATTCTCTGTTTGCTAGCTTCTGTTGAATTATTTCTAGCTGTTCCACAAACACTTTACAATTATTTGCATCCTTGCTCACAGTAGCACAAATTTCAGCACCCTTACTCATTAGCACAGCATATCTCAAGGTATTTTGTGAGAAATTCGATCCGGTCTTTTCGTAAAGCTTCTGTAACTGCTGCTCTCTGAACTTCTTTGTCCACTTTTGCTTAATATAATGTTCAGGTATCGTGTTAATGCTAAACTGCGTTAAAAGTCTAAGAACATGGCAACAAAGTATTCCATCCCTCTGAAATTTTGAACAAATGCAACTAAACATGTTGGTTTTCAGGTCCACGTCAACAGAAAATGAGTCTCTGACGAATTCAGCCTCCTCATATTCCAGCGCTTTCGTCACTACAAAAATGGTATTCTCTTTTTCATG
The DNA here is from genome assembly GCA_031894775.1 of Chloris gayana. NCBI lineage: Eukaryota > Viridiplantae > Streptophyta > Magnoliopsida > Poales > Poaceae > Chloris > Chloris gayana. The sequence goes on from JAUNZO010003064.1 coordinate 32,487, forward strand.
AACATTGAAAGCTGCTGCATCAAGTAGCTCCTTCTGAAATTTCAAGAACATCCCCATTGTGTATATTTCTGCAGCATGCCTTTCTATTCGTTGCCTGGTGCAGTACGTTGGCTTTTCCGATGTTGACTCCAATCCATCACCCTCAATGCTAACAGCCTTCTTGTGAAAAAGGCTATACTGGCCCATGAAAGTTTCAATGGTATCTTCTCGCAGAACATACTCCTTAAAAATTGAGTTTGTGGTCTCGCATCGTATAAATGGGCAGAATACATGCTTGAAATAAACTGGAGCCCACATTAATCTTGTCTGATACATGAGCTTCAACTGTGTAACTGATGCCGCATCATATTTCTCAAGCATAGCATTCCACCTATCGTCAAATTCTTCAGCAGTTAACGAATTTGTGATCAACCCTCTCAGTTCATCAGCCATCCCTGGTTTGTTTGCCATAAAACCTCCAAATTCAGCTGCAGCTTGCCTCATCACATGCCACATGCTAAACCTATGAAGAACAGTAGGGAATACCTCTGCCATTGATCTCTGCATAGCTGGGTCCTGATGTGTAATTATTATACTCGGTTTACTTCCATTCATCACATCCAAGAATGTTCTGAATAACCAAGAGAATGTCTCTTCCTTCGCATCTTCAAGCAAAGCCCAGCCAAATACAATTGCCTCACCATGCCCATTAATTCCAATTAACGGTACAAAAGGCATGTTGTTTTCAACAGTGCTGTAAGCTGTATCCAAATAAATGTAATCTCCATACAAAGCATAATCAAGTCTAGCCCGTGCATCCGTCCAAAAGATACTTTTTACAGTGTTGCCTTCTTGAGTCTTTACAGCATAGTAGAACCCAGGTTGCTCCTTTTGCAATATTCTAATATGTTCTAGTGCATTTTCGATATCTCTATTTCTATTCTTTGTCAGCCTGTCAGACTGTTCCAAGTTATTGACATCCGCTTTCCTGGCATGTATATTCTTGAGACTGTCCCTCAAGTTTGTGAAAAGTTCCATTATTTTTTATGGCTTAATTCTGCTTTCTTGCAATATTCTTGAGAAGTTCCTCTCATCCTCAGTCATGTACTTGTGGCTCATAAAAAATCTGCTCAATAAAGGCGAACAATGGAGTGGGTGGTTATGCTGACTCACAACTTCTGCAATCTCCCATCTCCAAACTATAAGTTTCACAAGAACCTTCATTGGGCACCCTGTTCTTTCAATGAGATCTCTTCTCCTTTTCTTCTGTCCTGTTTCAGTATCCATTGCCTTCCCACTTTTATTGCACTGAAAAGTCATTTTCTGGTGCTTGTAATATGTTCCTTTAACCACAGTGAATCCAGTAACTAGCCCATAGACGTTGATAAAACGTTGAGCATCTTGAATCGTAGCAAATACCATGCCAACCTCAGGAGGCCTAGCCTTTTCCAGTTCTTCAGGACTTGGGAAAAAATAATCTTCATCATTTTCGATTTCTGCTTCAGCTCTATCCTTCTGGCAGCCTTCATTTAGGGCCAAGTTCCCATTCTCTTGTTCATGTTCCTGTGATTTTAAAATGTTTATCACTTCAAAAGAAAAATAACTATCCCCATTCTATACGCATGTTCGATATTTGGCATCTCTTTACCTGAGTAAGTGTCACAGTAGCTTGAGTCGTATGCATTTCTGATAGCCAATTAGGTTCAGTAACATTCCAACAGGGAAAAGGTGACTGCCAAAGGAAATGAGTTAGCCCAATTATTTATTCTGTTTACTCTACATAACTTTTTTGTACTGATGAACTATGTGCCAATTAGGTTTTTCCGATCATACTTGCAAGCTTTCTTCAGCAGTCAGATTTCCAAGTCCTCCAATCTCATCTTCATCAGGAACCGTGATTTCATGTCTTCCTTCCAAATCTGTTTCCCTCCTAATTGTATTCTGGATAAGTAAAAAATGTCAAGGTTTTTGTGAACTTGAAAATGGTAACCTCAGTTTGTCTACTTTATTAAAAACAGTGAAAACTTTCAAGGCTGCTTCAATGAAATAAGTGAAACAGTGCAATCCTCTTTATGGAAAAATGAAATGCACATGAAACATTTGCAAATCTGACTGTATGTATGTCAATATTACATAAACTCTTTGCTGGTTATCATCAAAGCCCCATTGTCCCCCCTGCTAGAATTGCCATGTCATCTTCCATTCTTCAACCACGGATAAGAGATGTTAAGTTCAATAGGAGATTTCAAATTCATTTTCATGTTGCTATTAGCAATACAAAATATATGCAGAACATCTTTTCTTAGCTACATATACTGCAGTAATTGAAGTGGTGTCAATAAACCAGATTCATAATAAATGGATCTAAAGACAAGCAAAATTGTAAATCTTGGCTGCAAATCAGCTCACCTTATTCACTGCTGATACAGCAAGCCCATAAGGTCCTCTGTTTTCAAATTCAGTATCCTGATTAATGCCTAACTGTCCATTAGCACTACCCCTGTCCTGAAAAGAGAGGGCAAGTATAGTTCATTGCTTGTGGTGAGAATAAACATTGGAATCGTTACAGGGAACTCTTTACATAGAGAATTTCAGCTTCCTTACCTCGCAATATTTCAAATTCCTCTCTGCCATAGTTTGCTCTTGCAGCAATGGGACTGGTTCTCCATACTTCTCCATCTTTCAGTTGTTCATCGCAATCACATGCAGGTCAATCTTTTTCTTTTCGTGTTCTCCCTCTCTGTATCTACATACGGGCCATTAGTTTCATTTTGGCCATGGGATACAATGTAGTAATAACATTTACTGAGATACACTGAAAACGTTGATATGTACTGCTGGGCACAATCAAGTGTCCTAAGGCAAACATTTGAAAAACAAAAAGATCTTAGCTGCCGCGCAATAGATTGTGTCAAGAAGCAAATATCCTTTCAGTATCAGAGCTAAAATCGACTTTGAGAATGTCATAGAGCAAATGCAATTAATTTGTAGTGTCCCATTGCTTAAAGCCATTGTGGCTAACACTTTCAGACAAACGCACCAATATGTAAAGCAGTTGATAATCAAAGCAATCACATATTTATGGTACATCAACAGTTTCAGAACAATGAGCCAACATCGACGAGTCATATGGACAAAAACAATTAAAAAATTTCAGCTTCTCGTCAGTTGAGAGTAGCTCAGGGTCCAGGTAACCAAAAATAAATAAAACATCACAGTTCCATGACAGTCAAACCTAATAAGGCAACAGGATCACGGAATCGACAGAAAATTATTTGTCTATTCCAGATCAAATTAAATCTCAACAAAATAACCGTGATAATAATTAGTTCAATCTGACAAAACGATTCCTCACGGCACAAATCACAGGCAAATACAAGCACATTAAGTCATACTTCCAGAGGCGCAGAGAGAAATAGGGCAAGTTAGGGCATCCGCTCCACCTAACGACAGCGGACCTCCCCTATCCGAGCTCCTGGAACGGTCCCCTGACCGGCATCGGTGCCATCGCTGCCTGACGATTGAGCTGTTTCGACGGGCTACGGTTCCAGGGAAAATGGAATGCCTTTCCACATCACCATCCCTGATTGGGATGAAATCTCAGCCCACGTCCCCCGCGCAGGGATCGACCCATCGCGGCCATCTGGATGTCAAGTACAGAAAGAACGAGGAGAATTAGAGGATCGGGGTGGAGAACCCAGCACTCACATGGAGGAGGAGGAGGACGAGGCAGCGGCGGTAGTAGGCCTCTGCTCCGTTCCCACCGCGCGCTGGCTGCCAGGCTTCGCCGGTTTTGCTGCGCCGATGTGGTGCGCGCGAGAGTTCTTTTACGTTTTAACACTTGCTTGGCTAAACTTTTACGAATGACCCTTAGACTATATTTTCAAGATCTAACCCATTTTTATCATTTCAATCTGCTTGCGTGACAATACAATCACGCAATATAATTACACGAGCAAATTGATATGAAAAAATAACATAACACGTAAGGATTGACTTAAGATTATCTTTTATCATGCTAATCATTTTCTTATCTTGGAAATAAAATTTTTGATAAGTCAGTGATGAAATATTAGTTTAAAAGAGGTTAAGAAATAGAAAAACTTTTGTGTGCGACACATTCAAAAACACATCTTACCCTATATGGAAAAAGTTTAATAGAAAAAAAACATTATATTACAATTAAACACTATAAAGATGCATCACATATTTTTCCTTTCTCGTCCCATTATAACATGACTAGGAGAGCCGGCGCGCTCCGCTGCGTCAGCTTTGTTTTGAAATTGAAGGGTAAGGAAAAAGAATAAAGTTGAAACAGGTTTTAGGAGTTCCGAGCAAACTTAACGGGAAATCGAGGTTATATATGAAAAAAAGTTGTAGAATGAAACAAAGGCTATGTAATTCAACGGAAGTTTGAGGGTTGAAACTGAAATTTCGATGGTAGGAAGCAGTTTAGATATTTATAGAAACCAAAGCACTTTATTGAAAAAGGAATGCGAGGGATGTTGGTCGTCCGATCTGATCGACGACCCACGTGCGCCGTGGCATGGATAAAAGCACCGCGACCGTAGCCTCCAAACCCTAATCCCATTCGATCCACACCCCAAGCACTCGTATTCCTCTACGGCGGCATCCACGTGCGGCGCGCACCCAGCACCAACGCGAGCGGCATGGGCAAGCCCACACATCCCCATCCCCCTCCTTCCCGACGAGCGCCCAACTACCCACCTCCATCCTCCCAGCGAGTTAGGCGGCAACATGTCCTATTTTAGAAGATCAATAGTTTTATGGATAACTTCCATCATAGATATTTTTTAGAAGATCTCCAATAATCATAGATGAAACCTGTTCCATTTTTACAATTGGATGGTTGGCGAATTAGCTATATCATTCTTATGACCCCGACCAAGGATAATTTAGCAGGATGTAATTGGAAAAGAAGTTTAAAGTGTAGCTTTTGTAATCATAACGAAACTATACAACATTTCTTTTTTACTGTTATTTTGCTAGAACCATTTAGAATATTATTCATACTTCTTTGGGTATCTCAAAATCACATAATATTTCTCATATTATGACTGGTTGGATTAATGCAAATGATAGGAAAAATAGAGATGTTTTACTTGTTGACGTACTGCCTTATTATGGTCAATATGGTTATGCCGGATATTATATTTAACAAGAAGCCACGGACAACGTTTCCGAATGCTATCTTTCGTGAACTTATATAATACAGTTCCGACGCTTGCTACAAAAGGAGTCTAAGAGAGAAGATATGTAGGTGGCTTGCCGGACTTTGGTGGTGGTGGCAATGCTAAGTTTCACCAACAATGGATGGATGTGTGCTTGGTCAGCTTTTTCTCTCTTTTACGTGGCAAACTTTGTAATAATGTGCATATGCATGAGTATGAAACTTTTGTCTAAAGTTATCCATTATCGAGAAAATATTTATTCAAACGGATCTCTTGATAGCTGATGAGAGACCGGTAAAATTTAGGCTCGCACGCAGCTGCTGCGATCGCGCACCACCTCGCGTTGCCTTCCCGCCCGCACAATCGTGCACCGCTAGCATCGCCTCGCCGTCCCGCTCCAAGCGTCCGTCGGCCTCGCCCGCTTCTGCTCGCCATGGACGTTCGTGGAGATGAAGATGACAGGAGGTAGAAGAAAAGGACAGAGACAGTTTGGTCATTTCAACTAGCTAGAAAAGCAATATGGGTAAAGGAGCGAAACCCCTCGAGGTTGAGATGTGCATTCTAGCGTGTCTAGGAGATGGGTAGAACAAGGAAGTCTACTCTTGAGATGGGTACAATCACAACTCTCTCAAAGGAGAAGGGGAAAAGAGACCCAGCAGTGGTGGTGAGCAAAGCGGCGAGTGAGCGTAGGCTCACATACATCCTCTCCGGATGCCATACATCGAGATTCCTCATCCTCCACGCATTGAGCAAGGCTATTCCCCGTGACGGTGCCGTTTGTTCGCCGTCAACATCGTTCCTCTTCCTTCCGATGCGAACTCCATTGGTCTTCTTCCTCGGTGTGGCAACGATTTAACGGAGCGTAGCAACGATTCAATGGGGCAGGATCAATACAATCACGCAGCTTGAAGATGAAGAGGGCAGGATCCTTACAGGACACGGTGAGAAAGCAGCTCATCTTTTACAAGTATACCGAGGAAGGATGGGATGTACTGCCACACCGGATATGCAGTTCAATCTACAACAGCTGCTGCCTATCCCACATAACCTGGAGGAAATGAGTCTAGACTTCTCAAAGGAGGAAATTGATCAAGTAGTCAAGGAAATGCCAAATGATAAAGCCCCGGGCCGGATGGAATCAATGGCAAATTCTTAAAAACTTGTTGGCACATCATCAAAGAAGATTTCTATAAACCGTGTCAAAGGTTCTGTGAAGGAGAGCTTGATTTGCGATCGATTAACAGCTCCTTCATCACACTAATCCCCAAAAATAGCTCCCCTGTGACAGCCAATGATTTCAGGCCAATCTCTCTTTTGAATTGTGTTCTGAAATTAATCACCAAGCTAATGGCTTCAAGACTGCAGAAAAGAATCATACCAATGATTCACAGAAATCAATATGGCTTCATTAAGTCAAGATCCATACAGGATTGTCTAGCTTGGGCCTATGAATATCCGCATCAATGCCATCAGTCTAAGGAGGAGATCATCATTCCGAAGCTAGACTTTGCCAAAGCCTTTGATACAATTGAGCACTCAGCCATCATGGCAATGCTACAACATCCGGGATTCACGGACGGATGGTGCAAGCCGGGTCAATAGTGTCCTTAGTTCAGCAACCACCTCAATCCTTCTTAATGGAGTGCCGGGTAACACCATCAATTGCAAAAGGGGAGTAAGGCAAGGGGACCCCCTATCACCTCTCGCTTTTTGTACTAGCAGCAGATCTACTTCAGATAGTTGTTAATAAGGCCATGCAGCTAGGAATTCTCACCAAGCCTCTCCAAAACTCAAGTGAAATCGACTACCCAATTGTACAATATGCGAGATGACACAATCTTAGTCATGAAAGCCTCACAAAGAGAGGTCTTCTATCTTAAAGGACTTCTGCAGACCTTCTCAAGCATCTACAGGTCTCCAAGTCAACTTTCAAAAATCCTGCATGGTGCCAATAAACACAAATGCAGATGAAATGCAAATTCTAGCAGGAACCTTTGGTTGTTCCATAGGAGCCATGCCTTTCACCTATCCGGGTTTGCCCTTGGATACCACTAAGCCAACAGTTGAAGACCATGCACCAATCATCGATAAAATGGAAAGGAAATTATCCTCAACTAGTGTCTTCCTAGCACCGGCTGGAAGGGTAACATACATCAATTCTGCAGTAAGGTCAATGCCTATCTATGCTATGTGCACCCTTAACTTCATGTGACTGTCCTAGATCATATGGATAAACCGTGTAGAGGTGCTCGTGGAGAGGAAGAGAAATGGATGCACGAGGAAAAGCTCTAGTGGCCTAGAATAAGTGCACAATTCCTAAGGAGAAAGGTGGTCTAGGGATCAAGAACATTAAACATCGTAATGAGGCTCTGCTGATGAAACATCTAGATAAATTCTATAACAGGAAAGACATCCCTCGGGTTAATCTAGTTTGGAACCAATACTATCCAACGGATCGGATCCCCCATGAAACAATCGCTAGAAGCTCATTCTGGTGGAAGGACATTATGTCATATTCGGACCATTTCGGAGGAATAGCCACTTGCACTCGTAGGGGATGGGAGGACTGTCATGCTCCGGCATGACATTTGGAACAAAAAGAATCTGCAGCGAGAGACTACCAAGGCTCCATTCATTTGCAAAAAACCAAAAGGTGTCACCGACAGCCTATGTCAACAACCCCTCGATTCAAGAACATTTTCATCTTCCACTTAGCCCAGAGGCATTTCAAGAATTACAAACCTTAAATGACATAATAGCCAGTGTGCAACTCACTAATCCAAATCAAGATCGGAAGGATCAATGGCACTATATCCGGGGTTCACGCACAGTATAGCACAACAAAGTTCTACATGATTCCCTTTCTTGCCATTAGGCCACCGCAGCCCTACCAGTGGATATGGAAATCAAAATGCTCAAAGAAGATTAAGATCTTTACTTGGGTTTTATTCATGGATAGATTGAACACAAGGAATATCCTCAAAAGGAAAAGAACACCACTGCAAGGCAACAATTACAACTGCATCCTTTGTGATACAAGCACAAGAAGAGACTGCTTTTCATCTTTTCTTTGAATGCCAATACAGTGTTCGAGTGCTTGGGAAAATGTATCCAATGGCATACCCACATGGATTTCTTCCTAATGCTACAACAAGGAAAAAGAGAATTTGCAGGGCCATCGTTTATGGAGGTATTCATCATGGCCTCATGGCACATTTGGAAGCAGCGTAACGAGAATGGTCTTTGATGCCATCGGACCCACGGTGGACTCCTGGTGGCTGGCTTTCAAAGAAGAAGCCCTCCTACAAGTACATAGATGTAACTCCGTAACTAGAGATAACCTTTTAGCTTGGCTAGCTTTAGTTTAGTCTGGTTTCTTTGGCTTCGTGCCCTGGGCTTGTACAGTTGACCTTCTTTTTTTGGTTATTATATATAAAAAATCAACAGCGGGAGCCACTCCCACTGTTTTCACTTAAAAAAAAAAAGCACGGCAATCCTGTCGGACCAATGAGAGTTGCTTTAACCTTGACTATTACATTTAGTATGCTTACATATTCATATTTGTAATTTATTACTTATAAGAAACTTATATGGTAAAGTCGGTGTTGTCAAGCGACCTTTAGAGTTCAGAGCATTTTAGGTGAAGTTGGAAGAAGATATAAACAAATGCGGCATTTTTGTGACTTTGACAAACTTGTTTGAGTTTTCTCTATGTCCAACACATCTAGCATGAGGCTTAAAAATTCATGCTCGTCTGCGGAAGCAGCTCGAATGGTCCATAAAACATTCATGGTCACACGCGCACATTGTGCTCCACTTATGGTAGGGACAGGGGGAACAAAAATTCCTTCCAGCAAAGCGCCACATTTGTAGTGACACGTCACCACATTGACATCCGCAACGACACCACAAGGGCGGGATCACAATGCCTCTTTACAAGGCACAAAACGGATTTAGAGAACTATTTCAGGCTACCCAAGAAAAAGGTCCAACTCAAAGTACTCCTAACTAAGATCAGTAGAGTTGGCATGATGGATTGCTATACTAACTTCCAAAATAACTAACAATCAGGGGAAAAATGTCACGTGCTAGAGCACCATGGCTACTGTCGACACAGGACGTCACTCCTGCTCGTGCTTCCATTCATTTGTTTTGCTTGATCGCTACTTCTGGATGAGCCTGATTGCACTTCCTTTCTTCCTCAGCCTGCCATTCTTTACTTGACAGCTCGTGCTGAATCCTTTCAAGCTCTTCAGCGAAAATTTTGCTGTGATTTGAGTCCTTGCTTACAGCAGCAAAAATTCCGTCCATCTTTTTCATAAGCATATGATAGCACAAATCGTTTTGTGAATCTGATCCCGTGCTTGCTGCACAATACTGCTCCCAATCCTTCTCTCTGAACTTCTTTGTCCACCTTTGCTTAATGTATTGTTCAGGTATTTTGTTAATCCCAAATTGTGTGAAAAGCCTGAGAACATGGCAACAAAGTATTCCATCTCGCTCAAACTTTGAACAAATGCAATTAAACGTGTTATTGTTCATGTCAACTTCAACAGAAAAGGAATCCCTGAGAAATTCAGCTTCCTCATAGTCCAGAAGTTTTTTCACTGTATAAAGGACGTCCTTTTCTTTTTCAAAAACACTGAAAGCTGTAGCATCAAGAAGCTCTTTCTGAAATTTCACAAACATTCCCATTGTGTATATATCTGCTGCATGCCTTTCTATCAGCTGCCTGGTACAGTATGTACGCTTTTTCAGAGTTGACTCATTGCGATATCTTTCAATGTAGACCGTGTGCTCTTGAAAAACGTTATACTGACTGATGAAAGTTTCTATGGTATCCTCTCGCAGAACGTGGTCCTTGAAAACTGCTTTTGAGGCCTCACTACAGCCAGATGATCGCAAAAATGGGCAGAACACATGTTTGAAGTAAACTGGAGCCCACATTAATCTTGTCTGATACATCAGCTTCAAGTGTGTACTTGCTGATGCCTCATATTTTTCAAGCATAGCATTCCAACTATCCTCAAACTCATCAGTAGTTAAAGAATTTGTGATCAAACATCTTAGCTCATCCTCCATCCCAGGTTTGTTTGCCATAAAACCACCAAATTCTGCTGCAGCTTGCCTCATTACATGCCACATGTTAAACCTATGAAAAACTGAGGGGAACATCTCTGCAACTGATTTCTGAATAGCTGAATCATGATATGTAATTATTATACTTGGTTTCTTCCCATCCATAACATCCAGGAATGTCCTGAGTAACCAAGAGAATGTCTCTGCCTTTGCATCTTCTAGCAAAGCCCAAGCAAAAACAATCAGATCACCTTGCCCATTAATTCCTGATAACAGTGCAAGTGGCATGTTGTATTGAACAGTACTATAAGCTGTATCACAAGAAATGAAATCTCCGTATAATGCGTAATCAAGTCTAGCTTGTGCATCCGTCCAAAAGATACTACTCACAGTGCTACCTTCATCAGTCCTCATGGAGTAGTAAAACCCAGGTTGTTCTTTTTGCAACCTCTTAACATGTTCTAATACGCTCTCTATATCTGTGTTCCAATTATTCATTGGCCTGTCAGACTGTTCCAAGTTGTTGACATTCATTTTCCTGGCAGGTAATGTACCCCTTACGCTCCTGAAAATTTCCATTATCTGTGTTGGCTTAATCCTGCTTTCCTGCAATAGTCGTGAGAAGTTTCTCTCGTCCTCAGACATGTATTTGTGGCTCATAAAAAATCTTATCAGCAAAGGCGAACTCCAAAGTGGGTGGTTGTGCTCATGCACAACTGTGCTAATCTCCCATCTCCCTGCAAGAAGTTTCACAAGCACTTTCATACGGCATCCCGTTCTCTCAATGGCAGTTCTTCTCCTTTTCCTCTGTCTTGCTTCTCTCTCTGCATTTTTCCCTCTTCTATCACATTGAAATGTTATTTTCTTGTTCCTGTAATTTGTTCCTTTAACCACTCTAAATCCAGCAACTTGCCCGTAGACATTGATAAAATTTTGAGCTTCTTGCAATGTTGCAAATGCCATGCCAGCCTCTGGAGGTTTAGCCTTTTCCAACTCCTCGGGACTGGGGAAAAAATAGTCTTCATCACCGTCAACTTCTGCCTCTGCCCTATCTTTGTGGCATTCATTGGGCTCGTCATCCCCTTCACTAAGGATGAGGCTCCCATCCTCTTGTTGAAGACCCTGTGATTGCAAATGTAATATTTCATGTGTTAGAATGTTCACTATTTGTTGAAATTATTGGAGCAGTTCAATGCATTATCTGGAACAACACAACATAATTGGAACAATTGCATATCTCCTTGCAGGTACATTATAACTACTTAAATTTGTAGAGCTAGTGCATACGCTTTTTTCTAACCCCATCTGCTATCAATGCCGTTTCCCGTTTATTTTCTACTGCAAATAGTATCTTCAGAACTGGATTTATTAATTATTAGCACTCCATGCTCAAAAATTTTCTTACGTTGAGGGACCACAGCAAGTTCATAATAAGTAGAACAAAAGATTGGTGGATTTTATAATACTCCGCTCCAAACTACGTCTCCTTATTTATTGCAGAGATAATGAGGTCATTGCCAATTCATTTCCCCTATTCACTCACATGTCATAAACAATTAGCAGGAAACTACAATCCACAGCTTCTGACAACTACAATAAAAATCCCAAGGTTGTTTCAGAGAATTTTTTTTTCAAGTGCAGTTTGAATAATCCAGTGCTTACCTGGTAAGAATTTGAATTCATCTCAGTCACAGTTTGATCCGGCAGTGAAGTCACAGAGTCTGTACAATTCTCCCCCATCTTCCTATTGACCCTAGTCATATGGAAACAGTACAAGGAATTCCATTAAGATTTACTTATCCTTGCTTAAGGTTGGGAGTTCACGGTCACTGCAGAAAAACAGAAGCAGTTATGATATTTTAGTATATAAAGCAAGGCATAAAGAGGCCCTATATCAGCTGAAAATTATGTAGTGAGCCTGGATTACATCCAGGTAATACATTTCACACAACAACCATGACAATTGGTTTCATCCGACCAATGAAATGTGGGCCACTGTATTCATAACCCTAGTCTCACTTCCAATTGTGATTTCACCCCATTTTTTAGGGTTTGTGATTTTGCTCTCACTTTTTAAAAACGAAGCAGAGACCCAAACTTCGATAGGAGCAGTGAACAGTTTTAAATGTGAGATAAAATGACAGAAAAAGCCTTGCAATTTTGCACTTACTTTTAGTATGAGATTGTGATTTTACCCCTGTTCGACATAATTACTTCCATTCTTGAATTTCCACGTAATATAAAATGTGGACCGAATTTGATAGAATTTAAATAGCTGTTAGTGAGATTCGACATACTATTTCAAATACAATCAGATTAGAGGTGGCTATCACATGGTATTAACAGTATATAACACATGTACGCCTGCAGGCTGTGCATACCGGAAATCTCCAGTCGCCCAGCTTTATCAATTCCCATCAGTGAGCAAAACAGCAGAAGTTAAGTTCATGGCATTGCTGATAAAAGCAATCATTAGAGTTTTTCAGTAACTACTAGGTCATTCCATTTGCACAGAAGTAGATTACGATTAATTTGCAAGAAAAAGATCCAACCAAAATCATGCATATCCAGGTGGTGGCAATGTGCAGAGGGAGTTTCTTAGAGAAATGTAAGGAGAATGGGTGGGGTGGTATCAGATCTTTACTTGGTTGTTGATCGCCGAGCCTGTGTGCATCATCGACCACACCCTGTCGCAGCTGCCCGCACGAGTTCTATGCACGGCGACGAAACACGTTCGCTGCGCCGACACGCCCACGCAGCAGCCGTACTGCCCGCGCCCGCAAAGCCCGGCGAACGGATCTGCTCAACTGAGGACAGCGTCGCCCCTGCTAGGGCGCCGCGCTACGGATGGGAAGGGAGATGGGCTCAGCCGTTCGAGACTTGAGCGTAGTTCGGTCGTTTTTCCGATTCAATCCGTCCGGTGCTATTGTCAAACAGAAATCCTACTTTTTTTTTGACCGGAATACAACGAGAGAGGCCCCGCTATGAATTACCAGAAAAACACAAAGGGTTGAAAGAAAACCTGTACAAGGAGAAAAGAAAAAGAAAGGAAAACTATAGCAGAGAAGAAAGTGCTGGAATTTGGCCCATTATTTGGCTTAGAAATTCCAAGCAAAGTGGCTGTTGGTTTTAGTACCACATTCGCTAGTTCAAAGTGGTGCATTCCAACTTAAATAGGAGGACTCATGCCTATGTCTAAAAGCTGCAGCCATGAGAGACTATGAGAACTAATATGTGTACACACACGCATGCGCGCGTATTCGTGTTCTTCCGCGTGACTTGTGACTTCCGTGTCGTGTCGTTGTTACAAATCATAGTGTGTTTTGCCACTTTAATGTCTCACAAAGTCTGTAACGTCACGTACTAATCAAGAGGATTATTACGTGGTTAATTACTATAAACTCGGGATCAATTGGCCAGCCAAGAATTAACTGTCATTTAGTGGGCGTCATTAGAAAGGAAACGGCTTCGAAGGGCGCCGCGCCTATATAAGGCACTCGGAGACGTCCGGATTTCCTCTCTCTCGACGAAAATTCCCTTCCATCTTCTTTCTTCCTCCCTTTTGGAAAACTGTGTTGTAGTGTTGAGTTGTTCTTATCTCGCCGATCCTTTTCCTTGGCGTGCACGAGGAGGAGGGTGAGCGGAATCTCCGAGCCTTTGCCGCCGTGAAGCTCGCACGAGGGCGGCAATAAGGTTTACGGGCAGCGCTTCGCGCGACCGCTCGAAGCTGATCCGTGATGATCTTCGCTGCCTTTTTCGACGAACTACAACGTCTACATCGACGGTCCGCTTCGTCTACTTTTTATGCTAATAGTGTTAGTGCCGACAAACCCATCGTGAGTCTTCTATGTCTCCTCCGGTCTTTGTCGCTTTTGTTTTATTGCTGCTAGCGTTAGTTCTGTTATTATGCATGAATGTCAATGAAATTTGCCTCAAACTAAAATCTGGTCTAAGAATAATTCGTAATTTTACAACATTCCAGAAACCTTATTGTTGCGTTTATTCTATTCTAGCAATGGCTGGTCCTATCGATGCAATGAAACCTCGAGAGGTTTGGTGGTGGTGAAAACTTCCGTCGTTGGCAGTACTAAAGTCAAATTTTGGCTTATGTCGATGGGACTGTGGTGGGTAATCCACCCGATCATGCCACTCACGGTTGAGCAGACCAACACCTTTCCAACAGCGCGTGATTCCGTGCTTGGCTGCATCTTGACCCTTCTCGCTGATACTCTTTATGATGTGTATATGAACTGCACCGATCCCACGAGTTGTGGGATGCACTCGGAGCGCAAGTATGCTGTCTCTGAAGCTGGCCGCTTGCTGTACACTGATTTCAGCATTGATGCTGCAAAATCTATTGTTCATCAAGCTCACGAGTTACAGCTTCCGGCTGGAGAGATTGCAGACTTGGGATGTCCTTTGTCCGATAGGGTTGTGGCAGCGGGCATTATTGCCAAACTTACTGCCTCATGGAGGGATTTCGCCACAAGCCTAAAGCATAAGAGGGAAGATATCTCAACAGAAAATCGGATCATAGCCCTCGATGTGGAGGAAAAGGCAAGAGCAAAGGATGCTCCAAGAACTTCTACCGCTGCTGCTGTTGCTGCTGCTGCAGAGAACGGTGCTAGTGCCAATGTTGTGGCTCATAAGAAAAATAACTACAACAAGAACAAGAGCAAGATGCAGGCCGGTGGTCAGCCTAAAAAGACCACTAACTTTAAGAAGAAGAATCAAGTGAAAGACAACAGAGGTTGCTTTGTGTGTGGTAAGGAAGGGCATCTTGCTAAAGATTGTCGCTACCGCAAGGATAACAATGATGGACAGCAGAACAAGGCTGTCAATGTGACCATTGGCAAGAACAACGGCAAAGAGGTCGAATCTTCCGGGTATGGTAATTTACCATTTGTTTTTTCAGCAATTCAATCTTTAGATTGGTGGGTTGATACGGGTGCCAATGTTCATGTGTGTTCTGATTTGTCTATGTTTTCTTCTTACTAGGAAACGCGGTGTTCCTCCATCTTGATGGGAAACGGATCAGCTTCTACTGTTCATGGTGTTGGTATGGTCGAACTGAAGCTCACTTCAAGGAAGACTGTCCCTTTAAAGAACGTGCAACATGCTCCAACAATAAACAAGAATCTGATTAGTGTTTCCTTGTTATGTCAAGATGGTTATAAGTTAGTGTTTGAGTCAAATAAAGTTGTAATGTCCAAGTTTGGAAACTTTGTTGGCAAAGGCTATGTGAGCGGAGGCTTGTTCCGCTTAAATACTTTTGATTCAAATTACAGTTTGAATGTTGCATCTTTGATTAATAAAACTTGTGATGCTAATGTGTGGCACTCACGTTTTTGTCATATTGGGTTTGACGCCATTGCTAGAATGTCCAGATTAGATTTAATTCCAAAGTTTGATATTGTCAAAGGATCGAAGTGCCAATCTTGTGTGCAAGCAAAACGACCTCGAAAACCTTTTAAGAGTTTAGAGGAAAAGAGAAATTTGGCACCCTTAGATCTTATTCATTCAGATTTATGTGAAATGAATGGATTGTTGACAAAAGGAGGCAAGATATATTTCATGACTTTAATAGATGATGCTACTCGTTTTTGCTATATATACTTGCTGAAAACTAAAGATGAAGCTTTGCATTACTTTAAAATTTATAAGGCCGAGGTTGAGAACCAACTTGAGAGGAAAATCAAACGATTGCGCGATGATCGTGGAGGAGAGTATACCTCCAATGATTTCACTCAATTTTGTGCTGAACATGGTGAAGTGACGCCGCCATATTCACCTCAGTCCAATGGGGTGGCAGAAAGGAAAAACCGAACTCTAACAGATTTGGTGAATACCATGTTAGAGAGCGCCGGTATACCTTATGAATGGTGGGGGAAGCTATATTAACAGCAAATTTCGTCCTAAATAGGGTAGTGACTAAGAACAGAGAAGTCACACCATATGAGGGATGGAATGGGAGAAAACCCAATGTCAATTATTTGAGGACTTGGGGCTGTTTGGCAAAGGTTAATTTACCTGAACCGAAAAAGAGAAAGCTTGGACCCAAAACAGTGGATTGTGCATTTTTGGGATATGCACATAACAGCACGGCCTATAGATTTTTAGTTGTTAAATCTGATACTCCGGAGCACAACGTGAATACTATCATGGAGTCGAGAGATGCTTCATTCTTTGAGTATATATTTCCAATGAGAGCAGCAGGTAGCACTTCTCAGAGTGAGAATCATCTTTATACTCCTACAAGATGATACTCCACCACATGAAACAAATGATGAGTTATATACACCATCTCGAAGAAGATGACAATTTAGTCAATGAAGCTCCTCGCAGGAGTAAGAGGCAAAAGGTTGCGAAATCTTTTGGTGATGACTATATTGTATATCTTATAGATGATGTGCCTAATAATCTTTCGGAGGCTTATGCATCACCAGATGCGAGTATTGGAAGGAGGCGGTCCGTAGTGAGATGGACTCAATCATGTCAAATGGGACTTGGGAGATCACCGATTGTCCAAGTGGGTGTAAACCAATTGGATGTAAGTGGATCTTTAAAAAGAAATTGAGGCCGGATGGTACTATTGAGAAGTACAAGGCTAGACTTGTGGCCAAAGGATTTACACAGAAAGAAGGAGAGGACTTCTTTGATACATACTCTCCAGCTTGCCCGAACTACAACCATAAGAGTGCTTCTTGCACTAGCTGCATCCTATGGTCTGCATATCCATCAAATGGATGTAAAGACCGCTTTCCTCTATGGAGAATTAGAGGAAGAGATATATATGGAGCAGCCAGATGGTTATAAAATTCCTGGGCAAGAGAACAAAGTGTGTAGATTGATAAAATCCTTATATGGTCTCAAGCAAGCACCCAAACAATGGCATGAAAAATTTGACACGACTTTGACATCTGCTGGATTTAGCGTGAATGAGGCAGATAAGTGTGTCTACTATCGTTATGGTGGGGGTCAAGGAGTAATTTTGTGCTTATATGTCGACGACATACTAATTTTTGGAACAAGCACGAGCGTGATTGATGAGATCAAATCTTTCTTGTCGAAGTGTTTTGACATGAAAGACTTGGGACCAGCAGATGTAATTCTAAATATTAAGTTGATCAAAAGTGAGGATGGGATTACTCTTAATCAATCTCACTATGCGGAGAAAATTATTTCTCGTTTTGGATTTGAGGACTGCAAAGTCTCTTCGACACCCTATGATGCGAGCATCAAACTTCGAAAATTCGAAGGAGAGGGAAGAGATCAACTAAGATATTCACAAATTATTGGTTCCCTTATGTATCTAGCTGGTGCCACGCGCCCGACATCTCCTATGCCGTAAGCAAACTCGGTCGGTTTACATCAAACCCAGGAGATGATCATTGGAAGGCACTTGAGCGAGTATTGTGCTATTTGAGAGGCACAACCTCACTCGGAATTCACTACTCGGGATATCCACCAGCGTTGGAGGGATATAGTGATTCCAATTGGATCTCGGATGCGGATGAGATGAAGGCCACGAGTGGCTATGTGTTTACGCTTGCTGGTGCTGCAGTTTCGTGGAGATCTTGTAAGCAAACCGTGTTAACAAAGTCTACCACGGAAGCGGAACTTGTAGCACTAGAAACAGCTAGTAATGAGGCTGAATGGCTACGAGAGCTATTGATGGACTTGCCTTTTGTGGAAAAGCCGGTACCGCCTATCCTAATGTATTGCGATAACCAATCAATGCTAGCTCAGGTTATGAATACAAAGGATAATTCAAAGTCCAATAAACATATCAAGCGTAGACTAAAATCTGTCGAGAAAAATGAAAAACTCCGGAGTTATAGCAGCGAGCTATGTGAGAAGTGAACATAATCTGGCAGACCCTTTTACAAAGGGATTACCACGGAATGTGATATCCGTGATGTCTAAGAACATGGGTATGAGGCCCACTTGAAGTTGCATCACAATGGTAACCTATCCTTTTGATCGGAGATCCCGTAATCTAGGTAATAGGAAGAACAAGTTGACTGATGTAACCAAAGAGTACATTATAAATAAATAAATGTACCTATGTTCAAATGACAACTAAAGTACTCTTTACTGCATGGAAGGATGGCATTAAGCCTTAATGTTTTCCGTTGTGAAGATATCAGCCTGCAGGATATCTTGAAGGAAAACACCTACTTGAGCTCAACCGTAGGTCGCAGTTCGTGAGAATTGGGCGTTCTCATAAAGGCTCATGAGAAGATATGGGAGCAGACCACTAACGCTCCGGTTAGGCGAGGTGGTTTGACAGCCTAGTATCAGTTAGATTTCAAGAGAAATCTGCCCACATATAGCTGAGAATTCAAGGCCTAGTCCATTCTTCGGTTGTGGAAAGATGAATCTTGTTATTCTAGGTATAAGTTCAACCCGTATGGGACTCATACCGAAAGACTGGTATATTAAACAACACTATAACATATTATTTCTTTTTCTTCTTTTCCTTGCTTTGGAATTGGTGGGGGATTGCTGGAATTTGGCCCAATATTTGGTCCTTTGTTGAGAAATTCCAAAGCAAAGTGGTTGTTGGTTTTAGTAACACATTGCTAGTTGCTAGTTCAAAGTGGTGCACTCCAACTTAAATAGGAGGACTCATGCCCATGTCTAAAAGCTACAGCCATGGGAGAGACTATGAGAACTACTATGTGTACACGCACACGCGCGCGCGTATCCGCGTTTTTCGCGTGTTCTTGCCGCGTGACTTGTGACTTGCGACGCGCGACCGTGTCGTGTCGTTGTTACAAATCAGAGTTTGTTTTGCCACTTTAATGTCTCACAAAATCTGTAACGTCACGTACTAATCAAGAGGATTATTACGTGGTTAATTACCATAAACTCGAGATCAATTGGCCAGCCAAGAATTAACTGCCATTTAGTGGGCGTCATTAGAAAGGAAACGGCTCCTGGAGGGCGCCGCGCCTATATAAGGCACTCGGAGACGTCCGGATTTCCTCTCTCTCGACGAAATATTCCCTTCCATCTTCTTTCTTCCTCCCTTTTGGAAAATTGTGTTGTAGTGTTGAGTTGTTCTCATCTCGCCGACCCTTTTCCTTGGCGTGCATGAGGAGGAGGGTGAGCGGAATCTCCGAGCCTTTGCCGCCGTGAAGCCCGCACGAGGGGCGGCAATAAGGTTTCCGGGCAGCGCTTCTGCGCGACCGCTCGAAGCTGATCTGCGATGATCTTCGCTGCCTTTTTCGACGAACTACGACGTCTACATCGACGGTCTGCTTCGTCTACTTTTTGTGCTAACAGTGTTAGTGCCGACAAACCCATAGTGAGTCTTCTATGTCTCCTCTGGTCTTTGTCGCTTTTGTTTTATTGCTGCTAGCGTTAGTTCTGTTATTAGGCATGGATGTCAATGAAATTTGCCTCAAACTAAAATCTGGTATAAGAATAATTCGCTATTTTACAACAAAAAGAAAGAAAGAGAAAGCTTTACACAAGCCTATCTACCCAATCAGTGAAGGGAGTTTTGAGAGAGTCTTTCATTCTGTAGCTTTGGAGGTAGCATTTTTCTTGAAAGTTTCTTTTCCATACTTCCAAATTAGCAGGAGAGGCATCGAAGATGACTCTATTTCTTTGTTTCCATGAAGAAAGGTCTTCCAAAGTCTTTTTGAGCTCTACTTAGCATTTCAAAGAGGGGGAGTCCTCAGTGGATCCCAATGCATTCCCAACATGAGCCGGCAAATAGGCAAGAAAAGACGAGATGCATGGTTGTTTCTTCGCGGTTGAGTCTGCAAGTGAGACAGTTGTAGTTATTTCCTTGTATCTGAGGTTCTTCCTTTTGAGTATGTTTCTTGTGTTGAGTCCGTCCAAGAGGAGGAGCCATGTAAAAACTCTTAGCTTGTCACAATATTTTGATTCCCATATCCAGATAAAAGGCTTTGGAGGCTGAAATTCTTGTATGGGTAGTTCTACATTTTACTTGATGTGTAATTGGGAGATCCCTATATGTAGGTCCAGCTATCCTTGGTATTTTCTCGCCACCGAGTTTGTTGGATGATATGTTGTAATTGGATCAATTCTTGCTGAGCCTGTTCTGAAATTAGAATAGAGCAAAGCATAATTATTCTATGAAATATATGACACTGAATAATTTTTACTCTGGAGATCTGTGGCAATAATAATCTATTTCATCGGATATCAACGTAGAATATTTAGACAAAATTTAAAAATTAAGAATCAATAAGGCTTCAAAATTTGGAATAAATAAAATGTTACACCTGAAGCTTGATAGGGTAGACGAGAATAGAGAATAATTTTAAAAATTAAGAACAATAAGACTTTCAAATTTGGAATACGCTTCGAAGATGTTGGATGGAAGCATGTCTAGGGAAATTGGTGGATAACGTTGTACATCTAGTTTAAGGAAGATCATTAATAAATAATTAATGATAGTTAACATGCTATGATATTAATTAGCATATTGTGTGGTTGAGAATTCAGTTATTAGTAATTAGTATATTTCATTATTAACCAATAATTGTTGTAACAAGATTACTATCTTAAAACTTTTTAATAGTTTAATTACTGTGAAATTCACTACTTTTATTTGTAAATAAGATATATATAATTAAGTTAATTACCTTCATCCAATATTTTTCTCGTCCCTCCAATCAAACACAAAAAATGGATGACCACGTATAGTCAAACAAACAATTACAAAATATGGATGCGATGCGACCCTCAATTCTGTGGTTGTGGCTTTGATGATGAAGCATAACTTATAGGGATGTTACTGAGGTCAGACAGCAACTTCGAAGAGTCATGGTGAAAATGATTCTCTTGCATTTCGAGTGAATAGATCGGAAGTTACAACTAAATCTTGGAGTCTAAAAATTGGATGTTGCAACTAAAGTCGGTCGGCACAACTAAAAAATAATAATCAATCAACGTCGCGGTGCTCTGCTGTCGAGTCTTTATCTCGGCAATAAAGTACCTAGTCCTGTACGAATCAGAAACTCGATGGTGCAACACAAGAACACATAGGGATTTTTGACATGTTCATGCCCCTCAATCAAGAGTAATACCCTATGTCGTGTATGTATTGTCTAGCAGATTGCTATTGCATATTGTGTCTCTAGATCGTTTTCGAGAGGTCCCCGCCCCACCTTATATATCCACAGAATCAAGGTTATATGTAGAATCCTAATCGGTTACAATGTTTACATATATGAAAACTCTATATCTAAGCTTCCATATCTATTTAGAGTCCTACTTAGCTGGGCTTGTACTTTTCTTGTGGATTACGCCAAGCTTAAGCCAGTTTTGTTGTCCGCCTGTTTCCATACCGGTGTATGAAAGCTTCCGCTATCTCGTAGCGGTCGGACAACATCCTGTGGGCCTTCCCGACCGGTCAGATATCTTCAATATGCTACTATATCCTTAATAAATCATTCTTCTAAATAATGTATACCCATAAGATAAGTATACGATATCTACAGTATAAGGTTTTGTATTAACCCTGCTAGTAATCTGTCATGGTAGTTGTTATGCTGTCAAGCGTGGTTCAAAATCAGATGACAGGGCGTACTTGATGTGAATGAAACAACAATTTCAATTTCGCTTGATGTTGACTGCTACAATATCACCGGATGATATATCAGCATCCGCATAGGCACTCGCTTCACAACTCACAAGCAGCCGACCGAATGGAAATACTGACCTGTAAATGGCGGAATCGTGGGCTGCACTGAAACAAAATTGAGATGGATATGCAGGGTGAAATATTTGAATCTGATATATAGAAAGAATTACCAATCCATGATGCTTTTTTTCTGCCATCACCAAAAAGCTGTCAGATCCTTCAACCTCTGCTCTCGTGTGGCGCATCTGTCGCACCCAAGAGCACATCTTCAATTTTATAGCAATGGCGTACCCAAGAGCACACATTCTTCAATTTAACTTCCATAAATGACTTGTCACTTAGTAGATTTAACTCCAAAAATCGTTCCAAAATACTAGTTATTTTTTATACATTCTAGATATACCTTTCACAGTTTGTAGATAAATCATCATCAGGGGTAAAAAAATGCATTGTGATGAACAGTAAATATCTAAGCAAAAAATGGTCGGTGGAGTACACAAAGATAAATTAATCAGGAAGTTGCATCAGAATGTCATGGAAGATGCCGGTGAACCTATGCAGTGACAAATCAACATCGGCAACCACAAAAAAAATGACCGGGTGAGTAGGTGTTAAGGGACCCGATGTTTCTTCTTGCCTTAGTGAAGGTCATGATGCCACATTCAAAGGCACTATAAAATAGAATCTAGAGAGTTATACAATTCATCTAACTACTTATACCTAACTAAATGGCCCATCCCAAAATTAACCAAACCGGACCCTGATTTGCAGTCACATCATTCACATCTGACACCATTCTGTTTTGTGGGACGCTCTTTGCCATCCTATTCATTTGCTTTGTCTCCTCCCCTTTCCAGCTTGTGCTGAATCTTTCAAGATCTTGATCTAGATCCATGCAAACAGATGCCCAAGTTAGTGCCATTCTGTTCAGTAACAAACCAAAGATCAAGGAAGTTCAACAAACAATTTGATCCTGTCTTTTCCGAGAAATCAGTAACCCCTCCTCCCTATATTTCTTTGTCCACCTTTGCTTAATATAGTGTTGAGGTATCTCGTTAATTCCAAACTGTGTGAAAAGTCTTAGTACATGGCAACATAGTATTCCATCTCGTTCAAACTTCGAACATATGCAATTGAACATGTTGGTTTTCATGTCAACTTTAATAGAAAAGGAATCGGCGAGAAATTCAGCATCCTCATAATCCAGTGTTTTCTTCACTATATAAATTCTGCCCTTTTCCGTTTCAAAAACATTGAAAGCTGATGCATCAAGTAACTCTTTCTGAAACTTTAAGAACAAACCCACTGTGTAAATTTCTGCAGCTTGCCTTTCTATAGGTTGCCTTGTACAGTACATCGGCATTTCCAGAGTAGAGTCAGATCTATATCCACGTTCAATACAAGCAACCTCCTTCTGGAAGATATCATACTGATGAATGAAATTTTCAATTGTATCCTCCAGAGGAACATCATCCTTGAATATTGAATTTGTGCTCTCGCTCTGTCCAGAAGAACGTATAAATGGGCAAAACACATGTTTGAAGTAAACTGGCACCCACATTAATCTTGTCTGATACATGAGATCCAAGTGTGCATTTGATTCTGCATCATACTTCTGAAGCATTTCTTTCCAGCCATCCTCAAATTCTTCTGCAGTCAAAGAATTTGTTACCAGCCGTCTTAGCTCAACTTGCAGCCCAGGTCTATTTGCCATTGAACTTCCAAATTCAGCTGCAGCTTCCCTTATCACATGCCACATGCTGAACCTATGCAAGACATGAGAAAATGCCTCTGCAGTTGATTTCTGCATATCTGAACCCTGATGTGTAATCATAATAATTGGTTTTTTCCCATCCATCACATCTAAAAATGTTCTGAATAACCAGGAGAGTGTATCAGCCTTCTCATTTTCAAGCAAAGCACAACCGAAAGCAATTGCCTTACCATGGCCATTAATTCCAACTAGTGGTGCAAACAACATGTTGTGTTCAGTAGTGGTGTAACTCGTATCAAATGAAATGAAATCTCCATACAAGGCATAATCCAATCTAGCTTGTGCATCTGTCCAAAATATACTTCTGACAGTGTTACAATCATCAGTATATATAGCGTAGATGAACCCAGGTTGCTCCGTTTGAAATCTTCTAATATGTTCTAATGTGCTCTCTATATCAGAATTCCTAGTCCCAGCTTGCCTCTCTGACTGTTTCAAGCAGTTATCCATTTTCTGGACAGGAATATTTTTTAACCTGGACTTTAGTTTTCTGAAAATTTCCATTATCTCAGCCGGCTTAATTTTGCTTTCTTGCAATATTCTTGAGAAAATTCTCTCTTCCTCAGACATGTATTTGTGGCTGATAAAAAATTTGGTCAGCAAGGGTAAACCCACAAGTGGATGATTATGTTCATTATTCACTGCTGAAATCTCCCATCTTCCTGCAACAAGTTTCGCAACCACCTTCATCCGACATCCTGTTTTGTCAATGGCATTGGATCTCCTTTTCCTCTTTCCTGTTTCACGCTCTGTCATCTTCCCACTTTTATTGCACACAAATGTAATCTTCTTGTGCTTATAATTACATCCTTTCTTTACTACAAATCCAGTTACTAGCCCATAGACGTTGAGAAAACGATGAGTGTCTTGTAGTGTAGCAAATACCATGCCAACCTCAGGGGGCCTAGCCTGTTCTGCATCTTCTGGACTTGGGAAAAAATAGTCTTCCTCACCATCACCTGCTTCATCTCCATCATTTTGAAATTCATTAAATTCTTCCTCACCATCATCATTGCCAGCAAGATTCCCATTATCTTGTTCATATTCCTGTAATTGCAAAACATTTCTAACTTCCAACCAAAGTCATCCATTGAAACTTTAAAATGCAATAAAAATTTCGGTCATAAGTTTTACCTGACAAAATATCTCAGTAGCTTCAAAAGCCTGTATTTCTGGTAGAATATCAGTTTCAGAAATATTCAATAGATGTTCTCGCTGAAAAAAAGCGTCACTGAAATTAAGCCTACGTTGTTCAAATTACACAATTTATATACTTTGAGTCAACCAGTTTTTAATCATACCTGCAAACTTTCTTCAGCTGTTCCACTTTCAAGTTCTCCATCCTTGTTTTCAGCACCAACCATGATTTCATACCTTTCTTCCAAATTTGTCTCCTTTCTGCAACTTTCCTGCAAATGTTAAAATGTCTGTTTTGTGATATTGAATGTTATTGTTGGCTTCTATGTGTTTACATTAAATAAAGTTCATATTCGAGTATTCTCATTTTGTAGGCGGAAGGAACATTTAGAAAAAGTAAGTGCAATACATTCTGAAACAATGGGAAAATAGTAAAATGCATAAACATTTTCACATCTGTTCTGATCTTGGCCCCTAATCAGCTCAGTCATGGAAGCGTGCAGGCCCAGCCCGGTACAATCAGCCTAACCAACTGCACCAACAGGCACCAGAGTAACGGGTTGCAACCACATCAACTTGCCGTCCAAGTCAATCAAGAAGATGCTAGGCCTTAGTAACTATCTCTGTACAAACACAGAGGTAGTGGTAAGGACGAAAAAGAAGTAATACATGGAAACCCATCCAGCCCTAGATCCATAACAACATCTGAAAGATTGCAAAAAAAAAAAATGCCTTGCGTATTTTTATTAAAATTATGTAATCTTTAGAATATTGTTACAGTATTCTTTTATAAAGAAGAAAGTCCATTTTACCAGCCTAAAGTACCTCATGAGTGCACTTAACCCTAAAAGTATCTTTCAGTTTGAACAACTGCTTTCTCTCATAACACCATTTAAATTTAA
Organism: Chloris gayana; assembly: GCA_031894775.1. Taxonomy (NCBI): domain Eukaryota; kingdom Viridiplantae; phylum Streptophyta; class Magnoliopsida; order Poales; family Poaceae; genus Chloris; species Chloris gayana. Next base: position 58,176 of record JAUNZO010003064.1, read on the forward strand.
CCCTTGCCATGATATTATTCTGTAGTATTCGCCAGCATGGACCAGCATTTAAGAAGTATAGACATGCATATGTATTGTCGGTTAGTTTTTGATGCCAAAGCGCTAAGATTTGGTGCAAATGGTGGGAAGGGCAGAGTCCGGGCAGTAGAAAAAGTGACAGAGGTGTCAGCACAGAACTTGGAGGCCATGTAGAAGAGTTTTGTACCATAAAATGGAACCCAAAGAACACCCAAGCACTTGGTACTGAGGTATCTACCCATTTCCCTGCCTTTGCAGCGAAAGCCAAAGGCATATGAAGACTTTTGCATACACAATGCCCGTCTCCACAGCCAAAGACAGGTCATGGTACATAAAAAATGCATTGCCTTTTCCTTACCTCTGTTGCAAGGATGGTCATAGATGAATCCTTTTCTACTGTTATCGGTGCTTCACAGTCCTGCGATGTTGATTGAATAAGACAGATATGTGATCTTGATTGAATAAGACAGATTCAAGGATCTTCATTTGCTCATAGATAATTTTACCTATAGATGTCTAACCTGGTCAAACTTTAAACACCTCTCGGTCACAGCTTGGGCTGGCAGTGAGAGCACAGCTTGCGTACATTTTCCTTCCATGTGTTTTCTTGTTAATCTCAACCATGCGCAAATCCAACTTTTTCTTCTCTATCTGCACCTGGGTTTAAGTCATTATCTTTTTCTTTTCAGGAGGATAGTTCAATGTGATGTATCATCCTCTAAAGAGGAAAAGGAAAAAAAAAAACTGGATACAGAGGATATGCGATCTCACATTATAAACTACATCCAATGGTGCAGCTCCCTTCAAACACCAAGATGATTTCAATACTGTTGATGCTCAGGTGGGACTAAATTGCAACTAGATGCCCAGGCGCAAAGGCTTAGTCAGAATTAATGCGAGCCAAAGGAATTGAATTCAAGTGATGAAACAAGCAGATACACAATGTCTAATTAGATCCACTGACCGAGCATTCACACCACAATAAGACCACAATCAAACATGCATCCTCTTACGCCTATTCCTACGCTGAGTCCTAATCCCGGAAAACTGTTGATGCGGATGAGGTATAACTTAGGTAATTGATCTGCACAGATTATGAGTTCATCATTTATATGCAATAGGGATCCACAAAACATCAAACAACGGAATTCTGAAACGGGCTAATGATTGACCTAGTGCCATGCGATTGAGGAGTCAGAAGACTACAATTCGTGAATCGTGATTCTAAATTCATTATAAGGAATGATAAATCCTTTCAACTGTCCGAATCAAACAAACATAAACAATAGGATTGAGGATTCGGGGTCAAGGATTAACTCACCTCTGTCAAGTGCCTAAAGCCCTTCCGGCTGTGAGATTCGGTCTCCCACCTTGACTGCCCGAACGCCGAACCGCCGCCGGCCTCGCTCCCAAACAACGGCGACGCCTTGCCCGCGGCGGAGGTGTTAGGGATCGAGCTGGTCCCGTGGCGACGTGGAGCTGCTCGGGTGTGGAGTCTCTGGACTGATTATTTCTTCTTTTCTTTTTTTCTCTCTAATATTTTTCCCAGAATTTCTTAATCTGAAACCCTCGGCCTCATCTGTGAAGGCAAGGGCAGCGACACACATTCACCGTAGAGGGATCGATACCAAGTTTTTTTTCTTTCGTTTTTTCGGGTTGATTGCAGAAATCATCCGATGTGTTATTTTGAATTTGATATTTCTACTCATAACTCTTTTCTTTGCAAATCTCCACCACCCATAAGACTTTATTGTAAAATCCATCCGGTCTGCACATGTTTTGTGACATCCCATGTCACAATCTAGGGTGCTTACAAGCTAATCACCCTTGCTAATCACCAATTAGGCCATAGTTAAGTTAATTACCCAATTAAATTTCAGAAAATGAAAAAAATCCCCAAATTTGAATGGAGCAAAGCTTAACCTACACAAACATCAAGAATTACAATAGTGATGTGCCAATGTTTTTCCACAGGAATGCTGGCCATCCAAAATAATGAATTTAGGGCATTTTTGCCAAATTTTTGGCAAAGCATTTGATGCCTTAAAAATTCAAATTCAAATTTAAAACAGTGCTTGATCAGAAAATTGTAGAAAACTCTACAAGCAAAATCTGGCCTGCCTCCCAAAATGAAAGTTGTAGAACACATCTTGCTGATCACCCATAAATGTTGGTTTGATTTTAAGAGCCCTGCAAATATGGTTTTTGATTTATTTTCAGAAGGTAGAAAAAAGTCAACTCAATTTCGATTTCAGGTCGATCCAAAACTTTCCCGACCGAACAATGCCGCATGTGACCGTCGATCCTCGCCGCCGACCAAGAGGAGCCCGCCGTGCTACAACATTCATGGCGCCCTCCGACCTTTTCCCAACCGCGGCAAGGCCCAAGCCCCCTCCTCCAATCAGAGCTCGACAATGGCCCTACCTCTCCCGCTCGATCCTACCGCGTACGTCCAGTATCGGCCGACAATTCTTTTCTCCCCATCCGAGCTCAGCCACGACCACAAAGCTCTCACCCCTCGCTGCAAACCTCACCAGAAGCTCACTCTCCAGCACTCCAAGCCACAGCTCCACCCTCTTCCCCACTCCAGCACCCAAACGAAGGAAAAAAACGGTCGCCTGCTCTGCCCACGACCGCCATGGTCCGCCATGGCCGACTCCGTGTCCAACTCGCAATAGGCAGCTGCTCATACTCCTCTCTCCCTACAAATCGACGCGCAAGGTCTCGCTTGAGCTCCCCACTGACCGGTGCCCCATTTTGTGCAGCTTGCTTGCTGGATTGTGGGAGGAACCGGAGCACCGCTGCTGCCGCGTATCCGCCCCCACGACGAGAGCACACTTCCGACCTTCTCCCTCGACGTCCGACCCCGTTCCGCTCTTCTCCATCGCGAGGTGAATCTCCCAGACCTGGTTCTCCAACTTTTCATGCCCCATGCGCCCCGCTAGCCGCCACTGAAGTAGTCCTCGACCACCACCGTCGATGCCACCGCCTTCCAGCCATCGGCGCCGACCGACGACCATCGAAGAGGACTCCCCATACCTCTAGCCACGTTTCAGTGGCAGTCCGACCCTTTTTCCCCCACCACAGTAGCATACAGCGAGATCTCAGGTGAGCTCCGGCCGAGTTCTGGCGTGTCTGGCCCGAGCTCCTAGGTGAAGACGCGCGATGGTAGTTTCGTAAATAAACCCGAACTTTGTTAGATCTTAAAAAATCCATATCTTGTAATTTAAAAGCCGAAAATTGCCAAACTAACATTTTTTAGATTCAGTAAAATGTGCTCTTTCCAAAGTGTATGATGAGCTTCCTCAGTTTTTGCTGTTTTCGTAATGCTAAAAATCATTTAATATGGAACCCTCATAAGCTTAATAAATTCATAACTAATTCTATAAAAATCATATGAATGTGAAACTTGGTCGCCATGTGCATCCTGGCATACATGAATACCCTGCACAAACACACCATTTTTGTTGCAAATTTTTAAAGTTATTGCAGCACTGGTTTTTTTAGTAAATGAATTTGTATTAATTATGTATAAAGTATTTTTGCATGAAACTCGGTAGGTTTACTGTTCAATGCTTCATACCTTTGTATAAAATCCCATGTTTAATTTTGAGCACCAGAAGCATTCACTCCTCTGTCGTTTTGTTTAATTCATTCAAATGGAAAAAATTCATGGAATGACTTAATGTCTTTATGCATATTTTCAATGGCTCATGTTTAATTTCATCAATGCTAATGCTCATCCAGCATATATAGTTCCTTATGGTTAGAAATGTAGCATGTTTAATGTTCATATGCTTATGCCCTTGTTTAACTGGTATTGCTTATTTATGTTGCTTAGGTGTCATCGCATGTGATAGAGTAAGTTAATTGCTTGGTGCCTTATGATTGCAATGTGCATGTTTAGTTCTTGCTCAATCATTGCTCTGAAAATGGATGTTACTTATACACGGCATGAAAAGTTACGACAATTATCGTTGCATTGTGTTATCATGCCTTGCATTGCTAAGTTGCTGGTAGAAGAATAAACAAGAGTGTTGCTTTATTACTCATCATCTCATACACATGTATAAATACTTATTCCTCCATGATCATAATCCGAGCATGAGCATCATAATCCTTTTTGCTAGATGTAAAATCATATACATTGTCCTTGTTTTCCTTATGCTTATGCATTGCATTTCATTACATAGGCAACAAAGTCGAAGTGATTATTCCGGAGGAGACCGGTGTCGATCTCAACGCTTGTGAAGCTACTAACTTTGACCACTCTCAAGGCAAGCTCCGGTGCATTTCTAATGTTTTCAAAGTCTTTCTTTTATCACAATATTGAGGATATGGTTTGTGCATTATGTTATAGGAATTGATTGGAAATCCACTTGTATAATTTCTCTATATGTCCTATGTAGTCTATGTGAGTCGAGCCACCATTAGAAAAGCTATGCTTATGGTTTTGGGATCGGCGGTAGTGCTGGACACCCGCTTATTATTTATGCTACACTTGAAAGGTGAAATTGGTAAAATTTGAGAACCCATTATTGTGACTCCGTGAACAAGTTTGAGTTGTGTACCAAGTGCATACCTTTCTTATGGGTATTAGTAAACCTACGTAACTTATGAGTTATAGGGTATGGATAGATAGCCCACCGATCCACAGGTGATGTGTAAGTAAGGTGTAGGTTGGGTTAGAGGACCGTTGGAGAGTGCATGGGTTAAGCCTTGGACATGTTGTTGAATATGTCGCGAGGGGACGTGTACTCGGGATCAGTGGCCTCACACCGTGCTCTATGATGAACTCGTGAACGGTGGCCATATGCGTTCTTAAATGATACATATGTCGTGTGCTTGGGTTTTCTCCGCAGGATGTAATTTGATAATTATCGTCGTTCCTCTTGGTTAATGAGTACCACTTGATTCGAGCAGATTGTAATGTTTAGTATGAGGAGAATAAATGTTACTTGCTGTTATTATTGATCAATTATTAACTCTTGTATGTATAGCTATGCTCACTAAAGTTACAATCTTACAATAACCCTATTAATATGGCTAATTGTGAAATGCAACCTAAAGTAAATTGGTGTTGTTTTATGCAAATTACCAAGTGAGCCCGGTCAACCCCATACATCTAGGTGTTGGTCTTAGATGACCAATTTGACGGGTAAGAATTGCGGAGTATGTTAGATACTTAGGCTTTGCCATTACATATGTGTTTTCAGATTTCTCGCAAGCGGGCTACTGTGATTATTGTGGCAAGGTTGTGTGGGACGGTAAAGAGCCCAAGGAATGAACCATTGAATGGGTTCCTAGCTCACCGGCCCGTAATGAGTGAGCCACGGCCTAGGCCGGCTAGGTTTGCTTAAGTTATCTATCTATTATCGAGTTATGTATTCGCTTCCGCACTTTAATTTGAACAAATATCATGCTTATGTAATCTGAATATAAGAACCAATTGTATCCTTTAATTCGAACTCAAGTTATAATTCGAGACTTAAATGTTGTAACTTCGTAAATCGTGTATATTTGTATGTGTGATGCTACATATGCTTGCTTCGTCAACCAACTTCCGAGGCGATCCGTACGCACTCGCTATTTTTCGGAATAGAAGTGTGACATGTTTAATCTATTCCAAGTGTTTTTACACAAGGCTACATGTACAAGTTTTTCATTACTAAACACGTACAAAGATGGTCGAAAGGGTTAATCGAATCCGTACCATTACAATTTTCACGAGTTAAAAATATGCTATTATACTTCTGGAAATCGGATGGATTCTATTAAACTTTGTTCAAAATTAAAAATATGCTAATGTGTACTCCCTTTGTTCTTAAATTGTTGACACCGTTGACTTTTTTTATTGCGTTTGACTGTTCGTCTTATTTATATACTTTAAGAATTATCAAATATTTTATTATAATTCATTTTATCACTAAAGGGAGTTGAAACACCACTTATGGTTTTATAGATTTGAGAAAATATTTTGAATAAGACATGGTCAAACGTACCGAACAAGTCAACGGCGTCAACAATTTAAAAACGAAAGAAGTATGTTTTTGGATATGTTAGACCCACTCGCAGATTTATTTGTATTCCCATTTTTACACCGCCGCATCCGTCGCCAAACAAACACCGGTGCGGCAGCGTTCCGGCTTCTGGTTCCTCCTACACCCAAGGGGGCCATGGCTGTTGTAATATGATCCAAATTCAGCCTAGCTAGGGACGCCTAGGAGGTGTGAGAGGTGGAGTCCTCCCACGTTACGGATCGTATTAGTTAGCCACCCATATATATACATCTTGTGTGTTGCAAGGGGAAAGAGAGAGACTCATTGTAATTCCTCTCGCGTTTTGTAAACTCTCCTCATATAGGGAAGATTGTCGGTTGGCGCTCGTGGTTTTTTCCCGCAAGGGTTTTCCACGTAAAAATCTATGTCTCGTTTCGATCTTGTTTATGCATTATTTGCTAACAAGTGGTACTAGAGCCGGACACGAGATTTGATTAAAAAAATTAGGGTTAATCCCCTGTTTTGTCGCTGTTAGCCGCCGCTGATTTTCACGTTATGATCCGATCGTTGTAGCGGAGCGCGTTTGTTTCTCCGGCGTGGAATCTAAGACGGAGTCGGTGGAATCGATCTTCAAAAGGCGATTGGAGTTGCGACTCCGCAGCAAACGTAGGGTGCGCTGCACCACCACCTGTCCGTGTTAGAGCTGATCGTCATGTTGTGCCGTAAGGAGAAAATCACGCACTGGTCCCAGCCGGCGCTAACCCCAAGGCAGCTCATGCACTTGAAGTCCGTTCAAGTGCAAATTTGTTGATCTTTGCTACGCGCACACAAGTATTTGTACTTCGTGAATATTTGCTATGCGCACACAATTCTTTGTACACGGAGGTCTGTTTCCTGGTTTATTTGCTACGCGTACACAGGAGGTGTACCAGAGTCTGCAGTAATTGCTTCGCCCACACGAAGTTACACCAGATACGCTGCAGATTTACTTTATTGTTGATTTCTTCGATGGATTCTCTCAAATATGATGTTCGGCTGCTTGACCGTGATACACGGTTCACTCTTTGGCAAGTCAAGATGAGAGCAATATTAGCGCACACTCGATTTGGATGATGCGCTTGATTCTTTCTCTAATAAGAAGCAAGAGACTTGGACCGATGAAGAAAAGCGTCGTGATCGTAAGGCTCTTTCACAAATTCATCTTCATTTATCTAATAATATTTTGTAAGAGGTTTTGGATCGAAAACCGCTGCTGCTTTATGGCTCAAGCCGGAGTCGATCTGCATGTCCAAGGATCTAACCAGCAAAATGCATTTGAAGATGAAATTGTTTACTCACAAGTTGCAAGAGGGTAATTCATTGGCCTCTCATTTATCGATATTCAAAGAGATTGTTTCGGACCTTACGTCCATGGAGGTAAAATATGATGATGAGGATTTAGCTCTCATGCTTTTGTGTTCGTTGCCCCGTCTTATTCAACTTTCGGAGATACTATATTATACAATCATGACACTCTTACTCGTCAATGAAGTTTATGATGCTTTGCATGCAAAAGAAAAGATGAAATTGATAGTGTCTCCTGAAGTTGCCGCCAATGATGATGGAGAAGGTTTGTCTGTTCGTGGTAGGACGAGAGAAGAAGAAATTCAACAATGGGAGAGATAAAAGTTCGAGTGGTCATCGCGGTCGCTCTAAATCCGAGAGGCAAAGATAAGTTCTGCAGATATTGTAAAGGGAATACTCATGATATTTCGAATGTTATAAGCTGCAGAATAAGGAGAAGAGAAAAGCTGCTCAAAAGGCTAAATCTAATCCTAGTGATGATGGTGCTGCTTCTGTTGTTGCTACCGATGATAACAGCTTCGATGGTGATGTTCTTGTTGCTTTTGCTCGGATGTGCCAAAATTAATGAGGTATGGATTCTTGATTCTCGCTCGCTCATTTCATATTTGCATTAATAGAGTTTGGTTTTCCACTTATGAATCTGTCCATAGTGGAGGCTATGTTCGATGGGTGATAACACTCCTCGCAAGGTAGTAGGCATGGGATCCGTTCGTATTAAGATGTCCGACACCGACGGATGTGAGGCATGTGCCAACTATGACAAGAAATCTCATTTCTTTGAGTACTCTTGATCGCAAAGGGTATAAGTACTCCGCTGGAGGTGGAGTTATGAAGGTAATTAAAGGCTCTCTTGTTGTTATGAAAGGTGATTTATTGACTCGCTAATTTATATCTTCTTCAAGGCACTACCGTTATTGGCAATGTCTCTGTTTCTACCAAATCATTATCTCGATTCCGATGATACTAATCTTTGGCATATGCGTCTTGGGCATATGAGTGAGCTTGGTATGACAATTTTGAGCAAGAGAGGACTTCTTGATGGGCATAACATCGATAAGCTGGATTTCGTGAGCATTGTGTGTTTTGCAAACACAAGGGGGTGAAGTTCAACACTTCGGTTCATACTATCGAAGGTATTCTTGATTATGTGCATTCCGATTTATGGGGGCCTCGCTTGTAAGACTTCTCTTGGAGGTGCTCGTTATATGTTAACAATTATTGATGATTATTCAAGGAAGGTATGGCCTTATTTCTTAAAGCATAAATCGAAGCATTTTCTAAATTCAAAGAGTGGAAGATTATGGTGGAGAAACAAACCGATAGAAAGGTGAAGGTTCTTCGCACCGATAATGGGATGGAATTCTGTTCTCATGCTTTTAATTCATATTGTAAGTCTCAAGGCATTGTGAGACACCGCACCGTTGCTTATACACCTCAACGAAATGGTGTGGCCGAGCGGATGAACAGGACTATCATCTCTAAGGCCCGTTGCATGTTGTCTAATGCTAGCCCGAGTAGGCGTTTTTGGGCCGAGGCTGCTTCCACTACTTGTTTTCTCGATTAATCGTTCTCTCTCTATTGCTATTGATAAGAAGACACCAATTGAGGTATGGTCCGGTTCTCCAAAGAAATTATTCTGAATTGAGAATTTTTGGTTGTCCCGCTTATGCTCATGTTGATAATGGTAAATTGGAGCCTAGAGCTATTAAGTGCATTTTTCTTGGTTATCGTTCCGGTGTTAAAGGTTATAAATTGTGGGATCCTGAATCTAAAAAGGTTATTACTAGCGTAAGTGTTGTCTTTAATGAATCTGCTATGTCTAATGCTCCTGTTCGTAGTTCACGGACCTCTAGTGTGCAGGTGGAGCATGTTATTGATTCAACAAACACACTGCATAATCGATACGGATGCACCTATTGATGATGATTCATCTCGTTATCCCACATTCTCCCGTTGTGCAGTCTCCACAACGTTCTATTGCAGCTGACAGGTCTAGGAGGCCTCATGTTCGACCGAAGAGGTTAATTGAGAAATGTAATATTGCTGCTTATGCTTTGAGTTGCGCAGAAGAGGTTGAAGGTACTGCTGAACCTTCTAATTATTCCGAGGCTATTACTTCTACGGATTGCAACAATTGGGTTACCGCTATGCAAGATGAGATGGAGTCACTTGATAGGAATGGTACTTGGGATTTAGTGCCATTGCGTAAAGAGAAGAAGCCCATTCGTTGCAAGTGGATTTTCAAGAGAAAAGAACCTATTTCTCCTAATGAAACAACAAGGTATAAAGCAAGGTTGGTTGCTAAAGGCTATAGTCGATTCCGGTATTGAATATAATAATGTGTTTTCTCCAGTTGTGAAACATAGCTCAATTCACACTTTACTCGAGTATTGTTGCTATGCATGATTATGAGCATGAGCAATTAGATGTTAAAACTGCATTTTTACATGGAGAATTAGATGAAGATATTTATATGGATCAACCTGAAGGTTTTGCTATTCCTGGAAAAGAACACATTGTCCGTAAGTTAAAGAAATCTCTTTATGGCTTGAAACAATCTCCTAGACAGTGGTATAAGAGATTTGACTCGTTTATGCTCTCTAATGGCTTTAAGCGGTCTGATTATGATAGCTGTGTTTATTTGAAGTTAGTTAATGATTCAGCTATTTATTTGCTTCTCTATGTCGATGATATGTTGATTGCTGCAAAAGATAAGTCAGAAATAGCCAAGTTGAAATCACAATTGAGTAATGAATTTGAGATGAAGGATTTGGGTGCAGCAAAGAAAATTCTTGGCATGGAGATTATTAGAGAGAGACAGTTTGGCAGGTTATTTCTTAGTCGAAAGGGTATATTGAAAAGGTCCTTCATCGTTTCAATATGCATAAAGCTAAACCAGTGAGTACTCATTTAGCTTCACATTTCAGATTATCTTCAGCTTTATGTCCTGAGTCGGATAAAGATATTAAGTACATATCTATAGTTCCTTATAACAAGCGCAGTTGGTTCTCTTATGTATGCTATGGTTTGCTCTCGTCCCGATTTGTCATATGCACCGAGTATTGTCAGTAGATACATGTCTAATCCTGGTAAAGAACATTGGAAAGCAGTTCAATGGATTTTGAGATATTTGCGCGGTACTTCAAATGCTTGTTTGCAGTTTGGAAAATCTGGAGATGGGATTGTTGGTTATGTTGATTCAGATTATGCTCGGTGATTTGGACAGAAGGAGATCTCTCACAGGTTATGTTTTCACCATTGTCTGGTTGTCCCGTTAGTTGGAAAGCTTGTTTACAGTCTCATCGTTGCTTTATCAACTACCGAAGCTGAATATATAGCTATTTCTGAAGCTTGTAAGGAAGCTATTTGGCTTCGAGGTTTATATGCTGAGCTTTGTGGAGATGATTCTTGTACTACTATATTCTGTGATAGCCGAGTGCTATTTACCTTACAAAAGATCAGATGTTCCATGATCGGACAAAGCATATTGATGTGAGGTATCATTTTATCCGAGATGTTATTGCTCTTGGTGATATTAAAGTGTGCAAGATCAGTACGCTTTTAATCCTGCGGATATGATGACAAAGCCAGTTCTCATTGCTAAGTTTGAGCTATGCTCAAGCTTGGTTGGTGTTACAGTTTAAGTCCTAGTGACTTGTTGGCGCACGGTGCTATTTATTATTGAAGGGGGTTCATTGATGATCCTTCAATTGCTGCAAGATGGAATTTGTCTCAAGGTGGAGTTAATTGTAACATGATCCAAATTCAGCCTAGCTAGGGACGCCTAGAGGTGTGAGAGGTGGAGTCCTCCCACGTTACGGATCGTATTAGTTAGCTACCCATATATATACATCTTGTGTGTTGTAAGGGGAAAGAGAGAGACTCATTGTAATTCCCCTGCGTTTTGTAAACTCTCCTCATATAATGAAGATTGCCGGTTGACGCTCGTGGTTTTTTCCCGCAAAGGTTTTTCACGTAAAAATCTGTGTCTCGTTTCAATGTTGTTTATGTATTATTTGCTAACAATGGCCGTGCGCTCCAGGAGCAGCACCGTCGAGTCTCCAACTTCTGGTTCCTCCTACCTCAATGGGGGCCATGGCCGTGAGCCCCAGCAACAGCAGCACCGTCAAGTCCTCATCCCGTGACTCCCCCTACCGCGACACCGTCAATCGACCTCAGCCTCAGCATGCTGGCCGCAGTGGCTGCACATTCGTTCGTCTTCGTGGACCCGCTCGGTCGGAGGATGCGCGCGGTAGTCCAAGGATGTGCGTCTGCGGGGCTCTGTGACTTCCTCGTTGCCAACGACGGCGAGTGTCGCGGCGTGAGGTCGTCAACGGTCTCACCAGCTCTACCGCTCAACTTGCCAAACAAGCAGAACAGGATAGAGCATTTGTTTCTTTTTTTTTTTCTTACTTGCTGAGTTCATTCCAGTCTTGGCTAGTAGTAGCCAATACAATACGACCGTATCAAGCCTTAACAGATTACATGGGTCACAGCCCAGAAAACATAACAGGTAACTAAGCAAAACGCCTTCGACGTGAGTACTCTGTAACTGTTTCGGCAACTGACGACATTGTTACACCACCTTCCCCTAGAGAACTTGTTTGTCCCCAACCAACTGCATTAGGAAATCTCTAACAGCCCGATTTATTCTAAGTTATCACGGGTGCCAAATCTTCAAATTTGATTCAATTTCGAACGAATCTAAATTGATTTTGGATTCCAAATTGATGCAAATAAAAAGTGAAGCCTTCCATTTCAAATTCGACATGTGGGGCGTTTTCCTCTCCTTCATTTTTCTTCTTTGTTCGCTTGGCCCAAGCATGAAGCAAGACCACAAGAGCCCAACTACTGTTGTCGTCTTCCCCGCAGCACTCCCGACCACGTGATGATCATGGCACGGACATCGAAAACACATGTCACAATCTCGCACATTCACGGCCTGCCAAACCCTACTCGAGTGGCCTACAAGATTCACCGGATGCCGCCGCACCCATTCCCTCCCTTCCCTTGCCCTGCCTCGGCTCTAGCCGTCCCAAACCCTAGCCATCTTCCGACGCTTCACCATGGCCACCGTGGTAGAGCTCAACGCCAACGACCTTCAACCCCGTCCCGACGTTCTTCTCTCCTCCCCGAAGCCGCTGGATGTGTTCGTGCCGGAAACGGAGCAAGGTGGAGGATTGGCACCCCGTCGAAGATTCCAGCCCTCGCCTCGTCTCCCGATTTCTCTCTCCCCGGTGAGCTCTCATCCTTGTCGATCTCCGTTTCGTGTCCTCCGGTGATTGCCCTCTTGCTTGGTGCTGACTCGGCGCTTGGCTTCCTTCTTTCGTGCGAGAACGTCGACGCCACGCGACAAAGCCGGTCACCGTGCGCCATCTCCATCGCCGTTACGAGCTCGTCCATGCCCGTGCTTCCTTGTCACCGTCGACCCATCAAAAGGCACCACGATGAGTGCACGTGTCTTTCCCAACCCTTTCCCCTTGAAATCCCACTCAAATTGCACTCGTTTCATCGAATCACGCCGTCACCCCCATGGTCGGTTGTGGGGCTTTGCCTCCGTTGCTCGTCCGGATCTGCGAGTAGGTCGTAGAGCTTCACCGTGTTGTGCCTGTGTCGGATGGTGCGTTTATGCTCGAGAAAAGCTCCTAGATTCCTAGGTTTCCTAATGGTTCCCCTTTCCGCTACCGAGCGTCTTGCCGCCGGCAAGGCTCGATGACCTTAGTGGTGGCTCGTTACCTTTTTACTCCCGTGCGCAAGGGCTGCCTCTTGGTGTGTTCAAGTCGGGCATTTCCTAGATGTTTGGTGTTTCCTGTCGGGCTTCGCCGCCGTGCGAGACTTCGGCGAGCCCGCTTGTCGCCGCTGTTGAGTCCCATCATATGGAACCCCCCTCCCCCATGTCGTTTGTGACGAGTTTCTAAGGCTCCCGGTGGCTGCCGCTTGCCCGGGGACACTCCGTAGTGCGAGATCGAAGGAGGTCCCTTGTGCTCCGCCGTGCGCAAGGTGGCGGCACCGCCCGTCACCGGTTAAGTGATGTGAGCCATGTGGTGCGTGGGCCCCACCGTTTGGGGTTGGTCCGTGGACCACACCCGGTGGGCACTATGTGGACTCGGTCCACCGTGGATCGCCCACCGTCCGGTCTATGACAGCTTGGGCCCCATGTGTCGATCGGTTCTGAAAATATCAATATTCCGTTATTAATCCTTTTTCTTTTTTTCGGAAAATCCTTTTAATCTTCGGAAAATCGTATCTTTTCCTTTGAACCTAAGAAAATTACGCGGTGAGTTGCATTGGATTCGTCTTTTCGCTCTCTACGCATTAGTGTTGTTAATGTCTATGTTATAGCATTGATAAAATCTGTTATTGTGGATTCGTTTTCCAATCTTTCTCGTAATTCGTGTCGGTTACTCGATTTTCATGTCACTTACCTGTTCCGCTCGAACTTTGGATGATAGAGGATTTAGAGGACCGGAAGATTGTGGATTACCCGTCGCAGCCATACGAGGATACCGATCTATTCTTGGACCTGTTTTTAAGGCAAGCTGCATCCTTGATCACTCTTGCTCCTATATTAGCAATATATGAACTCATGCATATAAAATGGTTACTGATGCATAGAATCATACCTATGCCATATCATGCTACCTTTGCCACTATTACCCTAGGATGCTCTACGGATGATACTTTGCTAGCATGCTTAGTTGTTTAATTAAACCGACACTTTATATACATGTTTTTGTGTTAAATAACTTTAGGTGCTTCTTAGGTGTTGAGTTTTCATATTAATAACCCAATAGGATGTTTTGCGAGGGCGAGCGAAGGTGCTTCGGTCCTCGGGACCTTTTGGGGAGTTCAAATTGGGAGAGTGTCCGGTGCAGGCACGCTTGTGTAGGGTCTTCCGGTTGATGGTGGCACTTGTTGCGATGACTTTGGCCGGAGGAGAGGGATTGGTGACTTGGCTCGACAAAGCATAAAGACCGGTTCATAGGTGATATGTCACCGGGTTTTTACATACACACCACACGTTCCCGTATGGGCGGTTATGCTATATCATGATCTTAGTAGAGGAATGGCTGGCCCACCGTAGTAGCAGAAACAGTGTTAGTGGGTTTGGAGCATTTTTTGACCCATGAGTAGAGGATAACCCACGTGGCCAATGGTAGGCCTTTCACACCTTTAGGGCCCTTTGTCGTTTCTTAGGGGGATCCCGGATCGGAGGAGCGAGCGCCACCGGTCAATGCTTTTTGAGTGGTCCAGTGGGGGCTTGGTGTTTGGGTTGAGGCCTCAACCTGGATGTCAAGCTTGTTGCGTGTGGGTATAGCTGTATATACTCTGCAAAGTTATAATCTATACGTATAGCCATGCCACCGGATACGGGCACTACCCGAGAGCTTCCCAAGTGATTAGTTTATTACTTCTACCCTCCGATAGTTGTTTTACTTTCAGCTTTGAGCTGTGGTTCTAGTGGAGGTGTGTTGGACTTAAAATTTGACCCTCGCAGGAAGGTGTTGATTCCCGTCGGACCACTTATAAAATTTGAAATAAAAAACTTGACTCACCTAGACTTCAAGTTAATTGCTTTAGGTTTTGAGCACTTGCCAATCCTTGAAATATCCAAGCACGCATCACATTGTTGCTAGGTAGTGTGGCTTGTCGAGTACTCTATGCACTCATGACGTTATCACTTTGTTTTTCAGCCATTGGTGGTTTAAGCTTTAACTCCAAGACGTCGTCGACTCAACTAGATTAAGATTGAAGGTGAAGGAGGGTTTCACCTACACTCAAGTTGCCCATGAAATTGGATTCACTACGAAGACTTCCGCTACCATTCAAGTTAAAGATTCGCTTTCGCTACCAAACTTCGGAGTTTTGCTTCCGCTTGTAGTCATGTGTTGTTTTCTCGGCCTGCATGTCACGACCTTGTACTCGGTTGTTGTTGACATTACTCTCTTTGGAGTATTATCATATCTTGTTTCTTCTTATATAAATTCATGTTCTTTTATGGTATTTTGGTATTCAATTGTGTTGGATGTACAAGTTATCCTCCTAGGAATGAGTATGAGGTACAAAGGCACGGTTTTCACCTTTGGTGGAAATCGGGTCTATCACAAAATTTATCTTTGACCACGTTCCAATCCTCCCAAGTTGCGGACTCCACAGGCAATCGACTCCATTTAATCTACACTTCAACGATAGCATTGTTACCTTTCTTGACCGGTCGGCACCGGAGACCAGACTTCGGGATAGACTTCAGCCACTAATAGATCAAACACTTAAGAAATATCATAGAAGACTGGATTATAATTGGCATTGAAAGGTTTGACTTGAGAGACATGGAATACTAGATGGATCAGCGAATCTTCTAGTAGAGCAATGCGATAGGCTGCTTTCCCCATCCTCTATAGCACTTTATAAGTCCCGTCGGTGTTATGAATTAACACCTACTAGTAAATGTGTTCGTACGGGGGTTGTGCACTTAGGGTTGCATGGTTCGTGAGAGGCGGACACGGAAGAGGCACAAGGATGTATACTGGTTCATGATGAATCCCTACATCGAGTGTAGCGTGGTCGTGAGGACCCGAATTTCACCAAGCGTGAAATTCGAACCCTTTGTACCTTCTTGCCACTCCGAGGAGTGTGGCACGTACATCCATCACAACATAGTATCAAAATCCACAAGATAGACTTAAAGCAAGGAAAGATAGTACAGAATATCCAATAACATAGCATCAAATCTCAAATCTCAACATCATGAGTACAAGAGCGTGGCGTGCAAACCAACGAGATAACAAGATAGGAAATCTAGCGGAAGCGTCTCACATGAAGAAGCGGTGATGGAACTCCAAGTCCACAGAGCGACTCGAGTGTAGGCAAGACCGTCACTCCTCTCCGGCGGCACCGTTCGTCGGCTCAACGAGCTCCTCTCGTACCAACGTCTCGAAAAACAAAGTGGAAAAGCCGTGAGTACATAAATTACTCAACAAGCCGCAACTACCTAGCAATAATGTATGCATGCTTGGATAATTCAAGGATAGGCAAGGGCTAGCACCTAAAGCAATCATTCCTCAAGTCTATGTGAAGCAAGTTTTATTATTAGTCAAATTTTATAAGTGGCCTTGCAGGAAACAACACAATCCTGCAAGGATCAAATTTTATGTCCAAGCACACCTCCACTCGGAACCACAGCTTGAAGCCGGAAGTAAAACACCTATCGAGGAGAGAAGAAGTAAACCGATCAAGTCGGTCGCTCGGTGGTATTGCCCCTTTCTTGAGGCTAGGCTATACATATGGATTATATATCTCTACAGAGAGTAAGCATTTGTACCCTCGTGAAGAGGTACTAAAACATAAGACCACCGTCGTGGCCTAAGCACAGCAACACTCACAAGGTCATTCAACAAAGCATCGACCGGTAGGCGCTTGTCCCTCGGGTCCGGGATCCCCTAACCACAACGCGACGTGAAGGTCCCGAAGGTGTGAAAGGCGTACCACCGGCCAGGTGGGATATCCTCTACTCATGGGTCGAGACAACGCTCCAAAAACCCACTAACACTATCTCTACTCCAGGTGGGCCATCCGAGTCCTCTCGCTAAGTATCCCGATCCAGCTCATCCATACGGGTCACGTGGTATGCTAGTAAACCAAAAAGCAAGCAAGCACAAGAACCGGTCCTCAAGCTGCCCGAGCGAGTCACCAATCCTTCTCCTCAAACCACAATCTTAACAACAACAAGTAACACCACAACAGGAACTCCATAGCCCAAAGTTCCTACACCACCGTGCCCGCAACAGGCACTCTCCAAACAGGAACTCCTCAAAAGTCCCCTAGCACCTAATCACCTACACTCGCCCTCACAAATCACCTACAGGGTATCTACTATAGAAACTCGACACCAAAGAAGCACATACAATTTATTTAACATAAAAACATGTATAATCATCATGTGGGGTTTAATTAAGCAACTAAGCAATCACTAAGCATGCGAGTAGTAATAGTAGAACATCCTATGGTAAATAGTGGCAAAGATAGCATGATATGGCTTAGGAATACTACAATTGCAAGTAACAGTTCATATGCATGAGTCAAATTATGCAAGTTGCTAAATATGTACAAGAGTGGTCAAGGATTGCGGCTTGCCTTGGAAACACTGGTCCCGAGCGGGGTCGGGGTACTCGTACGATCGCTTCCGGTGGAAACTCCTCAAACTGCTGCTCCGGCGGGAACTACTCGGCACCCTCGACACATAGATCACGTAACGGGGGTTAGACATGCAAATCGAGGCAATAGGTAAATGAACAAAAAGAACAACAGAAATTTCGCTACTAGAACATGGCCAACAACTATACTAACGCGTAGACTACATCGCTACGAGTCCAACGCAACCGACGCTCCAGGAAAAAGATATGAATTTCCAAAGAATAACGGAATTATGGAAATTCTGGAAAAAGGCTGAAAAAGGAAAAGGAATATTCCCAGATTATTCCCTGCCACGCAGACTCCACGTCGGCGCCAAGTAGACACCGCGTCGGCGCCACGCAAGACAAAATCTGCCTAGTCGGCAACACGCGGCATCCCAACTGCCATGCCACCCTTGCCAGCTCGACGCCACGTAGGCAACTTTTCTGCCACGCCAGCAGAAAATCTGCCACGCTAGCTGCCAACTAGATGCCATGCCAGCAAAAATCATGCCAGGTAGGCACCACGTGGCTCGTTTTTCTGCCCTGCCGGCTGACCACGGCAGCACCACCGGAGACGAGCGGCGCCGCTCGAGCGCCTCCACACTCCTTACCGGACTTGCCATGAACAGGCGCTGCAGCTCGCCGCAGGGCGTTCCCATGGCACTAGCTTGACCCTCGTGCTTGCGCGCACCGGAGAGGGCCAACCCCAAGGACGGGCTCGCACTACATCTCCGGCGAGAGCTCACCGGAGTTGCTCCCGACGGCGCGCACAAAGGGGAAAACCCCACGAGTCCTCCAAAACGCAAATGACAAGCACCAGGACGGAGCTCGTGTTCCGCGGAACCTGTTGCCCCCACTCCCGACCAAAAATCCCTACCGAAGCTTCACCGGCGGCGAGGGGTGTGGCGGCGGAACATCGAACTCGACGACTCCCAAGCAAACAGGCTCCTTTTCCCACTCTAGAGTGCGCACTAGCAAGCACTCACTCCTACGTAACTGCGGGAACCACCAAAGGTACACCGGCATGACTCCAACCAAGCTTCCACTGCGGCCATGGCGGGTCGACGGCGGAGCCCGACGCGCAGGGAAATTCGAGTCTAGATCAAGGGGAAAAGTCGGGGATGGGCTCAACAACTCACCAGGAAGATCGAGAAGGCCTCATCGACGGAGGAGAGACCTCAACGGCAGCGGCTCGATGGGAAGAAGAAGACGACGGTGGGCAAGCTTGCGTGGTGACCACTCAATGGGCGCACCCCACCGTTCCGAAGCCTCAAGGTGGTAGAAACACGGGGATTAGCACGAGAAGAGCACTCGGATCAAGGAGGGTAACCAACGGAGGGCGAAGGAGGATGAGCTTTACCGAGAGAGGGAGAATGGCGGCGAGTTCTCTAGCGGTGACGGACTTCGACGGGCTCGCACGGGGTCCCCGCTACACCAACAACGAAGAGCTCAGCACCCGGGGATCAACAACGGGCGGAGATCGACTAGGATGAGGTGGCCTCACCAGGTTGAAGCTTCTCCCGCAATGGCGGAGGAGAAGGGGGTGGGCGGCGCCCTAGGGTTTTGATTCCCTCGCTCGCGACGCGAGGAGGGATGGGACTTGGGCGGCGGCTGCCGAGGCTTTTGTAGGGGGAGGTGCGGTAGTGGGAGCAGGTGGTGAGCTGGGCGGCAAGCGCCGGGCACGACGAGTGGTGCCCTCGGCGTCCGCACCGTACGCGCGAGGAGAAAAGGTTGAAGACGATCCGTAGCCGGCGGGTTGGGCTTAGGTGGGCTGGAAAAAGAGAGGGGAAGGGCTGGGCTGCGAAGGGAAACGGCCCGAGACGCTGCGGTGATAAATGAAATGCTTTTCAATTTTTGGATTTCCACAAATCTTATCCAAACTCGATTTTCTTCTCCAAATTATTATTATCATTTTTTACAAGTTGTATTTTACGGATGGGGCTGTTACGGTGGCCCTGCTCATGTTACTCACGGGGTGCTCTTGCCCAATGTGAGCTTCACCCCGATGATGTCTTCTAGGCTTCTTGTGGCGCTTTTCATCCTTCTTGCCTTGCTTGTTCTTGTAGTTTTCCGAACACTCCTCCATATAGTGGCCTTTGCTTCCACATATGTAGCACTTGATCTTGACTTTTCTTGATTTATTCTTATCATAATCCTTTTTATTGTATCCATCTTTCCTCAATAACTTGGTGAACCTCTTTAAAGAGATCCATCTCATCATCACTCTCTTCGACCATCTTCTTCTTCTTCGTCTCTCGTGCGGCGTTAAGTGCCACATCACCTTTGCTTCCATTTGCTTGCTACATCTGCTTGATCAATGAATTTATATTGTTTGCTTGATCATTTTGTTGCTTTTAAGATAGAATCTTCCCAAGCACATCATTGTTGGAGAAGTTCTTGAAATTGTCTTTATCTCTTATATTGGCAACTATGTTGGCATCCCCCGGTGTCAAAGCTTATCTTCTATTGATTTCCAAATCGGCGATTCGTGCTCCTAGTACCTTTCTTTGGTTCACTATCCGTATAAGCCTATCATGTACTTCTTTCGGTCCTTCTCTCAAACCCATGATGATATAGTTGAATTCTTCTTGTAGCTCTGCTATCCTTGCTTCCTTCAAGAAATCTATGCCCCATGAATAGTCTCAAGCTTTCTCCATAATTAGTGGGCATCATTGGTTCCGGCTACCTTATCATACTCGATCAAATTAAGTTCCTAATTAGTAGATGCTGCCAAAGGGAGTGGGGGTGCCTTACGCAAAAAGGAAGCAACGTGGAGCTAAGTACGACATCGCGTTGAATGCTGGCCAAATCCTTCGGTGTTGGATTGTCTCTATCTTCCCATATAAAACCATACTCTGTGACCCTTGCAAATGTGGACTCATGGATTTCAAGGACATCATCATTCGACAGTTCCAATGGTCAAAGAATTGACCATCAAAGTAAGGTAGTCTACCGGATCCTAGTCCAATACGATCCACCTTGAGCTCGTCATAATCACATGGGGCATTGTTCTATGACCTTATAAATTTATTTTTGTTGCCATTTCCATCCTCCGCATCAACACCGACCTTTGCATCTCTTGTCATTCTTTCCAACCTTTCCATCACTCTTGGCATTCTTTCCTTTCTTCGTGACATCATCTTTGATCCACTTGTATCAACAACTCGCGGGAATGGACCCTCGTGGAATAACAACACTACCGAGAGGAATGGTTCCTGGAGGATTAGTTGTTTCCTCATTTGGATTTGTTATCTTTGATCTTCAAGCAATTAAGCTATGTTGAACATACCTGCTCCGATACCAATTGAAAGTCGTGTAGAGGGGGGGGTGAATAGGCGATAATACTTGACAAAAACTTAATTTAACAATCTAGTAACACAAGAAGGATTTTCCGATGACAATATCCCACTATAGTACGATAATGTCGGACTAGAATCATTATCCGACTAGAGTAGGATATTGTCCAACTACGTCGTGCGAGAAAAGTAGATCGACCGTCGAAATGGACAACCTAAGGCTATTCAAGCTAGGAGCTAGCAGCTAAACAAGTAGGAAAGTAACAACAAAAGGGACACTAGCTAGCAAGCCTCCTATACAAGTGATTCTACAAAAAGGAGAGCTACAACATGCAAGGAATTAAACAACAAGCAAAAAAGACAAGGAGACACAATAAATTTTTCACCGAAGTTCAGCTCCACCAAGGAACCTATGTCTCCGCAGAGGGATTCACAATGGATCGGGTCTCTTTCAACCCAAAACCTCTCCAAGCTGCCACCAAGGCAAGGCTTGAAATCCACTAACAAACTCCACGAAGGGAGGGGCAAATACAAATGACCCGAGTCTCAACCACAAGCTTGGGAGCTCTTCGGGTGCACGCATCCGGAGTTCGACTCGTTATTTGACCGAGTCAAACAATGTCCGACTTTGCGAATTTTTGTGGGGTGGTTTTGGCTCTAGAGTCCGACTCAATTGTCCGATGGTGTCGGACATTGTCCGACTCCTTTGAATCGAAACTTTGATTTTTGACTTCGTGAGGGAATCCGAGCACTTGGTTTCTCACGGTTATTTATTTTTTGTCCCTCTTGATAATACAGATGATTCCTATACTCAAGATATGGAGAAAAACTCTAAGACTTGCTCTTGAGCATAGATGATTCTTTTTCCAATATTGCAACTTTAATAACTCTTCACCACTTCCTTTTTGTGCTTTTTTGCTTTCATATACATTTGAATTATAAACTGCGTACATGCTCATTTGAAGCATTAGTCTTTTAATTGTATTGACGTCAATCGAATGTGGCTTCGTTTGGAGGACGAGTGGCGACGGGGCTCTTCTCCGGCAACCTTCCGGTGCGGGCATGGATTCGGCGACAACAACAATCCGACCACCATGGCATCACTGTTGACCCGACCCGCCTCCGCCCTCTCAAGATTCCAGCCGTGGTGACGCGCCTCGAGGATCCACTAGTCAAAGAGATAAGGTACAGGAGGCAAGGATAAAATTGTACATACAAAAATATGTAAGCCTACAAGTGGGCTTTTAACACCCCAAAATGTATATAATGGTAAAATTCTAATTTTGAACAAAGTTTAATGACACCCATTCAATTTTTGGAAGTTCGGTGGTATATTTTCAACTCGTGAAAATTATAATGGAATATAGTCTAAGAGCACGGTGACCCATGCCCCCTCCCCCCCCCCCCACACCTTTTCCCTAAACATGGATATACGTCGTTAGGCTAAGAAAAAAAAGTACGCGTGAGCTGAAAGATTTGCTCCCGTCAGCGAGCCCCGCTCCCTCTGCTTTCCTTCTGTAGCAACAAGACACGTGCCACCGGAGCTGCAGCATAAGCAGATTGCTGCTCCACCCATCCACCTAGGTCCGGCTGCTCCTGTCGGTGAGCCCCACTTCCTCTGCTTGCCTTCCGCAGCAGCAAGACGCGTGGCACCGGAGCTGCAGCAGAAGCTCTACCCATCCGCCTGAGTCTGGCTGCTCCTACTGGTGCCCCCCCCCCATGCTTTCCCTTACACAGCATCAAGACGCCGCTAGGCACCTCCCCGCCGAGCTCCCCATGGAGCACGACGGAGAGGGACGCCACGCGAAGAAGTGGTCGATGTAGTCCATGGCGAGGTACTGCAGGTGGAGCTTCTTCTTCATCTTCATCCTCACCGGAGGGGCTTCCTTGGGATGGTGCAAGGTCAGTTGAAGCACGCCAATGATCATCACCGTTGGCTATTACAAAGATCCTCAAACATAATAGCCAACTTGTCTTCATACTCTGTGCCTTTTGTTTTAGACCTGCTGGAGCCCTTTATTTTCTGCAATGGCATAAAATGTCAAACATTTCATGACAAATGAACTGAAAATTACAAATGACATTTCAGAAATGCTAGATATAAAATGAAACGTACTTTAATTGTTTTCTTCCACCAATCTTCTATCATCACAATATTCTTGCTAGACTCGTCCCAACCTAGACCGGTTTGCTTTGTTAATTTCTTTCAAATACCATAGCCAGTCAGTCACCTATCCCACTTATTCTTGAATTGCATTCGAGTACACAACAGCCAAGTCCCATCTTTAAAATGTTTGATAACATTTTTTGTACCCTGCCTTGTTCAAATGGGTGCTCGAATGATTTCCAAGTCTATACTCATTGGCAAATAATTCACGTACTACCATGTTGTTGTTCTCATCTATCCAGTCTTCACATACTACCATGTTGTTGTTCTCATCTATCCAATCTGTCACACTGTTGCCAACAAATCATATACCAAAACTGAACTATAGTAAAAAAAAAGTGCATTCAGTATTCATCTTGCAGGCATCTCATCGGTGTCAACAGCAATGCTCGAACAGAAAGTTTCTAAATGAGTTTTTTCGAAAAATAATTAAAAGACTTATAGTTATATTATTTTCATAAAGCACACTTGAGATCTAGGAACATAGTAAAAAATTATAATGATTTCTTTTCTTTGCATATTCCGTAAAATATATGAAGATTCACTAGTCAGGTCAACTCTCTAGTAACACATGTATGGTTACTTGGAAGAAGAGATAAGTGTTACTGAGGCCTATAGTAACACATACAATAAGTGATCTAGGTTGCGCAGTTACTAGAGAAAATTTTGTTGTAATGAATTTATGTGTTACTCCGTGTGAGAAAATGGGAAACAAGAAACTCAAATTGTAACACATATATCTGTTACTACTTGTAACTAAAAGTGATACAAGTAAAATTTGTTGTAACACACACAAAACATGTGACACAAGAAAAGCCAATTGTATCACATATATATGTTACTGTTTGAGAAAAGTGTTACACTTGTAGCTCGAAAAATAATATTAAATGTAAAAATTATGTGTTTACTAGGAATCAACCTCTAGTGGTATACCACCCATGCTTAGTGCCTATACCACCCAAGCTAAGACCTAGTTGTGGCTTTCATCACTATTTATTCAATCTGTAACATGACAGAGGATAAGTAAAGGCTATTGTAACAGATATATGTGTTACTTTCTGCAAGTGAGTGTTAATGTTATGACATAAAACATAACTCCAAATATAAGCTCATGTGTCATACTTAAGGTTTGATGCAAATTGCATCACCACCTATAATAATATGAAGTTGAGTCTCCTATTAGCAAGCACAACTTATAATAATTTAATATATCGCAGTAGTTTGGACTCGATAGTTGTGTGTTTATTGTTATTCGATAAATATTTTGGATCATTACACATCTAGAGTTTAGGGACTTAATGAATTAGCACATAAGTTTTGGTCCCATGTAACATTATTTTGTGTTGCAAGGAGATTTTTTTGTAACACTATCCATGTAACATGAATTTTGTCTTATTGTAATCACTTCTTGTAACATATAATTATGGGATGAAAACTATATGTTACAAACATACTTGTAACACATAATTTTGTGTTCCTTTAAACAAATTTTGTAACACACCACTCTATGTATTACAAGAATATGTTACAATATCCTTGTTTTGAAGTGTGATTGTACTTTCAAAATCTTGTAAGATTGACACACAGACCTTCAGCTTCTCTTCAGCAATTTCAAATGACTTAAAGCGAGTTTAATTAATTAAATATACGTGAATTAGAGTGATTTTTGTAACTAAATATTGTGGTTGCGTGATTATTTGTAACAAAATAACGTATGGATGAGAATCCCAAACTCCAAGTAACATATGGGGTGGTTCATATAATTATTATTTTTTAATTTATCTTACCTTAAAGAGTTCTAGGATTCCACTCTTACTAGCTTATAGGTATTGTTTCGGAACTGGCTAGAATAGCTGAAACGTCCTATTCCAGTGACCTAGCTAGTATCAAACGGCCTTCGTTCCGTACCGGTCCATACCATCCGGTATCAGCCAAAATACCGGCACATACCGGTTTAAATTGAGACTATAACACCTTTCATGAGATATATCTAAACATTACACTAAATATAACCACCAATTGATAATAAGTTATTCATTTAAAATAAATATATAATTCAAATCATATGTTATAGATATATTTTTGAAAATAATATATCATGTATTATTAAATTAGACGCCGGAATGGTATGCCGGTATCAACCGGTGCCAGAATATGCCGTTCCAATGACTAAAACGTACTCCCTCCGTTTTTATATTGTTGACACCATTGAAACTTTTCGTCTTATTCAAAATATTTTTTAAAATATATAAAATTATAATTTGTGATACAACCTATTTTGATGACAAAGCAAATCATAATATAATATTTGATAATTCTTTTTCTTTGGAATAAGACGATTGGTCAAACGTAACGGAAAAAGTCAATGGTGTCAACAATTTAAGAACGGAGGGAGTAACGGATACCAGAATGGAATTGAAAAGTTAGATATTTCCACTACTCAAAAGCTAATAAATCGTCAGCTAAAAATGTCCTGATACACATCCAGAATGTTGCCCAACACAAGATCAGCCTGTATACAGCACAGAGAATATAGAGAAATTCCATATGAGGTCCTTTAGATTTGTTACTATATTGACAACAGCAAACAGATTATAAACACTAATTGTTCATGAAGACACCTTACAACACCAAGGTTAATGAACACATTATAGACAGGTGGCTACCCAAGCATGGGAAGCATCCATTTTTTTGTTAGTCTTTCTCCGGCGGTAGATGCCATTACCTTCGAGGTCATGTATCATAATCCCCATTTTTTCCGCATGCTGGGTTAAAATCTAGATTACAATTGACCTTCAGCCTACCTAGACCTGATTTGACATACCATTTGACAGCGTCACACTTTGGACTGCGTGAAACACTTCAACAATCAATCTCTACTATGCAAACCGGAACATATCATCCTATCCCATTTCCTTATCCACCAATATCTCAATCGAACTATGATTAGAATTTGCATCTCCAGTTTTTCCTTCAGAATACGTTTAGTGAATTTCACAGAACAACTGGGTTTGAGTACAAATTATCACATTGCAACAGTTTGAGTAATTATTTACCATGCATGCACACCATGTTTTAGCTCCTAAATTATCTGTTTGAACAACCTTTTATCGCTTGTCATGTTGCGCCATGCTTAAATCAAACATGGGAGATGCACAAAAAAATTGTGCGAGGTTATGTAATTTTAGCACAAATTGTTATTTGATGGGAATTACTGAGATTTTATTTATTAATTTTAAAAGGCTCATATTAGGTATCCAAAATAATATTTTGTTATCCCTTTGCTAGTTTTGCATAGCAATGTATCCATAGTGGTGGCTTCAAGTTATCTGATAATTGAAATTCAAATATTATAAAAAATTTATTAAAATTTCCAATAAACTATGTGTGTAATTAAGAAATTCAATTCTTTATTTGATGTTGGGGGCTCGTACAAGGTCCTCTCGCCGGACAATCAATCTTTCTATATCACTTCATCATTGTTTTCCTTGTGCAGGTGCCGGCGAGGTGAACAAGACTCCGCGAAGGAAACACGTGTAGTAACGTCTCCCAAAGGGCAAAAAAAGGATGACGACTTCTCTAGAAGGGCCGCACAATTAGGTCAAGATAAGAATTGATCAAAAGATCCCCCAGATAGTCTGGGTCAGAATATTCCGTAATCATAAGGTCATTTTTAGTGGGCCTTTTATTTTATATTTATTAGGTGATATGTAAGGTCAGTCTTAATGCATAGTTTCATCTCCCATTTACCAAGAGTGCTACATCAGATTTGAAGATATGATTTGGTAGATGAAATAGTCACTCAATATGCACGGTTTCATCTCACGATTTCATAGACATGTTGTAACATTAAATTCACATGTATTTGTTGCAATGGGATTGGTCAAAATATGTTGTGATGAAACTTTTTATTCTCAATGGGAGTTTCATACCTATGAAACAGTGCCAAATGAGTTTTACACTACCAACAAATAGAGAAACAACTATTGCGGCGGCCCAAGACGCCATCCGCCACTAAAAACATTTAGTAAAGACGGCCCAAACGGCCACCCGCCGCTACAGCCCACTATGGAACTCAGTATAAAATATTGGCAAACCCTAGCATCTCCTCCCACCCTCATTCTTTCTAGCTGCTGCTGCCTCTCCCTCTCCCAAACCGATGCAGCCGTCGCCGCCTCTCCCACTCTCCCTCACCACGACGGCCCTCCCCGTCCTCCGGCGACAACCTCCGAGCGGCAGCCTCCGACCCTCTTGGCGGCATGCGGGCGGTAGACTCCGACCCTCCCCTTCGAGCGGGCGACGACGGCACGGGCTGCAGATCCGCCGCCCCTCCCCTCCGGCGGCGACTTCGAGTGGCGACGATGACGTGGGGCTGTGGATCCGCCGCCCCTCCCTCTCCGGCGGGCGCACGGGCGACGGACTCGGGCCCGCCTAGCGGGCGCGCGGGTGGCGGACCGAGCGGCGGCACGACGAGCTACGCCGGCGGATCCACCCCACCCTTCCTAGCGGTGCACGGGCGGCGGCTTTGGGCGGTGACAACGACGTTGGGAGGCCGATCCGCCACCCCTCCCATCCGGGCGGCGCGCGGACGGCAGATCTGCCCCTCCCTCGGTCAATGACCGTGGCGCGCGGTCGGAGGAGGTCTCCATGCGGGCGGCGTGGTGAGGTGGGCCCGGCTTGGGCCCCCTTTTTTTGTTTTTCTATATCGGTTGTAGTGGCGGGGTAGTTTCGGATGCCGGGATACCCGCCATTACATCTATTCATTTTTAATCTGCGAGCGCGTAGCGTCGGGTGGCCATACCCGCCGCTACGAGTGCTTTTGACCGCCGTTATAGGCGTGGAGTGTGATAGTGTTATCCCCATAAACTCATTTCATCTCGTTCATATTAATTACCTTGCCATGTCATCACTTGAGCTGATGTGGTGCCTCATTTAATACTTATAAAACTCCCATTGAGATTGGCCTGACATGGCATGATATTTAATATAAAAGAGGAGGAAGTCTTTCATTAGGATGAAAGGGTAGTGACACTCTTTTCAAGTTGATGAAAGAAGAATGAAAGATGCACTCGAGACTATTCCTTTTATATGCATAAACTAAACAAGTGGAACCTCATTGGATCTGTTCGGGGGCATTTTGGATCTGTAAAAGTGAGACTCCCTAGGTACTATAAATAGGGCCTGGTGAGCACTTGTAAGAAGAGGCGATTAATGGAAAAGTGTCCTAGGGTTACACCTGATTTACACTTCGTGATTCCCCCTTACAATATCCTTTCTATCATGGAAAGGTCAGAGTTTATTTGGGCATGCAGGCATAGAGGGAAGGGTAAGAGCGTCACACCGAGTAGGTTCCGTCCCAAAGACGTACGATCTAAATCTATGTTGTGTTTTCCAATTGAAAATGATGCAGCAAGTATATTTGAATTCAATTTATGTTTCAAATATTGTAACTTTTCTAATTAGTTTTCAGTGTCGCCACTAAGTTTCTCCTTTTTCATGCATTTATCTTTGTTTGCTCGGAGGGAATTAGTGCTTGAAAATGGAAATACCGATAAACTGCAGTTTGTGATCGCTGAAAGAGAGCAGAATTGAGAATTGGTTTGTAAGTATTGTGCCTAAATGCATAACCCGGTAAGCAAAACCAACGCAGTGTGACCATGTACGAGCAGCAGCCACACCAAAATAGCAGGCTAATTCACGAATCATGCAAAATGGACACTTTTTACCCCAAGGAATAAAATGACTCATTTACACGGGACCAACAATTCTTCTTGGAAACTATGCCAGGAGCTGTGATTTCTCACTTCAGGAGACGAAACAATCCGTTCCAGCTACAAGCAACTTGGACACGAGAGAATCTATTTCAGACCACCTACAACAGAACTCAAACACTAACCGCTGACTTACCATATACCCTAAATAGCCCAAAAATTAATATGCAGAGCTGTGGTGCTACTCTCTACCTTCCAATTTCTGCAGAATTCTGTCATGCTCTTCCAAGAATATTTTACTTTTATTTGGATCCTTGCTTACAGTAGCACAACTTTCTGCCATCCTGTTCATTAACATTGCATATCTCAAGGCATTTGTTGAAACATCAGACCCTGTCTTCTCAGTGAAGAACTTCTGTAACTCATGCTCTCTGAACTTCTTTGTCCACCTTTCCTTAATGTAGCGTTCAGGTATCTCATTAATCCCAAACTGTGTGAAAAGTCTCAGAATATGGCAACAAAGTATCCCATCTCGCTCAAACTTTGAACAAATGCAACTGAATGTGCTGACGTTCAGATCAACTTCAACAGAGAAGGAATCTCTCAGAAATTCAGCCCCCTCATAGTCTAGTGCTTTCTTCACTGTATACATGATGCCCTGTTCTACTTCAAAAACATTGAAAGCAGATGCATGAAGTAGCTCTTTCTGGAATTTCATAAACAGCCCTGTTGTGTAAACTTCTGCAGCGTGTCTTTCAATTGGTTGCATAGTACAGTACATTGGCTTTTTCAGAGTTGACTCAAGTCTATCTCCATGTTCAATGAAACCAACCTCCTTCTGAAAGATCTCATACTGATGGATGAAATTTTCTAAAGTATCCTCTCGCTGAACATTGTCCTTCAAAACTGAATATGTGCTCCTACTACGTATAAATGGACAAAATACATGTTTGAAGTAAACAGGAGCCCACATAATTCTTGTCTGATACATTAGCTTCAAGTGTGCATTGGATGCTGCACCATATTTCTCAAGCATTGCTTTCCAACAATCCTCAAACTCTTCAGCTGCTAACGAATTTGTAATTAGCTGTGTTAGTTCATCTTCCATTCCAGGTTTGTTTACCATAAAACCTCCAACTTCAGATGCAGCCTCCCTCATTACATGCCACATGCTGAACCTATGAAAAACTGCAGGGAATATCTCTGCAATTGATTCCTGAACTGCTGCATCCTGATGTGTGATTATTATACTTGGTTTCTTGCCATCCATCACATCCAATAATGTCCTGAATAGCCAAGAGAATGTTTCTGCCTTCGCATCTTCAAGCAAAGCCCAACCGAAAACAATTGTCCTACAGTGTCCGTCAATTCCAACTAATGGTACAAACAGCATGCTAGATTCAATGGTGCTATAAGTTGTATCATAACAAATCAAATCTCCATATAAAGAATAATCAAGCCTAGCTCGTGCATCTGTCCAAAATATACTTCTAACAGTGTTGCCTTCGTCAGTCTTTACTGCATAGTAGAACCCAGGTTGCTCCTTCTGCAATCTTCTAACATGTGCTAGTGAGCTTTCGATATCTGTATTACAAGTATTCATTAACATGTCAGACTGTTCAAAGTTATTGACATCCATTTTTCTGACAGGTATATTCTTGAATCGCCCCCTTAAATTCCTGAAAATTTCCATTATCTTGGCTGGCTTAATTTTGCTTTCTTGCAATACTCTTGAGAAATTTCTCTCTTCCTCAGACATGTATTTGTGGCTGATAAAAAATTTTGTCAATGAAGGCGAACTCCAAAGTGGGTGGTTATGTTCATTAACAACAGCCATAATCTCCCACTTCCCTTCGACATGTTTCACAGTTACATTCATGCGGCATCCAGTCCTCTCAATGATATTTCTTTTCCGTTTCCTCTGTCTTGTCTCATTTTCTTTGGTCTTCCTACTTTTATTACACTGCAGTGTTATCTTCCTCTGCTTGTAGTTCCTTCCTTTAATCACTACGAATCCAGTAACTTGTCCATAAGCATTGACAAAACGATGAGCATCTTTGAGTGTAGCAAACACCATGCCAACCTCTGGAGGCCTAGCCTTTTCCACTTCTTCTGGACTTGGGAAAAAGTAGTCTTCATCACCATCAACTTCTGCTTCAGCTCTATCATTTTGGCCTTCATTGATTTCTTCCTCTTCATCATTTAGGATAAGATTTCCGTTTTCATGATCAAGTTCCTGTAATTTCGAAGTGCATAATTTCCAAATGAAATAATCTTCAAAAACTTTAAACGTGATTGGAACTTTGGCATGCAGCTTACCTGAACAAATTCCTCATCTGAGTCAACTGTCTGTATTTCTGATAGCATATTTCTTTCAGTGCCACTCAATTGGAAAACAGGTGCCTGCTGAGCATCACTGGAATTAGTTTTCATTTCATAGCACACAAATAGCAACAAAATTCAAACGACTTCTTACTGATCATACCGGCAAGCTTTCTTCACCTGATAGATTTCTAAATTCTCCAGCCCTGAGTTCAGAAGTAACCATGATTTCATATCTCTCTTCCAAATCTGTCTCCTTCAAACTTGATTTCTGCATATAGTCATAATATCAAAAGTTTCTGTGAATTTAAAAATACTTATATCCCTTCTATAAGATATTTTAAATGATGTATAATTCCAAATATTTCATGTGTTGAACATTTCCACTATAACAAAGAAGTGGATAATTTGATAAAACAAGTGGAAAAAGATCCAATACGTTATCTAGAACGGTGCAGAAAGAGATACGGAACATTTTCGCGCTCTTGCCAAATCGATCGGAGTCCTCTGCATTATAGTGTTCAATTCAGAGGATGAACAGTGTTTGGAATTAGGACCCTCTTCCAACTGTCCGATGAAAAATCAACGTCTCAGATTGATCGCTACAGTACAACACGCTATATTCTTTCCCCAATTCAGAACATAACTGAACCTGTTTTTAACTATAGAGATAGTAAAATGGGTACTGTTTTGTGCATTAAATCACTGTAACAGACTAAGAATACTGTTGCTACTGTTGCTACAGTTGTTCTCTGCGGTCCTGCAGAGGACCCCGATCCCTTGCAAATGTGCAATATTACTACTAAAGTTCATAGTTACTTAACATCAGAAGGTTGTGCCCCCTACCTTGTCTGCTATCATGGTTTCTTTTCTGCAGTTTCCTTTGCTTCACCGACTTGAACTGTTAATTTGAACAAGAGATAGTTAAGTATTCATCTTTCACAAAGAGCAAGCCAAAGTAAAATCAATTATTTCATTTCTTAAACATTTTTCACATTGCAATAACACGATCTCAAGCAAGCAATCCTATATACACAGCTAGTGGCACTAGAACCTGCCACTGCCAGAGACAATCAGCCATCTATCATGCAGAAACAATTGCAGAATAACAGCAACTGGCCATTAAGTCAAGATAAAGAAGGAAGCATTTCTCACAAACAACCATGACAATGAACCTGACTAGGAGTTCAAAACTAATCAGCTGCCCACTGTTGAACTCAGGATCAACAAATTCACACTTCTCAAATTGCACCAAATTCACACTTCTTTCCTTCCGTCCAATTTTCTATCTTAACAAATCATAAGAACACAGACTCTCATCACTAGTATGGTGGCTGGCACCAGTTGCCACCTCACTCGAACTATCACAATCCACGGAGAATTGGGACAAAATAATTCCTTTACATGGAATACTAAACAATATAACATGGGGTAGAATTGCAATTCAGTATTTTTCTAACACTGTCACTAATATGTGCGGTCATAGACCCACATGTCTGAGACATGGGTTCACTAATCCTGAACACTACTGAATGAATGCTCATATCTGAATTCACACTAAGGGTGCACATGGAAGGGTGATACTGCTTGATCCACGGGTAGTGATGGCAGGGGAAGGGGATCGACACAATCAGCAACACCATAGAAGTATACACCGCGGAAACGCGCATTCAGGTTCCACGGTTCAGTCAGCTCGAAAAAAAAAAAAAGGTTTCCCGGTTCACAATCGCAGCAGTTCAATCAAACGAGATGTTACGCTTACATTTGTATCCCCATCATCAATCATCTCTAGCCCATACCTAGACCCGAAGACAGCGGCACCGCTTCAACCCACGCCGGACACGTAAAAGGGCGACCTAGGCTAGGGCTTCGTAGCACACCAACGACAGGACAAGACAAGGTAGGGAGGGAAACATCAGATGAATACCTCTGAATCAGCGTCGGGCGGGTCACTGCAAGAAGCACGTCGACGGCAGGGACCTACGGCGGCGGCGAGCCGGAGGAATCGCCGGTGGCCCCCGACTTAGTTCCCTGGCATTGGAGTCGAGAGACGGCACTGAATGGGGATGGACCGATTGGGCTTGTGGGCTGAAACATGGTGGAGCCGTTACCAATCTACGCACGCACGAAAAGGCCCAGACCCGCCGCTGCGGTCTCATCATGGGCCAGTTGTGTTGAACCACACGATTAAGATAGAATTAACTCTTTTTCGAGTTACCTAAATAAATCATTTTGCGAAAACAACATATTCCATAGAAAAAAAGTGACAGGGCTTTCTTGTTGAACATCTCGGTTATCTTGCAATGGAATTCATATGCTCTCTCCATAAAAATCTTACAAAGTTCCAGTAAATCACCCTCTTGCTCCATTAAATTATACTAGAAAAAACGGAGGTTCCCGTAACGTGTGAGTTAAGCTACGTGCACCCCATAGATTGCATTAACTTTCTATTATTGATTTGATAATTAAATAGGGTAATTGCCTTATTTTTCGCGAATAGGCAATTCCGAAGCCTATCTTATTTTCTCATTTATAATGTAATAAAAAATGTGTTGGACGCAGCTGGTGGTGTGCCGCTAAGATAGCAAGTCAAATATAGAGCTCACGAATGTGTGGATAATAGCGCATGCCGCGCTGCCGTTGGCCACTTATATATATGTGAAAAATCACGGTCCGGTTACCACAACAATCCTCCATTACATATTACCAAGAAAAAAGTATAGAAATTTGCAAAGAGAACAACGATACTAATGGAGTTGTCACGCAAGTTCACCCCGGCTCTTGTTCTCCTCCTGCTCGTTATTGCGACTACGGGTATGTGCACTAGGGATGTGCTAAGGGACTTAGATCTACCTCGCCCAAAAAAAAAAAAAAAAAAAAAAAAAGGGACTTAGATCTACCGGTTTAACCACTATTTTTGTATTATTTAGCGAACCAACATTAGGTTGTTTTCCCTTTTAGAAAATACTAAGTTCACCGACATGATTTCCCTTTCTAGTATTTAAAAACCTAAATAACAGAGTAAAAAAAACATTCACATAAACTTTATGTGTTTTCATAATATTGCTAAATATTTAATTTTCTATTGTGTTCAAGGTACGTTGGTGTAAAAAAATTTGTGCTAGTAACAGATTATATATGGATTGCAACACCATAAATTACTTTGAAGTGTCTAAGAGATATGCATATACATATTTCTATACAATGAAATGAAATAGATGTTTCCACGGAACTCTTCGCAAGGTTATGTATATACTGCATATTTGGCACAATATATTTTTCATTGTATCTCACACCAACTCATTTTTGATCTGTCCGTCAGAGGTGAACTTGGCACATGCAAGGACGTGCGAGACGAAGAGCACTGAGTACAAAGGGTTCTGCATTAAGGACAACGTGAATTGTGCCACCATTTGCCAAGCTGAGGGTTTCTCTGGCGGCGAGTGCAGCGGCTGGAAGCGGAACTGCATGTGTAGCAAGGACTGCTAGAAAGCCGGAGAAAAAGCAGTCTTTAGTGCTTTACGAATAAAAGTCATCCGTATTCGTCGCTCGGTGGCATATGAGATGGACGACGCAAGCAAACTGTAACACATCCGTTGACTTTTTTGTGTGAACATATTTTTATTTAATTTCCATATATATGATAAATTAATTGGAGAAAATAATTTTCATGCAAGGCATTGCGTTTACGCATCCTGTTGCCTATGTCTTCAAGAGTAAAAGTTCATGGCCAATCCCAAATTTGTCCAATCAATCACTTTCAAATTGCATAATAAATTCACTAAACTTGTTCTTTGGTTGTCCACCAAATACAATCAATTGAGCGCACTTTGTCCAAGGAACATCTAATTTTATTAATCTCCTAACATGATGATCAACTCAATCCAACATCTAATTTTGTACCCCTTATTAATGTTATAAAATGCAACTTTTGCAACTATATTTTATTCATATATGTGCCAGAAATTCCAAAAAAAAAAACAATTCACTGCTACAAAACAAGGATATTGTATGCTTGTAACACAGATTGTTTCATGTCCAAATTGTGTTACTAGAGATTTTATAGGTATTTGTGTTACAAGTATATTTGTGACATATGTTATGAAATAATTCATTTATGTGGATGTCCATAAACCCCTATACGGCCACCAAAGCATCAAGAGTAATGGAGGTGTATATTTCTGCATTATGTCTTGTAACTCATGTTTAACTTTTTATCTTTCTTCATACCTGTATATACGGAGGATTTTGTATGTATGGGACAGAAGAGAACACATAATACCTTATTTCCTCTCTCATTCAGTTCTCTACGTTATTCATACTCAACGTATGATAGTCAAGAACCATTTTATATTTAACATGTTATCTACATGATCATCTTTAAGGACTATAATGAATTAGACCTTTTTTTATTAAGATCACTTTTGTTGATCATATTATTTTGAGATATATTATTCTTATTTATTTCATTTACTTGCTACTCTTGTACTATGATTTGTACTTCTGGCTTTATCTATTGTAGTTTGCCATGTTAAATCGCAAACATGATATGGCGACTTTGCATATCACTCGGTTGTCATGGACTCATGGGTACTCGGTACTAAAGTTCATTGAATGACAATGAGGTTTGTGAGACCATCAAAGATGGAAATAAAGCATCTATCAAGAGAAAGCCAAGGCAATGATATTTATAGACCATCACCTCCATGAAGATCCACTTGTTCTTTGGAACAAATTGAAATAATGGTATGATCACAAAAAATAATAATTCTACCCGAGGCTCATCATGATTCTGATTATAATTCAGCCATGTTCAACATTACAACAAGATTATTACTATGTGGAGAAAACATATTGATGAGCAAATGTTAGAAAAAGTTTACTCCACACTCCATGCTTTAAATGTGCCGTTTCGAAAAAAAATATCGTGAGAAAGGTTTCAAGAAATATTCTGAACTTTATTTCTTGCTTACTAGTGTCGGAAGAAAATAACAAGCTTTTGATGAATGTTGGCGTTTCTTATGCACTTAGATAAATCCACAAGCGGTTCCACCATTGTAGCATTTCACCCAGGAGTATTCCTAGGTATCGTATTTATTTCCACAGGGAAGCATGGCAAAAGAATAATGTACGATTAACAAGATTAGCCTATAGAGTATTCACCAACCAAACCAAAGCAAGAGGGGTAACGATGTTCTTATGATAGCACAGGTGACACACATAAGAAGAACAACCACACTATGATAAAATTAGGCATCCATACATGGAAGGACAACAAGTCTTAAATTAGTAGTCCAATCAAATAACGATCCTAACAAATCCAAGTCAAGTATGACAACTAGTTGCTCAGGCAAAGACTCGCACAAAAGGGATTGCACTTTGAAGATGCAACTAGGCCCCCTAATGGGTTTTCGTGATAAATGACAAAGAATTAAAAACTCTAATGTGTTATTGAGTGTATGTGCAGGATATCAAAGAAACTATAC
Source organism: Chloris gayana (assembly GCA_031894775.1). Taxonomy (NCBI): domain Eukaryota; kingdom Viridiplantae; phylum Streptophyta; class Magnoliopsida; order Poales; family Poaceae; genus Chloris; species Chloris gayana. Next base: position 94,694 of record JAUNZO010003064.1, read on the forward strand.
CCACAATGTGACAAAGTACACCCCTCGTTCAAAAGTTGATCAAGTACTCAAAAGCGAGAGCCACAAGTGTAGATTTGTAGCTTTTTGAGTATAGGTCTGCCAAACTATCAAGAGGGGTGAAACGATCTTACGTGTTGGGAAGAATGTGCTCTAGCTACATTAAATTAACTTGGAATCCAAATACCATAAATCCAAGATAAAAAAAGCCAACCAATCCCAATTTCCACTTACCAGGACGGGACGGAAGTTCCGTCAATTCCAAAAGCTCGACGGAAGTTCCGTCAATTCCAGAGAGTTTGGGACGGAAGCCCCAACTCCGTCGGAAGTTCCGTCCTAGCGTTTTTCGCCTTTGAATCACATGGGTGACGGAAGTTCTGTTCGTGATGGAAGTTCCGTTAAGCCCAAGTTAACCTAGCAACGGCTCTTTTTGAGCCTCCACTATATAAAGCTTTGACCACCCCGTGAGCAAAGTGTTGGTGCTTTTTGAACTCCTAAATCTTGATCAAGCTCTCTCTCTCTCACTTCTCTCCATTCCCTTTGAGATTCAAGACCATTTGAGAGAGTCCCTATCCCAATCTACAGACACATCTTCCCTTAGCAACTAATCTCGTTTTCACTTGTTACTCTTGGAGATTCGTTCTCCTAGATTGGCTAGGTGTTACCCTAGAGCTCCTAAGCTTGTGGTGAGCCTTGGAAAGTTTGTGATTCGCCTCCGCAAGGAAAAGAATTGAAGGAACAAGAAAAAAACTAAGTTTGACCTTTATGACCACTTAGGGAGGATTATGGTTGAAAGAGACCCAACTCTTTGTGAGCTCCTCAACGGAGACGTAGGAACCTCTTTGTGAGGGATCCGAACTTCGATGAAAAATCCCCGTGCGATGAGGACATCACTCGTATAGATACAACCAAGCACTCCCTCATTTGATATTCATGGTCCAATCATGAGAGCTCAAGCGCGACTTTGGAATTTATCGGTGAGCTCGTTTCTAATGCCTTCCTTCAATACTTTTGAGAATAAAATACTACCTAATGATTTAATTATTGTTAGGAACCATGGAGATGATGAGGATACAGCTAGAAAGGTGCTTGAAAGGCATGTAGGGCCAGCCATGTATTGTAAATCAAGTTGAGAGTCCCAATTGTAACATCTTGGCCTAGGCCTTAATAGGATTGATAGAATACTCATGTCAATAAGTTGCAACTTCTTTTCCGAAGCTTATCTCTAAAGAACTCTAAGGTTAAGCATGCTTGGCCTGGAGCAATTTAGGGATGGGTGACCGACCGGGAATCACTTCCCTGGTGTGCATGAGTGAGGATAAAGTGCGCAGAAAAGACTAGTGTTGGTCCGTGGGAAATCTTAATGGCTTACAAAGCTGCCAGGTGTAAGCGGGCCCGGCCCGAAGTGGCGGGACGTTACGGATGGTATCGAGCCAACTCTCGCGGTTTTATGGGCGCATGTGTTGCACGTGTGCGAGCATGGTGTGCATGGCTGGTGTGGGCCCGGAGTGGTCACACGAGCATGGCACAAGCGCCGGCAGTGGACACATGGACGTGGCCAAGAGAGGAAGTTCCTGGCCTAGGGATGACCGACAAGGACGTCGGTCTTCTAAGGGGGTGAGTGTGTAACATCCTGGCCTCGGGGCTTAATAGGATTGATAGAATACTCATGTCAACAAGTTGCAACTTCTTTTCCGGAAGCTTATCTCTAAAGAACTCTAAGGTTAAGTGTGCTTGGCCTGGAGCAATTTAGGGATGGGTGACCGATCGAGAAGTGATTCCCGGATGTGCATGAGTGAGGACGAAGTGCGCAGAAAAGACTAGTGTTGGTCCGTGGGAAATCTTAAGGGCCTATGAAGCTGCCAGGTGTAAGCGGGCCCAGCCGGAGTGGCGGGACGTTACACCAATCAAAGTCGATTTCGGGTCCGATTCGGACTCTAGGACCAGTCCTTACTAAAACGAACGCCCGGGTCGTATACGACTCGGTTTTGGATGTTCCACATATGGTTGGAAAGATAAGAAGACCACCTTTCCAATGGCACCGGTTTGAGGTCCAATTCGTTCGGAGTCGACGGGAATCACCGAAACAATTTGATGGACAGAATCTGTCTCGATGCTGCGTCACCATTATATCGTCATTGTGCTTTGTATCAAGTTGGGCCCAATAGGAGCATGTCCTAGGGTTGGAGGACGACCCCCACCATGTCCTGGTCGTCCTCTCCTCTTCTCTTATACCCCCATAGCTCCGCAAACAGATTGCGTTTTGTTTTGTTAGTTTAGCCATTGCTACTACCTTGTAGACGCGTGCGTCGGCTAGACCATTCGTTCTACTTCATTCGGAACCCCACCTTTGTGAGTTTAGTTACTTGTTTATGTTGTTCTTGCTTGTTTTTTTATTTCTTGCAGGAATTACCCTCGTGGTTTGGTTGATCGTGCTCCACAAGATCGTGATTAACCGCCGGAGTTGGTGTATCGGTTGCTAAGGCGCATCCTTGTTGGCTGTAGTCGGGCCGTGAACGTCTCTCCAGTCAAAATCGAAGTTATCTCCTCTCATCGAAAGATGGAGCAGCACCCGTGTACACATCAGTTGGTATCGGAGTAAGGTTCATCGGTGAGAGATTTCGTGTTCCTCCCTAAATTTTTTTTTATCACCTATATTCAAAAAACAGCCATACAAAAATAAACACACACATCATATTTCCTTTTACCTTTAAACACTTTGAGCTTTTGCTGTTACTACTTAGTTAATTCTTGTTGAGTTTGTGGTTACATCGTCGTGTCATGTTGCTGGTCTTATAGTGTTTAATCCACTAGAGTTTCGAGTTCTATTCATGTTTTAGTCACCACTTAATCCACTGTTGCTGTCATCATTTTTTTTGTCCACCTATAGAACCACGAAATTATCCACCATCACCATCATACTTGTTGTTTCGTGTTGTTCCACACAAAATTTATCTTTGTCCGCCTCTTGTTTTGCACCTATAAGAAAGAAAATCAATTCAATATCAAGACAGATTCATAGAGAAAATTCTGATCCCTAACAAAAAGGTTATATTTTTATCATCGCTGGTGCGTTTTGTGCCTTTAAGCACAATCTAGAAAGCTTATGATCGTATCTTTCCAACAGATCTGACCTTGCATAAAAATTCCATCTGATTGAGCTGCAATCAGCGAAGAGATTTGCAATCTGCTGTTTGAACAAGACTGTTCAATCTGATAAAAAAACGAATACAAAAACCAAAAGAAAGAGAGAACAAAGTGAGTTGTAGTTGCTGCTGGTTCTACCTATTTCATTTGCTTTGTGTGATATCGTTTGTGTCTAGGCTCGCGTCTTTATAATGGTTTAGACTAGGACCAGCATGGTACCGTCATTGAACATTTATTCAACTTGCTTTTAACTAATGTGGTACTAGCTTTCCTTGTGCATTACTTTCAGCCCACCTACAACTCCACATATTCGATTAGAGCTTGACAGGTGATGTTGCTGCGGCACTCGATACACTTTCTTGTACGGTTTCTGACTTGTTGGTTGCCATCACCACCTGTTTAGCAAGGTAAGAACTTGCAAGGGCTTATCTCGAACAAATCAGTTTGAGAGAATAACAACGACACATCCTAGTAGTTGATAGGAGCATACAAAATATTGTGTTTGTTCTTGTTTTCTACTAATCATGGCAGGTGACACGAAGATATTTGAGCCATCATGGTTGCATCGTAACATTCGGGACATCATTCAACACTTGCCTTCATATGATGGTGAATTTCTTAATCCTAGATTATATATTGATTGGGAGCTAAAGTTAGAGAGTGAGTTTGATGAACATGATCTTTTTGAGGAATAAAAGGTTTATATTGCCTCTAATATATTGAATAAAGATGCTTTGTATGAATGGAATCGTATTTGTAGGCGGCACAAAGTTCCACAATCATGGCATGACTTCAAACTTTTTTCTAGAGATGCTTTCATTCCTGAATATTATGTTGATTGTTTGATTAAAAAATTAGACAACTTGAAGCAAGGTAGTAGGAGTGTGAAAGAAAACTATCATGTTTTTAAGATTTGTGTCATATTTGGTGGTCTAGATGAATGCTACAAAGACATAACGAGTAGGTTCATGAGAGGACTCAACTTTGAAATTCAATCCATGCTGAAATCTGAAAATTATACCTACCTATCTCTCATGTATTTGCTTGCTCGTGACGTTGAAAATCAGATTTTCAAGTCTTGTACTGCTTGTGAAACCGACATGATGTCCACTGTTCCATGTTCTGCAATGACTAACTTTGGGCAGGATAATAATTATTTGGTTGAAGATAAATCAAAGAAAGACCGACATGATGTCCACTGTTCCATGTTCTGCAATGACTAACTTTGGGCAGGATAATAATTATTTGGTTGAAGATAAATCAAAGAAAGATAGTGAAAAAGGTAGTTCTATTTGTGCTGAAATTGACCAAGTGAATGATGAGACACATGAGCTAGTTGCTGCTCCATGTGAACCTGTTGATTTGATGCTGAATTTATCCACTCCTCATGCTAGTTTAGAGCAATCTTTAGTGGAATCTTTTGCTGATTCGCTTTTGTCACATGGTGATTTACTTGCTGATCCTTGTGATAGAGAAGAGTTATGTGATGATGCTTTATTTATATCTACAATACAACTGCGGCACGAACATGATAATTCTGTGTTTGAGGACACGCATGCTAAAATGAGACATGTTCATTGCATTGATAATGAGGAAGAAGAGATAAAAATTATATCTTCTTTAAATTATTTAGGTTATATCTATTTTGATTTTCTTTGTGACCTGAATAGTTTTGAGAATGATTTGTTTAAGACATCTGGTTTGCCATGTTTGGATTATTGTTCGTTTCATGCAATTGGCAAATATGATGAAAATGATAAGTTCATGGTGCATAGGTTATATATCTGTTCAGATTTGACAACACTTTTAATGAAGTCCTCAAGTAATCAAATGATGACTTGCATTGAAGCTAACAACACCATATCTAGTTTCTCTTCTAGTGATTATAAGTTGCAGGTCAAGCTTCAAGAAGGGGAGCAATTCTTGTTGCAACGTGAATTAGTGGAAGTTCGAGAATCATATTTGAAAGAGCATAATCCCACTCTTTGCATGAACTTCAACCACGACGCCAAATCAAGGATGGTTTGCAGTCAAGAAGGGGAGAATGATGAGGACATCACTCGTACGAGATACAACCAACACTCCCTCATTTGATATTCACGGTCCAATCATGAGAGCTCATGCGTGACTTTAGAATTTATCGGTGAGCTCATTTCTAATGCCTTCCTTCTATATTTTTGAGAATAAAATACTACCTAATGATTTAATTATTGTAAGGAACCATAGAGATGATGCAGATACAGCTAGAAAGGTGCTCAAAGGCATGGATGGCCGGCCATGTATTGCAAATCAAGTTGGAGTCCCAACCAAAGTCGATTTTGGGTCCAATTCGGACTTCGAGACCGGTCTGCACTAACACGGACGCCCGGGTCGCATACGGGCTCGGTTTTGGACGTTCCACATATGGTTGGAAAGATAAGAAAACCACCTTGCCAATAGCGCCAGGTTGAGGCCCAAATTCGTTCCCGTCGACTCGTCGAAACAATTTGACGGACCACACGATTATATCGCCATTGGGCTTTGTATCAAGTTGGGCCCAACAGGGGCACGTCCTAGGGTTGGAGAACGACCCCCACCACGTCCTGGTCGTCCTCTCTTCTTCTCTTATACCCCAATAGCCGTCAAAAATAGATTGGGTTTTGTTTTGTTAGTTTAGCCATTGCTACTACCTCGTAGACGTGCGCGTCGGCTAGATCATCCGTTCTACTTCATTCGAACTCCACGTTTGTGAGTTTAGTTACTTGTTTATCTTGTTTCTGCTTGTTCTTCGATTTCTTGCAGGAATTACCCTTGTGGTTTGGTTGATCGTGCTCCACAAAATCGTGATTAACCGCTGGAGTTAGTGTATCGGTTGCTAAGGCGCATCCTTGTTGGCTGTAGTCGGGCCGTGAATGTCTCTCCAATCAAAATCGAAGTTATCCCCTCTCATCGAAAGATCGGCCAGCATCCGTGTACACATCACTGTGTCTCTCTCTCTCTCTCTTGCTTGTTTTATTGTGTGTTTGCTTGTTTCCTTTTGCGTGTTTATCACCCTCGTCTACTTGTGTGTTGTGTGTCTATTGAATTCCTGCAGGTACAACATTCTCAAGAGGTCAAAAACTCACGTATCCTGAAGTACAGACATAAGCATGTCCTTTTCCTATATCGAGCCCTAGGGAAAGAACTCACGTGTCCTGAAGTAAATTACCGGTAGAAGCCCTTGGAAGCATAATCTTTGTGTGAGCCTTTGCCCAAGTAATTAAATTGAATGACTAGATTGAATTAGGATTATAATTTTGACTTGACTCATTGCTTTCCCAACTTGCTTTCCTTTATTTTGAGTGTATCTCCTTGCCTTTCACCATATTGAACGTATTGAATATCCTTACCCCTAGCATTTGGTTAGTGTGTATATGTTTCTTAATAGACCACATGATCGTTAATACGTGATATTACTTATTGCCTAAGCTTCCCTGTGAAAATAAATACAATACCTTGGAATACTCACTAGATCGTTCGGGCACTTGCGGAATCCTTAGATTTTATTTGAGTGCATAGCAAACCTCAACACCATCTATAGCTCCAATAGCGTCTTTGAATAAGGCCGAAACGGTCGTCTTTAACCTTTCATGCACGGTAGATAATGTAGGATCTTGGTTTAATATTTTACTTTCCTAACGTGCGCAAACACTTCAATACTTCGAAAACGTGGTGTGAATGGTCCAAAGTGACCGTGCAAGATTCTGAACTTGAGGAAATGATTGAGGTCCTCCAACAATCCACAAGAGCATAGCCAATGATTCTATTGACGACACATTGTTACTTGTTGTCAGCCCGTAGTCGAAAACTAGCAAGTCATGAAGTTGTATGAATACATTAAGACTCATCCAAAACATCTTATAGAACTACCTTGGATACTTGAAGCAATTCATAACCCATTGAATCCCAATTTCTGTACATACTCCTCTGTTCAAATATTTCTTAGTGTACTGATTCCCCATCTCACCAAGCATGACGAGCATATTGTGCGGGTTCCGCTAGCTTCCGCAGCTTCTGCCATGTTGGCATCCATCTACATAGGATAATACACAATTAATATCAACAAAAAAATTGAACATGAACATTGTAGTGTTAAAATCAGGACAACAATGACAAAAATTTGGACACAAGCAAATGGCTCTCACATACATAAATCAAATGGTTCACACATACATGAAGCAAAATACTGTCCTCGGATAACACAAGCAAGTGGTTCACACATACATGAAGCAAATTATTGTTTTAAAACACAATCAACTAGAAATAAGGGAAAATGTTCCGCTTCAGCTGCTCCTTTTCATGCTCCCTCCGCAGCAAATCAAACCCGCCCCTATTTGTTTCCGGGAAGAACCTCACCGACTTCGGGCTTCACTATCAAGAAGGTGGTTGTGTGCATAAGAGTAGTTTTTTCTTTAACTCCACAATCTTTCACAATCTACATGGCCTCACTTTGGCTAGGGATTTGGTTGCTTGGAGGAGCTGATGTTGCACTTGCGGACAACCTCTCGGTTGCACGGATTCTATCTTCATACATGTGTTCTTGTATAGCCGAAAGAAGTGGCTCTTCTCATTCTTGTCTTCAGTAGCACTAGAGCTCTTCTTCCCCTTGCGTTTCTTGTTTCCTTTTTTTCTTTTGGGCAGCCAACTTTATATCATCGCTATCAACATTTTCTATACCTCAACCTCATCCTTAGCACTTGAATCACTACAGGAAATATTTCCAGGACAAGATGCAATTAACCCGGTAACATGTGCCCTATCAAACAAAATATGAAGATTGTTGGGGGCCCGACGCGAGCTGGGTTTCGCGAGGAGGCAACGCCAAAGACCCCGGTACACGTTTCCCACACTAACGCCGAGTTTTAACTTTGAGCAGGCCACACGGATCGATGAACGGCGCGAGGCACCCGAAACGAAGGAGGTTCCCGAGGCGAAGTCGGGGGAGCCCGAGGATGGAGCCAAGGCCGGGCGCGAAGGCCCGCATCCTGCGAAGCCACCGTCGCAGTGAGGCGAGGCGGCGCAGGGGAAGCTCCGGAGCGAAGCTAAGCGAAGGTGCTGGAGTGCGTCCCAGCTAAGCAGCCATTTAAGCCGCGAGCAACGCGGTTTCAGCCGGCTTTCCGGAATGCCCCAAAGAGTTACCGCCTCGTAGTAGAGTTGGGGCATTTGGCCAAGGGTAGAATGGTCCTGTAAAATGTGGCTCCCTGGACTATAAAGAGATCCCAAGGGTCACTTGTAAACACACATGTAATCAGCAAGTCGACTTCGCTTATACTAAGAGTTGTTATCTTGCCACTTTGTTCTTCTATACTCCGCATTTTCCATTTCTTGTGTTCGGTGTGTTAAGTGAGCATTACCCTCGCTGCTTAGCACACCAACAAAGATCATCAAGATGCTTCGGGCCTTGCTTCCTGAACGAATGGTTGCATTTGATTCATTTGTCGAGATTGTTGCTTCTCCGAAATAAACAAGACAAACATTAGCAGTGTCTGCCCATACATGAAAATCATCTAGAATGAATAATTACTAATGAGAAATTAATTCTTAGCTAGATGTTCGTTCGACCATTCTTTTGAGGAATCCACAGTTTGCTTTGCCTTATCCCATCCAAGTCCAATGGCGCAATTCTTGAACTCCATGAACCATATACATTTTTTTCATGTTGTCCAATTTGTTCTTCAATTATTTCTTTGTTTGCTTGAAGCTAGTCTTTTCTTCATGTTTGATTCTCAAATTCTTCCGATCAGTACTAGTCAATTGCCCATTTGGCCTATTACCAACATCTATCTCTCCTTAACACATGTCGGTGAGATGCCTCAATTTGGCTTCGCTACAAACCGACTTATTTGATATGCTTCGAATCGATGAATGAAACCAATTTAATTCATAGGTCTAAGCCACCAATTGAACTATCAAACTACTACACACGCCATACATTTGGATGGAGTAATATGGGAGTATATTACGAGGTAGGGTATGTGGACTTCCGCTTGGAACTTCCGTTTGTGGGACGAACCGGTTGGTTGCTCTGCAAGTAGTTGTATTGCTGCCCCGGGCTGCCTTCCATCAAGCGCGAGTGTGCTCGGTGCCGCTGGCCGAGCTCCTAGCACCGCGTGCCTCATGCCGCGCTCCTAGCCCTAGTCGGCTTGGTGCCGCCGGCCCGTAGCCTTGGAGAGGAGGTTTGCAACCCTAACCTTAGCTGAGCTCATTCACGATAGATAGGAGAGAGATAGGAGAAGCATGGTCGGGTTGAACGAGAGGAAAAGAAACGAAGGGGTATGCACATAACCACTTGCATAGTGGGTAATTTTCAATACTTTGAGGAGTCCACAACCAAGAAAAGCAGGGTGAGGTGCTTTCACATTTGCACTAGGAAAAGCTGCAGCTTTTCTTCACGGCCGGTTGGGGAGGCAAGCCCTTTGGTTGGCTTTATGCTTTTCTAAAAGCAAAAGCACCTCCTATTATCATGTTCAGATCTGGTTACTCCAGTCACTTTTAAGATATTTTTCGCCGATTGTATTAACCTTTGCTGATTGTGTAATACAGTTATCCCATATCTATGTCACTAGAGTTTGACGTGTCCTCTAGTGAAACAATTATTCTAGATTAGATCTAATTAGTTATCTTAATTTAACGATTCTTTTGAGATGTTTAAACAATTGCTTATCATGTTTAGGTCTGTACTTATATACGTGATTTATATCCTAATCTATTGGTCATGTAAGATTTGGATCTCATTATCTGTTCAAGCATGTGATCGAGAATAATAAAGTAAAATTAATGAATAATCATGAATAAAGTTACTTTATATGTTCAATTGGCCAATTACCTTGTACACACTTAACTCTATATGTTTGGCTGATTTGATATTATTGTTGAAAGCCTAGCTCACAACTCGTGTCATTAGGCGGATCTGCTTATAACCGATAGCTTTTGTTTAATTTATCTTTAGTTTCATCAGTTGCTGTTATGCATCGGCCTATCTAGGCGATGACCCAGAAATTTTACACGATTTCTTCGTGTTTGTTGATTTGCAGGAAAATCAACTGATTTGGTCCTGCACTAGAGTTAAGTAGATCTCTCAGGCCACATGTGTACTGATGGTGAAGGCCTTTAGGATGGGGTTCTAACCTAAGTAGTGCCGTATTTCTACTTCATCTCAATTTTTGCATCGCAAAATCTGGACGGGTGGGGATTTCACCATCCCTAAAATTATCAACCAGAGACAACACTCATCCCCGTGCCTATATGCCTTTAGAGACAGATTTGTGCAACCATCACATAAAACAGGCGTCTACCATCTTATACCCAAATGTGTTGAAACCCAGCCATACTTTCTAGTGACCACTGCTTATAACCCTGTCACTATTACTCGTATAGAGATGTGTTTGAACAAAAATTCCCCATCTCTAAAGGTAAATGTAAAAAAATTTAGAATATACTATAACTGACTTTTTTGTCCATTTCATCCATAGAAACATGTTTACAAATTCATATACATCCATTTACAACCATGGTTACAAAATCAGTATCCATTTTGTGTGATGGATGTACTACTTGACATATAAATTTAGGAAATATTTTTGCAAGAAGTATACGCATAACATTAGAACAATGACACTCTTCATAGCAGCTGCCACTAGACCAAAAAACAGACTTACAGTTTAGAAGACAAAGTAGCATCTGGTAATGAACCAATCAACAGTTTTCGACCACAAAGATAACTCTTCTCTGCAGCTCTGTGAAGGAACAAGCGAAAATAAGAATAAGTTCTGTGTTTAGGGGTTCTGTATTCTAAATATCTGACAATAAAAAGAGTACATAAGCATACTGATATGAAATTCACTGCAAAATTTGTAATTATCCCACACACAGTAACTGATAGATAGGAAAGGTGATGGAAAAGCAGAGCTTTATTTTGATTCACGGGAGAATAAATATCATGACAAATTTTGTACAGTAAGGATCCAATAAGAATTAGGGTATTTAAGCATAGTAATATGACATTCACTCACAAGTCACAACAAAACATAAGCATACATATGACCAAGCTTAATAAGATTGTTATGCCTAGATCATTATTAAGGGAGGATATACATATGCGTTATGCCTAATGTTTTAAATAGCGGGCTATAGAATATAGCGGAGTACTCCTAGAAAAGCTAGGGGGCTATAGCACGGCTATAGCGGAAGCTATTGCCTATAGCGTTTTGTAAAAAAAGAGAATATTTTAATCGAAACATTAGTAGTTCCTTGATTTTATATATGTGCATCCATCATTATAGCACTCCAATATGCACTCCAATATGCAAGCATGTTTTTACCATATTTCCTAGCGACTGGAAAGTTAACATAATGAAAAGGCAACCATCATATGGGCTATGAACAAAAAAACTCATCACCACGGCTTGACTTTTGAGTTATAGCAGAGTTAGCGGGTGAAGTTAGTAGTAAAATTAAACGTATAGCAGAGTTAGCGGCAATATTAGCAATATCGTAGCGTCATCTCCCTCAAAAAGCTATAGCGAGGCTATAGCGGAGCTATAGCGGGCTATTTAAAACAATGATGCCTAGATAATTATTAAGGAGGATATGCATATTCTGTATTCGTTAACATTAGCATCTGCAGCTGATGTGATCTAAGTATAACAATATAGAGTGTACACATGAATAATGCAAAATGATCATAATCAGAACAAGAAGCCCCCCCCCCCCCCAAAAAAAAAAGAAAAGCATTTTAGATTTTGGACTGGTCATCTAACAGCAATGTCACAAATGTAAGAGTCCTGTTAGTAAAGATTGTGCAAATGCATATTTTCCTCTGTAATATGCAAATGCCTCCTTAGTCACAATTTAGCTGCAGTGGAAGCGCGAGATAGAGAGCATGAACCCGTGGTTGGTGTCCGGCGTCCTTCTGTCAGAGCCAGTCGCCGCCACTAGCTCCTCCTTCCTCAGATCTAGGCGGAACACAACGCCGATGCCGCATCGAGGGAAATCTACTGCCGTTGTCACCTCGTCACTGCCGCTTGTGGTGGAGAGGATGAGAAGGGAGAAAGCAGAACGTCGGCGGATGAGAAGGAGGAAAGCCTTAAGCAGAACGTCGGCGGATGAGAAGGAGGCTAGAGTTTGGACTTTGGGGCTGTACTGGGGAATGGGACTATGGGAGAGAGTGCATGACGACATGGGGATAAGGTTCAGCTTGAACAAAAATAAAAATGAACTTGCTATTTTTCAGTCGACTAACTTTCAGTCATCGAAGTTTTGGTTTTTGGGTTTGCTATTTTTCAGATCCATTAAATAAAAATAGTGCAAAAAATGATGAAATATATTTCTTTTCTATAGGAATTCATAACAATTTTTTTATAATGCATCTTATACAAAGGCTCGTAACCCTACAATTTTTTTCATCCTATAAATCAAATGAAAACTTTTAGACCTACTAGCACCTATGCCTGCTCTGCCCGCTCCACTCCCACCAACGCCAGCACGCCACGTGCCCCCGCCTGTGTTCTCCATGTTGACTGAACACTCGGCCGCGTTCAGGCGATTCAATAATAGGAAGAACGTAACAAAAAGGAAGACATCAGTGTTTGAACAGAATACCTCTTAAAATAAATGAGGAAACTTACCACCATCCTTTACACCTACGTCAAGTCCCATCACTACATATTTAACATTAAGTGACGGTGTTTCGAAATGTCATCCCCACCATAAAATCCCGTCACTATTTCTTTCACCATTAGGGATGAGAATTTTAAACCCCTTCACTACCATAAAAATTTATCCTAATAGATTGGATCACTAGCGTGTAACGATGTAGATTTAAAGCCCTACTAATGCTACAACAATCCATCCCTATAGCTAAGACTATTTTGCTAAATAATACTCTAGTCATCCAAACTCCAAACATATTGAGTGAGAAGTACTCAAATATTGGAACCATGAGGATCATTGGATGGTTACTTAGGAAGACTAGCCAAAACAAACATAATTTATAATGTGAATCGCTACCATGTAAGGGGTGTATACCAAAATATGTAACACATAACCGAAGCATAAAGTCCTATAAATGAGAAATATACAAGAGGCATACCCAATTCTCTAAGGGGATATGGGAATTAGAGAGTAATTCTATCATAAGACTAACTCCACTAAGACATGGAAACTACTGCAAGTGCAAGAGAGTGAATTCTTGGTACCCATTCCATAAAAAAGTATAAGCATTTGTGGATTTTCAGCATCACATTTGACCATTTATTTTATAAGTTTGGTTTAAAGTATATCTAATGATAAAATAATAAGTTGTAACAAAATGAATAATATTCTTATAATTATTTTGAATAAAATAAATGGTCAAACATGATATTCAAAAGTTAATAAATACTTATATGTTGGACTGAGCCGACACCCATTTTTTAGAGTTAATTTCACAAATAACCAATACTTTTATCTTATAATAAAAAACCACCATATACTACGCCGCACAAAGCCACCAATACTTGGTGTACTTTCACAAAACCACCATCCTTTTAATTGTGCGTATGGTCCCACATGTTAGTGGCAACACATGAAAATTCTAGACTGTATCGATTTGACAATCAATAGAGTACGATTCGACGCCCCACTCCGGGACTACACTGTGCATACGTACCAATCTCTAGAATAGTAGTTAGTACACACATCGATGATATAAATCCAGTACAACAACCTTTATTTAGTCCTCAAAGGATACAACTAGGGGTTACATGGTCTGGATTACAAGCAAAGAGGTGGATAGGCCGACCTCACATAAAAGAAAACACACTAGGAAGCTTCATAAACTCCACGGGCAACATCGAGCGAAGGACGCAACCTACTCCTCGTCTTCATAATAGTCTCCATCTCCATCCGAATGATTTAAACAACGGGTGAGTACATAAGGTACTCAACAAGCTCTACCACTAACGATCGATTATATACATGTAATCCGGGTGTGGTCAAGGTAAGGTCGGAGGTTTAGCAAAAACCCGGATGCAATGGGCTCACTACGAGAGACAACAAGGTTGTTGTAAGGGGAAAGCATTTTTGTAATTTTAGTTGGTTGGACCTGGAGGAGATATTCATCGATCATGATAGTTCCCATTCTTTAAGTTGAGCCTTCCGACCGAAGGTCATAACGGCTCGACACACCGGGCCAACACCATTTCCAAAAACACACGGGCCCAAGGGTGCCCACCGACACGACAAGGGATTAGTATTTGTGGCTAATCAACGAGAGCTCGGGATTTGGTGTGTCAATATTCCGTAACAACGGACATCCGGATAGTTTTATACACTCTGCAGAGGTTGGTACACTTTACCCACAAGCTATATGTTCTTAGCTACGTAACACATAACGCTGCCACCGCGACTAGGCACACTCACAAGTCCACCCCGAATGCCCGGGGATCCGACGTGTGTGACACAAGCATACCGTCCACTATATATGTGCCAAGTACTTGGACTTCACCAAATAAACGATCCATGGATCTCCGTCATCTACTACACCCGGTGGAACTTCTTGCTTCGTAGCCCAAGGTTTGGTGCACAGTCCTGCCCATAACGAGGTTCTATGGTTGTACACTAAATCACCAATTTGGGGTCCGAAGAACCGGTCCTTATATGGCAGGGCAAACACTCGTCCATCGCAAATGGACAACACCTAATCATCAAGTACTCTACACCGAGTACTAGGAGTTTCACCCATGGCCAATAACATTTCCACACCCAACTTCACCTTAACACGGTTAGTCTAATCACCCACCCATCAACACACACCACCAAACTCATTTTCACACATTTTCATAAATAGGGTGTATGATGATAGATAGTAACAACCCTAAGCATGATACTACAACATTATAGTTAACATAGTTAACAATAATATCTAGGTTGATCTAGTGTTCTACGGCAATCAAGGGTATAATGTTCGTATCTATAGTGATTTGAACATTATCATACAACAATTGGACTCTAGCAAAATATTTGCAAGGATAAATGCTTATAAGAGTAGTTCCCTATATAGGTGCGTGAATAAGAAGAGTAACGAGGTTAGCTTGCCTCCTAAGTCCTCGAAGTCTTCATCGTAGACGGGGTCCTTGGGCTCCTGCTCCTGGCTCTCCTCGTATACGGACAACGTTAGAATACGTAAGCTACGTCACATAAAATAATGAAGACAATAAGTAATAACGAGGAAAACCAAATAAAATGGAGTGAAGAGGAAGGCTCTAGGGGCTAGGGTTTCTTACGACGATTCCAACGGCGTCGAATTGCTCGAAACGGAGCTACGGTTGAAAAGTTATGACCGTCGAAGTTCTATTAAAAGGATGGGTTTTTTGGTAATTTTAGAAAAGTGGAGGGGCTAAAATGCAAAAGTGCATTTTCGGCTAGGTCAGCGACCTAATTGTAATTTTGGAAAAGTCTGGAGGGTTTTTATGTAAAATTCTCGGGGCTCTTATCTAACATTGGAAAAGTTTAGGGGTTTTATGTAAAATTGGGATTTAAAAGGGTTTGGGATTTATTTTCCAATAGGAAAAATCCCATGAAAAATGTCCATGGACCACTGTGGACCGCGTCGAAGGGCCGGTCCACCGGTCCATGATGGACTAAGGGGCAGCGCGAGGCTCGAGCTCGCCGGAATCGAGGATTCCGGCGGCCTGGGTTGGCCGGAGGGGTAGGCTGGGGGCATGCCGGTGCTCGGGGGGGGGATAGGGGGCGTGGCGGAGGTGTGGGGAGGGGTGGCGACGCGGGGTGACGTTGGACGGGGATGAGCTGGCCTACGGAGGCTACGACAACGGCAACGCTTTGGTGGAGATGGCTGCACGGCTTCGTTGTGAAGGGGGAAGAAGGCTTGGGGAGGTGCACGGGCGGATGGCGGAGGCTGGTCGGCGCCATAGCACGAGCGAGAGGGGAGGCGGAGGCGGCGGCGATGGAAGGGGAAGGTGGGGCTGCGAGGGGCCGATCTTTGGCGCGAGGTTGGAGGGAGAAGGGGAGGCCGGTGGGCGTGGAGCTTGCACTGCTTGGGTTACGGTGGCGTGCGGTGGGTAGAAGAGGTGGGGGCGGGGAGGCCTTTTATAGTGGTGGAGGCAAGGTGCGACCATGGTGGAGCGGTGGCCAAGGCGACGGTGCAAAGCGCGGAGAGGATGGGGGCTAGGCACGGCGCAAAGGTGAGCTGGCGGGAGGGGATGTGTCGGCGGTCGGGGTCGGCACAAGGCGACGAACGGGCCTGGGCGCTTGGTCGGGAGGGATAGCGACGGGGGTGTTGGTACGAATAGCGTCGGGAACACGGTAGAGAGGCCAAGGGGATGAGAGAGGGGGAAGGGGCCAAGGGGCGGGGGGGGCTTGGGCACGCGAGCGAGGCGACGCGGTGCGCGCGGAGTGTGGAGGCGGCGACGTTAGGCTGGGTGGGGGATGGGCGACGGGGAGGCAGGCACACCACGCACGTCGTGCGCTCGCGGCGTGCGGCGAGGAAGAAGATGGGGGGGGGGTGGCGGAGGTGTGGGGAGGGTGGCGACACGGGGTGACGCCGAACGGGGATGAGTCGGCTCTGTCGAAGGCTATGGCAGCGGCGGTGATTTGGTGGAGATGGCCGCGAGGCTTGGTTACGAAGGGAGGAAAAGGCTTGGGGAGGTGTGCGGGCGGATGGCGGAGCTGGTCGGCACCATGGCACGAGCGAGAGGGAAGGCGGAGGCGGCGGCGATGGAAGGGGAAGGTAGGGCTCCACGGCAGCCGGTGCTTGGGTAGAGGGAGGAGGGGAGAAGGGAAGGCGGGGGCGTAGAGCTTGCCTGCTCGGGCTCCGGTGGCGTGCGGTGAGTAGAAGAGGGGGTGGGGGTGGGGGGGGGGGGGAGGCCTTTTATAGTGGTGGAGGCGAGGTGCGTCCATGGTGGAGCGGGGGCCAAGGCGGTGGCGCGAAGCGCGGAGAGGAGGGGGCCGGGTACGACGCGGAGGTGAGCTGGCGGGAGAGGAGGTGCCGGTGGTCGAGGTCGGCACAAGGCGACGATCGGGCCTGGGCGCTTGGCCGGGAGGGATAGCGACGGGGGCGCCGGTATGGACGGCGTCGGGAACGCGGCACGGAGGCCAAGGGGATAAGAGAGGGGAAGGGGCCAAAGGCCGCTTGGGCACGTGAGCGAGGTTGGCGCGGTGCGCGTGGAGTGTGGAGGCAGCGGCGTTAGTTGGGTGGGGGTCGTGCGCTCGCGGCGTGCGGCGAGGAAGAAGAGGGGGGGGGGAGTTGGGCTAGGCCGGATGGGGGAGAAGGTGGGCCGGGTGATGGGAGATTGGATAGGGGCGGCCCATCAAGGGTTTAATTGTTTTTTATTTCCTTTTTCTTCCTTCACTCCATTAACTCAAATTAAAATCGAATAAAATCCAAGTAAATTCAGATAAATTCAAACAAGGTAAGACAGTGTAAAAGCAAGGCAATAAAATAAAATCGATCTTGTTTGCAAGTGTTAGTATTTTATTTAAAAACACTAGGTGCATTTTAGCTATAATTTAAATTAGGTTTTAATTCCTAGTTAATTTTTGAAAATATTTTTCCTAAAATGATTTATTTAGTGAGTTTTAATTTGGCCGAAAAATCGGGGTTTTACAACGATTTTCGAGTGCTGCCAGTTTGAGGATCACTCACTGGTTAGAGTGGTTTTTCTTCACCTTGTGGTTCTATCGGGATTCTTCATTATTGTATTCAAAATGAGGTTGGGGTGGCTAGTTACAACCCTACATATAGGTACCATGGGATATTTTTTGGCATGCCTTAGATGCTATCGGTTTGGGGGCTTCATGTCCACGTAGATGGATGGTGCATATCTGCAGCTTGCGCTTCAGTAGGAAAATGGTTGACCCATCTACGACATGGCAGCGGAACCTAATAGCTCATAGAAATTTATAAGTCCAGATCTTCCAACAAGAACATTGGAGATACAAGTAAGGGACATATGAGGGAGCTTGGATACCTTCACAGCTAATTAGATATGTGTCTATAAAATTCTTAATTTCATGCTTTGAGTCATACAAATGTGGAAATGTAGCCACAGTATAAAAAACTTGTAACTATGATCTATTCATCCATCCATATGTAAATTGGACGTCCAAGCTTATGGTTACAATTTCCTTATATATTCATTAGACATGGTTGTTTGACTCAAGAATATATCCTTATATAAATTGGACGTCCAACCTACTTGTAATTTCTTGCTCAGATATATATTCATTAGACATGGTTGTTTGAATCTGTCTCTTCCAACATCTTCCGGCAGCTAGGATACATGCTTCTAGGGCAGACATGGTCACCGTAGCCAGAAGAGGGTCGTCCATCGATGTCGATTGCTCGTTCCTCCTGCATCTCATGAGCTTGCTGCGAGACATCTTCAGCCATTTCCCATGACTCAGCAGGAGAAGCTGCGGTTATCACAAGAAAGATGAAGAGAAAGACAATAGCTGACCTCGTCATTCTTCAGAAACCTGCGCTTATGCACCTACAAGACATAGTAATGAAATAAAAGGATGATAATCTTTTACACGAACTGCAAAAGATTAAGGCTTTTTTCGGAATAAAAATCATACTGGTTTATGTTATCTGTATCTTGTCCAGCCCTTATTTTGTCTTTATTTGTTAGATATTTTTGTGTGATGGGGTGTGCTATTTATAGGCCCTTGATAACATCTATATATGTTTCTGTTCATATTCATGTTGGGATGACTTTCCATGATGGTGTGTAATATTACCACTTTGTAGATCATGTATGATCGACAACAGAAAGTGGAGGAAAGAATTATTTGGCCCAATCGATTGCAGAAATGACATATGACAATCTGATCGAATGTATCTGTGTATAGCCATTTGCAGAGCTAAAGAGCAACTTGGTCATAGGTTACTGGTGCCTCTGCAAGGTGATGACACTTAACTGTAACTTGAAAGGCGTTCTATAGCTACCTGTTTTGTCCAGGACATTATCTCAAAAATTAAGTTATGAGTTGGAATTAAAGCGATATATTGCATGTAGCAGGTATCAATTATCACAGTTGAGAATATATACACACGGAATGCTTATAAGAAAACAACTTCTGTTATATTTCAACTAAAAAGTGTGAAAAATCAGTATTTTTGGGTATATGCAGCCAAAACGTATGGCATAATTAGTTCATATGACGATACTGTAATTCCATCAATTAGTTCACACATTAATTCAGACATATAATTTGCAAAAAATACGAAAAAGGATTCTAGAACATCACGTCAGTTACATTACTTGGATTAGCTGCATATATACTAATTTAACCAACCAAATGCCAAAATCTGATTGATATACTGCAACATGCACACATGTTTGTACCGAAATATAGCAAGTAGGCACTATTCACCCCTTGAATGTGTCAGTTGAACTTCACCCACCAACTATGCCACTACTGCTGAAATAACTAATATACAGGTGACCCCATAGGTATTTCCAAAGAGTCAATTTTATTAACATAAGTACCGCCCCTATATGTTTCACGGACAGTGCATTTCTACCAGGGCTCGACGCCATCGGCTTATAAAATAAAATTGCTTTCTATATTTTTGATAAAATAGAAACATTTCGGTTGAGGAGCACCAATCGTGGGACACAGACCTACGCACAATCAATTCCAATAATCCTACTTGTCTAATATTTGAGCCGATAACCTTTCTGACTGTGCAACCCTATCTAATCATTTCACCCAATGTTGAAGGTAAAGGACTAAATATGTTTGCTTAATTATTTCATTCACCTGAATATAAACATATTTTCTTATGTTGTCCACCTAAAGAAACATATTTCTCAAATCTATTGCTTTGGGCTATCTCCAAGAGATGCTCCATATGGCAATTCATACTCGAACTAGGTCATAAAATATAAAAAACAGCCCTCGAACTTGTGATCCAAATAGCTGTAACGACCCGGAATCCACCAACACCATGGGAAATTACTAAAACTACAAATTCAGAAGCTGAACAAAAAAATAGCAAATTTCGGCAGCATCTCCTTTATAAATTCAAGAATTGAGGAAGCATAACCACATAGATAGGAAAGTACCTTAAAACATCCCATACTACTAGGCCTAAACTCATATTATGCCTTATGGAGATTAATCTCTGATATCAAGGATAAGATAGCAAAACAATCTTTCTTTCACACTCTTTGTTACTCCTCTTGAAGGTTGAAGGCCCCTCTTTTTTGTGCTTCTCACACTATCCCAAGAATGATTTGCACCAATAACTTGATCAATTAATTAGCTTGAGTAGGAGGAGTCTTTGACATGAACGCACCTCCAACTGAAGCATACAAGTGTTGACAAGATATATCATTTAATCCTGTGTAGAATGTCTCAACTATTGGTCCTCTTGTAAGACTGTGATGAGGGCAAGCATCCTTGTATCCATTGTATCTCTCCCATGCTTCTCCAATTCGAGTGAATCCAAGGATCTGATTCTTCAAAGCTTTAGTCTTGCCAGGAGGAAAAATACTTGGCTAGAAATTCAGCTGCTAGTGTCGTCCATGTGGTCTTCGTTGCATTGGCGAATCGATTATACCATTGCTTTGGGCGCCCAATTAGTGAAGAGGGGAATAATCGTACCACCGCACCATTAGCATCCAATCCTGCGACCTTGAAAGTCCTACAAACTTCTAGGAAGTGTTCCAAGTATTGATTAGGATCTTCGAACCATCATCCAATTCACCCTACAATCATTTGATGCATATAGTTGTTCCTTATACATCTCATCAATGATTGGTTCCGTTGATGCTTGACTCGAGACGACATAAGTGACCCACTACTATATTTTCAATCCCTTTCTTATCTCCAATTTCTAAATCAAACTCGTGTAGCATCAATACCCATCGTAGCAATCTAGGGTTTTATTCTTTCTTTGAAACTAAATATCTTATAGCAGGTTGATCAGTGTATACGATGACTTTAGAATTCAAGGTATATGATCTAAATTTCTCAAAAGCAAATATAGCAACTAACATCTCCTTTTGTGTGGTAGCATAGTTGATCTTAGCTTCATTTCATATTTTACTAGCATAATAGATGGAGTGGACTTTACTTTCTTTCCGTTGTCCAAGAACTCCTCCCACTGCATAGTCGCTTGCATCGCACATTATCTCAAATGGCAAATTCCAATCTAGTGGTTGCATAATTGGTGCAGAACATAGATCTTCTTTTAATTTCCTCAAGGCGAGAAGTCTCTCATCATCCATTATAAATTTTGTATCTTGCTTCAATAATTTTGTTAGAGGTTTAGCAATCTTTGAAAATAATTCTTCACAAATCGACGATAGAATTTGGCTTCTCCTAGAAAGCTTCTCAATGTCTTGAGATTAGTAGGTGGTGGTAATTTCAATACTATAGCCACCTTTGCTTTATCAAACTCAATTCCTCTATGAGATATGACATGTCCCAAAAGTATGCCTTCCGTGACCATAAAGCGACATTTCTCCTAATTAAGCATCAAATCACATTCAACGAATCTTTGCAAAACCTTCTCTAAATTTGCTAACAATTATCAAAATCAGTACCTTGAACAGAGAAGTCATGCATAAATACCTCCAGGATTTCTTCTATTTATTCGGCAAATATTGCATTCATGCATCTCGTGAAATGTAGACGGTGCGTTACAAAGACTAAATGGCATCCTTCTATAGGCATATGTTCCAAAAGGGTAAGTGAAGGTAGTCTTTTGCTGGTCTTCTGGTCTCACTAGGGTTTGAAAGAAACCACTATATCCATCCAAATAATAGAAATATAAATTTTTGGCTTGCCTTTCTAGCATCTCATCGATGAATGGTAGATGATAATGATCTTTCTTTGTCACCTTGTTGAGGCTTCTATAATCAATGCACATTCTCCATCCGGTGAAAGTCCTTTGCGGTATCAATTCATTGTTTTCATTGGACCGTACTATTAATTCTCCTTTCTTAGGTACGCAATGTACCGGGCTTACCCATTCACTATCAGCAACGGGATAGATCATACCCGCATTTAATTATCATAGTATTTCTTTCTTAACCACTGGCTTCATTGATTCTTTGTCTTATCATTCCTTCCACCATTGGTTTAGCGAGTATCCTCTAAATTAATCTTATGAGAGCAAAATGCAGGATTGATTCCTTGAATATCAGCCTTTTCGTATTTCTTAAGTACAACTAACAATTTCTCCGTCTCTTCCTTTGTCAATGCAATGTTTACTACTACCGAATATGTCTTGTTCTTCCCCAAGTATTCATACCAAAATCCCTCTAGAAGTTCTTTATGTTCCACTTCGGTGCATCTTCCGGGTCCAATTCTTTGAGAGGTTCAAATTCCTCGATTACTCGAGGTTGCCGATCAACACTGCGGTCGTGCCGATTGGCACACCTGTTGTGCCGATCGGCGTAGGGACCATGCCCATCGGCACTAGTTATTTTCTCCTGTGTTCCTTGCAGAATATATTATAGTGGGTCTTTAATATCCATATCTATTTGTTCATCTTCCTCCGGAAAGAATTCTTACAAGTAGAGTGGGTTTTGTTGTTCGGTTGGGTCATCGAATTGAAATAAAATTTCTTCTTCTCCCAATTTCAGTGTAAGTCGACCCTTTCCTGCATCCAAGACAAATTGAGCTAGTCTTAAGAATGGCCTTCCCAGAATTATATCTTCAACTCCATTTTCTCCCTTGTCTAGGATGAAGAAATCCACCGGTATAAGCTTCAAGTTAATTTTGACTTTCACATTCTCGACAACTTCCAATGATTTAGTCTTCCTCCCATCTGCCATGATTAGCTCAACTCCGGTCCCTATCAACCATTGCTTAATTTTCATAAGGCATGCTCATGAATACTTCGTAAGTCATCAAACCGACATGGGAACCAAAATCACATAAAGACACTGGAGAGTTTTCTACCTGAAATCTCACATGGTATATACGGGTCTTCTTCTTATTCTTCGAGTGAGACCCACGACATATACACCACATAATCCTTCATAGGGAGATGGTTCAAAGAAACTATCTAACAATCTCTTAGCTTCTTCATTTTAGTTCCATCAAGCTCGATATCATCCTTGTATAGCTTCCCCAATATCAATCCAATTACCGCTTGGTCTAGAATCTTTGATTTCAACTTATTGCTTGGAAAGTTATATTCAATTCCGACTTCCGAGGCATCGTCCGAATTAAAGGATCTTCTCAAACCGAGCATCTCATTAGAGAAATCAATTGGAATCCAATCCATTAGTTCAAACTCATCCAAAGGTTTAGCGTTTGCTAGTGTCCTATTGTTGGAAATATGCCCTAGACGTAATCACAGAGATGATCATATTTCACTCTATCATGACAAATGATTAAGTGTTCCTTAAATAACTATTTAAAGGTTACTTGTATTGAAAGACAATTGTATCAATTGTTTTGTGGAATTCTACTTGTATGGTTATTCTAAAAGATGCCCTAGTCGGAGTTCATGTTTGGACACATTTGAATATCAGACTAGTACATGCATTAGTTGATGGTCATGTTTCACAAGTCATGGACATGGAGATGTCGAACTAATGATGTGGGCACATGTATGACATGTAGCAAGACATACCCAACTATTACACAATGTATACACTTTGTCCTGTACTCAAGATGTGAATCGACATACTTAGGATCTATCCAATGCTACACCATAACTGGGTAGTTATAAAGGTGGTTCTCGGGTTTGTCGTGAAGCATGCTGTGATGAATGATCAATCAAGATGGGATTTGTTCCTCTCTACTTGAGAGAGATATCTCTGGGCCCCTAGAGTGATCGGATCAAGAAATGCATGGCAATGCTAGGGTTAAGAGTTAACCAAGGATTCCGGATCACAACATCGAGAAAGAGTGGTGAGCTAAGAGCTCAACAAAATATCGTGGGACAAAGGGAATACCATGTATATGGATTGTGGTGGCTCGTCTATATGATACTTATGTTTGGGAGTTGTCACGTCTTGCTAGAGGCCGCTATCAACTATTGACCGAGTAGGAGTACTTGAGTCATGTCTACACACACGTGAGCCCATAGGGTCGCACACTTAAGGGGTTGGAAGCCTAATGAGGATATGATCCGAATTAGACAACTAATGGGCCTAGGATTGAGAGCCCATTAGTGGGCGCATACGGGGTCTATTAAAGGAGGGGCAGCGCACATCAACAAATAGATCGTTTTCAACGCCGCCACTACCCTCTTTCTAGACGCACGCGCCCTCATCACCCTCACGGACCTAGTAGTCCGGTTCACGACGCTTCCACCGTTGTACGTGTGCATACATAGGAGGTGTCGCACCTGCTGTACAAGGACGAGCCACGCGCACAAGTGGAGAAGGTCTTCGATGACTATATTGAGAAGGCCTTGAACGACTACGCCGAGTCGTCGTGCTGATTCGCCATCGACGTCTCGTTTCAGCGCATCTAGTGGTAATTTCGTGACCTATAACCTCGGTTGTTCCTGTTCTTGAGCTAGCGTAGCCTCCCCATAGCCCAACAGTTGTAAAAGAGCCATCGCTGTTTCGTTATAGATTCGGACGTGTGCATATGGAGATATGTGAGTACGTAGACATGTCTCCGATCGGTTTCGTATTGTTGTTTGTGATGGTCATGTGATAAACTACTCCTATCGGTCGGTTTTCGCCATCGCCGTTAAGTGATACACGTAAACCCAGCCACAACGAGAAGGAGATCAATTGGATTGATCGAACTAAAGCCATGATCAAATGCCGGATGCATGTGATGAAAAGGCAAGGTAGATATGATCTACCGCCGGGTTCGTAGATGCGAAAATATGGCATTCGACAAATGGTCGTAACTTTTGCATACGACCTCGGATTGAGATGATTTTTATATGAAAATTGGTCTATAAAGTTACACCTGAATTTTACTAGTGAAATTAGATTTCCCAAATTTGGACATGAAGATAGGGTTTTTTCTGATTAAAGTTTAGACGTTAGATCGCCTAACTTGTTTTTGTAGAATCGGTATGGCCGTTATGTGTATGTGATGCATATGTGTAATTGGTTCATGATCTCGCTTATCATTCGAATGGTAATACGACTAGAGCCGGATGTATTACCAATTTGTTGTACTAGCTTGCATGTCAACATGTGATGATCCAAGTCCTACATGTAATTTATTTTACTAATTGTTAGGTGTAGCAGCTTGTAGTTATGCTTGGAGGCTTCATCACTTGAAGAACGACTCACATAGGACCATGTCGATGGAGATCGACATGTAAAGGAACATGGCGATAGAGATTGGCATGTAAAGGAGCATGGTGATGGAGATCGACATGTAACTTTGGGCCATACGTGTTTATATGCGTTGTTGTTTTCAACGTTTTGCTTCTATATGCGTTAATAGTTTTTTGAATACGATAGAAGTAAGACATTTAAATCCTTTTATATATTTGAGTTAAATGCCCTCCCAACTAAACCGTGCTTCATCACAAGTCTTGTACGATTGGGGGTGGGTCTATGAAATTACGGTGCCACCGGTTTTCCTTGACTAGATGAGTTTGTATCGAATACTTACACGAACAAAGGGTTGGTTAACTTGAACAAGGTCATATTAACGGTTAAGGACCTTGGGGCATAAAGCTTGGTGCCGAAACATAGAAATGTCACCCAACAACAAGAGTCATATGTGATATGATTAGCAGAGTTGCTTATCGATCTACCTGTTCTCTAGCGGTGATGCTTAGTCGACATCATAGTTCTAGGTCTTGAATCACTAAGTATCAATTGAGGTATATTGATTTTAGTGGGAGTAGATTTTGTTAAACTCGTTTATTGTGATTTACTCTTTCATGAATACTTTGTCTTAGTGTTTTTGCATTATTATTTCATTTTAGATCAATGGCACCCAACAATACCATTAATTTTACCTTGCGTTCAGTCCTTGAGAAGGACAAGTTGAATGGGAACAACTATGCGGATTGGATCCGCGACTCGAGAATTATATTCGGAGTCGAGAAAAAGGAGGATGTTCGGATGTCCCCTTACCGGAAGAACCTGCCGACGACGCACCTGCTACTCGAAAGGAACATTTACAAGAAGGCATGTGATGCTAATCTTGAAGTGAGTTGCCTTATGCTTGCTTGTATGGAGCTCGAGCTGCAGATGCAGTTCCAGACCAATCATGAGGCGGACGATATGGTCGTGGCGCTCAAAGATATGTTTCAAACACGAGCCGAACCGAAAGGTTCAATGTTGCTAAGGCCTTCCATGAGATGAAGCTTGCGGAAGGTGTAGTAGTAGGGCCGCACGTAATCAAGATGATTGGTTACACGTAGAGGTTGGAGAAGCTAGGCTTTCCAGTCGGCCAAGAGTTGGTCACGGATTTCATACTTGCCTCTTTGCCGCCAAGCTATGGGAACTTCATCTCGAACTACCACATGCATGGGACAATTCTTAAGCTCTTCAAAAGCAACTTCTTGTGACTTTTCCCACAGGAATTCAACACCCTTCTTTGTTAGCTCATTCAACGAGGCTGCAATGGTGCTGAATTTTTTCACAAAGCGACAGTGAGAAGCCGACAAAACCACAAAAACTTCTCACTTGGCTCACATTGGTTGGGGTACAACAATTTTTGATAGCTTCGATCTTTGTTTCATCCACCTCTACTCCCTATCCTGTACAACAAAGTCCAAGAACACAACCTTGTCGGTACAAAAGGTGCACTTTTCTAGGTTAGCAAACAATTTTTTAGTTCTAAGCACCTCCAACACCATTTTGATGTGTTCAACAAGCTCTTCCATGGTCCGACCGTATATTAGAATGTCATCAAAATAAACCATCACAAATTTTCCAATGAAAGCCCTCTGTAACAACCCTAATAAATAAAGTGCACTTGCATAGCATTGAGCATTATGGCATCATGTTGCATTCTTAAAACCATGTGATTTTATGCAAAAATGTGTTTGTCAAATTTGGTTTAATTTCGTTTAACTTCATTTAAAAAGAGTGCAAATAAAGTGAATTAAGGTGTTTGACAATTTTTTCCTGGTCGAACATAAACCTAAAGGATTTATGGAATTTTTGCCCAAAATGATTTCATTTGGTAAAACTCTTGCCATAATTAATTACTAGGTTGAATTTAATTACCTGTTTTTTATCCCACAATCTATTTCGAATTTGGACCTTGACCTAAAATAAAAAAGGTTCAAAATCATTTTTTACGCACCCCTGAATTTTTCGGGATTTTTCTAAGCTTTAGAAATACGTTTTTTGATTTTATGAAACGTAGGGGTGTTTTTGCAAAATTCTGGAGTAGGCCCAACCGTCAGCCTCTCTTCCTCACAGCGCCGGCCGCCGCTCGCCTCGACGCTTCTCCGTCCACGCGCCGCGCCTGGAGGGCGCCGCGCAGCAGCAGCTCTGCCTGCTTCACTCTACTCCGGAAGGGATAAGGCTGAACCAGTGCAGCCTCTCTTTTCCTCTCACTCTTTGGCTCCCATCCGAAGCAACACCATCACCGCGTCCTGCTCAACGCCGGCAGCTTGCCTCCGGCCGTTCCCCAACAACCCGCCACCCCCAGAAGCTCCGCAAGACCCCACAGCACCTCCGCATCCTGCCCAATCAAGCCAAACCTCCCTACCTCGCGGGATCGAACCCCTCTTCTCCGCGGAGGTCGCCACCGTTCGCCGCGGCCGTGCCAACAGATTCTCCCTCCTCGGTGCGTCAGTGCTCCTCATTTTTGATCCCACAGCTGTGCGACTCACTCCTCTACCATATGGAAACTTACTATCGAGTTTAATCCACAGGTCTCTCCAAATTTGGCCGTCTTCCTCACCTCCGTCCACCGCTGCCTAGGACCTCACCGATGAGCACCACCGTCCGGCCACTTCGAAGGTGGTTCATCATCGTGCCGTCGTTGCCCAAGATCTGTAGATGCTTGCATCGTATTTTTCCCTAATCTTTGTTAGCCACGGCGCTCTCTAGACCTCACCGGAGCCGTGCGGTAGCCGCCTCTCCCTGCCGGCATCTTTCCGGCCATCCTCCGGCGACGTGGTCACCGCCATAGCATGAGCCGTATTGATTTGAGCCAGTAGGTGTAGTGCCATCGAGTTTGGCCGCTGTTGGGCCAACTCCTGTGGCCGCACTGCTGCCGTCCGGCCACCGCGGCCATGGCCACATGGTGGGCGACACGCACGGGCTTGTGTGTGGTCATGCAGGATCGCGTGTGGCTAGCGCTGTAGCCCCCTGTGTGGCAGAGAGCAATTTCCAAGTTTTAAAAATTCTGGAAACATCAGAAAAATGTGAAACCAATTCCATTGAGTTCATAAAATTATTCTCTATGTTATGATATGTTAAAGGTCTATTTTGAGAATTATAATTTCATAGCTTTATTAAATTATTAAATTACCTTCTTAAATAAAGGAGACACTACGAGATGAAAGTGTTTATTAAATTTATTCTCTAAAAAGAAACATAAACATCATCATTTCATGTAATTATATTCATCATTTCATGTGTAGTCGCATGTCATTGATCATAGATAATTCATTGCATGGCATATCATGCACATTCATGCATACATGTTACTCGATTCGTGACATATCGATGATCGACGTAGGACTCGATGTGATCGAAGTTCCGTCCGAGGCAGAACCAGGAGAAGTGAACATCGATGTCGATCTAACCACTTAGGAAGCTAACATGGACGTAAATCGAGACAAGCTCCGGTGCATCCCACCTATATATTAAAGTCTCTTACTTTTATCACACTAGGTGATAGGGACCGATTGACACCCTAGATGCATGAGTTAGGATTCCTTTTACTCGTGATGTACTTGGTACATGTAGTTCAATAGATTCTATGCTTAATTCATAGTCGTAACGGTAGTTGATTCGGATGGTCTTAAAGCATGGAGGCTTTAAGTACTTGTTGTTGTTGTTGCTAAAGCGAAGAGGAGATTAATGAATTTGAGACCGGACGGGCCTCCTAGGAGAAAGGGCAAGACGAGGTCTTGCAAGGTGGTAGCCCCGTCGGTGTCGATCAAGGACCGTACCGTTGTCGGCCTAGTTGAGCAAGTTTGAATGTACCGTACTACATGCTCGTGTTTCGGGTCCAACAAGCCGGTACGCTACCACCCCGATGATGTGACGTAGCCAACTCTCTTTTGCTAGCTGTTAGTGAGATCGGAGTCTCACGGGAGGGAAATGGGACGCTCACGGATGGCGGTGGGGAATGTATCACGTGGGGTCTCCATGTTTCCGGGGAGTTGGAAACAACTATTCTTCCGTCGGGTGTTGGCGGGAAAATTTGTCATATATGACTAATGTGGTGCGTATACGTCGTGTAATCGGGTTTTGGCCAGCTGGTATAAAATCGATTCGAATCTCGCTGTCACTCACGAAATGAGTACCGCTTGTTCGGTGAGTCGCATCGTAGTTAATCAAGTGGAATGTGCAGAGAAGAAAGGAAATAGATGTTGGTTAAAGATAATCTTTTCCTGCAAACTTGTTTGCAATAGTTGTAGGCTGCAAGCAATGGTTCTTAATAAACTTAATATTGAGCTAAAACATGAATCAACCCACAGCAGAAGCCTTTGCGTACTAGGCGTCGGCCGTAGCGTGCTCGTTGACGGGTCGGTCTTGCTGAGTATTAGAATACTCGGGTTTACGTTCGTATGTTTTCAGGTCATGAGTTATACTATCATGACTCGTACGGTAGCTTCTCGAAGGAGAAGCGGTGTCCTGAGGGTGGTTCCCTCCGGGGGAACACATTTCGACGTCGTGAAGAGCGAGGATCGTGATGTACGACGGGCTCAATACATTACGCTAGTTGTTTTAAGATGTCTTTTGTTGTAAAAATAATTTCCATTGTCTGATTGGTTAGATGTTTTAAACTCTAATGTTGTAAGAAGTTCCGCTGCTAAATGCTTGTATTTCGAAAACCTGGTTGTATTACACATTGATGTATATATTCCGGCTTGTATGAAATGATGCACTCGTTGTAACTCACTTCGTCGAGTGTTCCCGGTGTCGATTCCTGGGTGTCTCGGAAGGGATGTCACACCCTCGGAACATTATTCATCAAGCGCATGAAAAAACTAGGTGCATTAGTTAATCCAAAAGACATCACTAACCACTCATACAAACTAAATTTTGTTTAAAGATTGTTTTACATTCGTCTCATTCTTTCACTCTAACCTAATGGTATTTACTACGTAGATCAATTTTTGAGCAAATAACAGCACCAATACGTTCAACAAGCAAGTCATCAAGCCTAGGAATAGGATGACGACAACGGATAGTGATATTGTTAATACCTCTACAATCAACACACATTCTCCAAGTACCATCTTTCTTTAGAACAAGAGTAACGGGGACAACACAAGGACTAAGGCTTTCACGCACATACCCTTTGTCAAGTAGTTCTTGCACTTGTCGCTGCATTTCCTTGGTTTCTTCTAGGTTGGTGAGATATAGTCGTCGGTTTGGAAGTCAAGCTCAAGGAATGAGATCAATTTGACATTCAATCCCAAAAAGTGGGGATAGGCCAGCTGGTACCTCCTCCAGAATAACATCATTGAAGGCTTGCAACACATTAGAAACAACACTAGGAAGAGAGGTCATGTCATTAGTTGAAAGAATTGCATCTTTGTACAACGAGTACAAAATGTGTTATGTTAGGATTTTCTCTCATTTCCCTCATCTCAGATTTTGTGGCTATAGAAACCATACTTTTTCTCTCATGCTCTTTTTTTCCACTCATGTTTGGCTTGTGGTGCTCACTCTCCGATTTGTAGACAACACTAGTGTCTTTCTTTTCTCTCTCGCTCTCACTCATTTTCTTTTGCATGTTGGATGCTATGATTTGAGTGGGAGTCATGGGTAGTAGCTTGACTCGTTTTCCTTGCCACTTGAAAGAAAATGTGTTGGCATAAGCATCATGTACAACCCATATATCAAATTTCCTTGGTCTTCCCAACAGCAAGTGACAAACTGTCATGGGCACAACATCACACTCAATGGTATCGGTGTAATGATGTATGCTGAATGTGACTCTCACCATGTGTTGCACCTTGACATCTCCACAATTGCTGAACCATTGCACATGATAAGGGTGAAGATGTTTTAACATGGCTAGCCCCAATTTCTCACACACTTCTCTACTTGCAAGGTTATGGCAGCTACCACCATCAATTATCTACTTGACCACTTTGTTATTTACCCTGGCTTGGGTCTGAAATAAATTAAACCTTTATGATTGTTCTTCATCTTTCAACTGAACACTTAATGCTTTTGTGACCACAATGGTGACCACAATGCTTCAATTGAGGTGTCGTTTGTTGCACCTGAAAGTGTAATTCATAATATTTCCACACATATATAACACATAGAGTTATCTCTTTCATATAATACATAATTGGTCCGACATTTGGAGAACAGAATCTGTGCTTTAGCCCATCGACTTCAACTTGCTCTCTTGGGGCGTCAAGAGGTCATCACGCCCTAAACTTGTGCTTCAAATATGAGATCAAGTAATGCACCTCCATTAGGTAGTACACAATTCTTGAGAGAACCATGTTCACAATTATTAATAAAAAGATTCACCTCATGTAGTAGTTGTTTCGTTTTGGTCCGATTCATTGGTCTCTCATAAGCATAGTCATGAGGCTTAGTGCTTTCATCAACATTTGTCAATGGCATGTCATCTGGTATGTCCTCATCAAGCTCCCCACTAATTTCTTGCACTATATGATGAGGAAAAAGTCTAATTGCAATTTACACTAATGGGTATAAATTGATGCGTCCATCTTTATTAGAATTAAGTGCACCACATAGACTGAATTCATCACGACGGTTTCAACAAGCATAAGAGTTTACATAACTAGATCCCCGCACCGGAGAAGAGAATATGATCCTACTCGCTCATCCTGTCACTAACATGGCAGAGGGATGAAGAACAGCGCTGGAACACACGTGTGCAGATCGGTGGATTGATGGTGCCGATCCACACGGTCTCTCTTCCGGTGGATCTAGTCGGTGTTCGCTGCCTTTCACCGTCACCATCTAATCGGTGGATTGATGGTGCCGATCCACACGGTCTCTCTTCTGGTGGATCTATTATCTTTGACGATTCTACTCTGGCATCCACTGACTTTGACTCATATTGGATTGGGTCATCTTTTTTCTCGAATCGGCCCCCTAACCGGGAATTACTCGGTTGTGCCGATCGATACAGGCCGACCGGCACGGCCCATCTACCCGTCTTTTCTTCCTTGCTCGCTAGCCTTTATTCATAATCATCCTGTTTCCTATCTATTTTCTGCATTACACACAAGAACAGAATAACTTTGAATATATGCAATTACGGGGTTAATTTTAGATTAATTAACCGATCCGAGATGTAAAACATTCCTTTTTGATCAATAAAATGAACATCTAGAAACCACTAACAAGCGTGATTCCGTTAGCTTAATTAATTCTTCCTTGGAAATATGAAACTTATTATCCGTATGGCATCGAGATGATTTATGATCAATTCTTCATGAGCTCTCTCGATCACACTCTTGGTTACTCCTCCTGAAGGTTGAAGGCTCCTCTTTCTGTGCTTCTCTCACTATCCCAAGATTGATTATGCACCAATAACTTGATCAATTCATTAGCTTGAGTAGGAGTCTTTGACATGAATGCACCTCCAGCTGAAGCATCCAAGTGTTGACAAGATATATTATTTAATCATGTGTAGAATCTCTCAACTATTTCTCCTCTTGTAAGACTGTGATGAGGGGAAGCATCGATGTATTCATTGTATCTCTCCCATCCTTCTCCAATGCTCTCATCAACATTCCGAGTGAATCCAAGGATCCAATTCTTCAAAGCTTGAGTCTTGCCGAGAGAAAATACTTGGCTAGAAATTCAGCTCCTAGTGTCATGCAAGTGGTCTTTGTTGCACTCGGTCAATCAATTGTTCCATTGCTTTGGGCGCCCAATTAGAGAAAAGGGGAATAATCGTACCGCGCCGTGCCATTAGCATCCAATCCAACGACCTTGAAAGTGCTACAAACTTCTATGAAGTATTTCAAGTGTTGATTAGGATCTTCAGAACCTATGAATGGTTGCTGCGTCACAATCCCAACGTATCTCTCCAATTGATATGGTTGTTGTTTTGGAGGCTCATTGTAATCTGTCTTGACAACATTGGTCGGTTGTGGCTCGAGATGATCAACCATTGGTAATTCTGGTGGTGGTTCATCTCCCATTGCATTAGCTATCTCTTCTTCCTCTACTCGGTGGGTCTTCAACTGCGAACAACGCTCGTGGATCAAGACGAGCTCCTTCTCCAGACTAGATCTTCCAAGTAACTTGCTTCTCTTCTACAACAAGACTCCTCTTTTGGGAAAGAGCTTTTCTAGATCAACGATATAATCAGAGTGTTTATTTGACTTAGGACCATTCATACCTGTTTAGTTGCACTCCTACATTAGTCCCCGGCAATGGCGTCGGAAAAAAGATGCTTGTTGGTCGTTACTACGCACCCCACTTATATACCGCAAGAGGACTATGTACATTGTAGCAGTTTTTCACTTAGAGTATTCCAAGGTCTAATCGAATCCACAGAGACCAATGTGAATTAAATATTATTAACAGTAAAATATCTAATTAAGCTATTGTTGTTTGCAGGTTGGAGGTGTTAATGCTGATCGGCGCATGGTCGTCGTTTGTGCCCATCGAAGCACTCTAGTGTCGATTGGCGCAATGGTTGAGTTGGCGATCTAGCGACTACAAAAGACTTAATTAGCCTAGATAAAGCTATGTGAGTAACCAGATATACTAGTTGAGATCGTAATCACGAAGTCTGATTGGATAGCATCATAATGGATAATTACATAGGCCAATGAAAACCTACGATGAATAAGACCACTCACCTTTCCGAGAGAGCATCTTACCATACATATTTATCTAAACGTGTTGCGCTAGCTTAGCTCTGTCACAACTAAACCACACATCTAGCAACATTAAGTAACTACAATCGATACATGATCCGAGTACTAACCTATTCACCACGATTAATATAGCATGTAAATACTTAGCCTAGAACTAAGCAATTGGAACAAGCATATGCATGATCATAGAATCAAGATCGACAAATCACCAAAACCATCATCAACATATTCAATCACCTTTGAGATACATACTCTAGGATTCATCACCATCTAGAAGGCCTATATTGATGGATCAAATTTAACACCAATGGTTCTTGAAGCTCAACTATAGATCTATTATGACGGGGCTAAGCCCCTGTGGCTCTAACTTATGATTTTTGTGTCCCTTTGTTGACGTCTCTATGTCTCTAGGGTTTTGCAAGTATTTATATGGGCAAGGTACGTAGAGGAGTCACAATCCAATAAATCTTGTAATATGCCAATCGGCACAAGGTCGGTGTCGATCCGCTCGTCATGTTGTTTGAGATAATGCCTTGCATTGCACGTTCGAGTCTTGAAGTTACTTTTATCTTTTCCAGATACATATCTTCAAATATCTTATGCAAGTAACTTCCATAATTGTGGAATGGACCATTATCCTTTCTCTATTGGGCCAATTCCACCGTGTGTTGATCAAGCACAAGGACTAGCCAATCGACACATTGGTCTTCCTTTTTGTATTTCTTCCGATTTCAGCCCATGTCCTCTCGTAATGCTTCCATTTATGCCAATTTCACCTATTTTTGCAATAAAGCTCTATAACAATGCATATATAGATATATATCTATTTTCATAGGTAAACGGCCTATATTAGTGTTAATTATGCTCTAACTAGGGTGATATTCATATGTAACACGGGCACTAAGGAAGTGCCAATACCCCGGCACCCACACACTCTTAGATGTTGTGCATGTTTTTTTGGGCAAGGTTTCATCTTGTGATTTTCAGTCGAAGCTGCCGAGACCTAGCTGCCATCCACCACCCATATCGGTCGGACCTATTACTATGTTCTGCTAGAGTCCCTAGATGGGCGTATGTTGGCAGTCCTTAAGCCTAATAGAATTAACCCACAAAGATATGGATATTGTTCTAGCTTTCACTCAACAGTATTCTAGAGTATCGAATTTCCACGAGGGAACGAGAAGTGTACAACACCGAATTTAATCGCCTCCAAGAACTACACAAGCTTATAGGAGATAAACTATATATTAAGAGGGTCCTCGAGGCCGGGCAATCTAATGCTAGCTCATCTTACTCATACAACTCGTCGAGATTCTATTACAAACATCTATTTTGGGGCACAACGGTTCCACTTATCAAGTGTTGGTAACTAATCGCTTAGCGAGAGGGACATGCAGCTGCTATTAAACCCCGCTAATAGACTTCCCTACCACGTGGTGGATTCCAAGAGACGGACGGGGCTGTCACCACCCGCCGCCTACCACACATCCGTGAGGATGAATACAAAACACGACAAGCATAGTCCAAACACCACACTCACACTATAACTTTACTGCTAATTCTAGACTTAGCAAGCATAACGATCATATCATGGCAAGATACGAAGAGATACACACGTGAATCCCATAGGTGATAAGGAAAGAAACACTCCATTTATTGCATAACCAAGAGAAGAGCTACATGTTACCCGGCCCTAAAGACGAAGAAGAGTACTCTCATAGGAGTGACATCTGCAAGGCGCATGTTAAAGTGGAAGCCGACATCCCCGGCTCTTCCACCTCTACCTTCCCCTACACTAAGTGCAACTAGAGAGCTTCGCTCTAAGTGTAGTGTGAAATGAGTCTAACTCTAGTGTCCTTCCATTTCCCGAGGCAAAATGGAGCTATTTATACCCAAATGGCCGGGACGGGGGGGGGGGACATGTAGAAGTTATGGAGTCGGTGGCCCAATTTGAGCCAAGTGGCAGGCCGCTCAGCCTGCTAGGCTGCAGGGCCTTGGGGGCTGCCCAACGTGGAAGTTACCTTGTCGTGCCTTTTAGTCGGTTCCATGCCGCCTTTGTGTGACGTCCTAGATTGATCATCGAGGCGGTCGTAGTGGTGCTGGACAAGTCGGTGTAGCTCCGGATAGGCCGCCCGATCCATGGACTAGGTCGGTGGCTCCTCTGCTGGACCCTTGACGACCGGGTCATGGGCGCTCGACTTCTATGTTGTGGGTCCAACCCTTCTCCTTTTCTGCGTCGGGGCCCTTAGGCGAAGTGCCGGGCCACTCGGTGCCTCGGGCCGCCTGGCCTTCCCTTGGCACAACCGGCGGTGTGTCGGCGTTGGGCAACCCGGGTAGAGCCGAGGTTGCAAGGCTGCCCGACCTCCGTGATCACCCGGCAGGGCGTGTAGCATAGGCGGGGGCACCGGTGCCAACCCGGTGCTCGGTATTAGTAGGCCGCCCGGTGCCACACCGCCGCCCGACCTTGGCTGCCGCTACGGGCAAGCCGAGTGGGTTGTCCGGCCGTTCACACCGCCCGATGCTAGCTGGCCGCCGATCGCTTAGGCAACTCGGGTAGCCGGTGGTGGTAGGCCGATTGGCAACCCGATGATGCGGAGGGAAGTTCCGCAATTTCACAAAATAACCCTCATATTGCCAGGTTTTAGTCTTAATCACCTAGAATGCACAATTCCACAAAATTTGTGGAACCCATTAGTACAAACCTGAAGTTTCTTTGGTTGCCTTACAATGTTCCAAGAATGAGGATAAATTGGCAGTCAAAGTAAGGTATTTACGATCGCCAACAGCATACTCAATGTGTCAAACTGGTTAGAAGATGCCCTTTTCCCACTCTTGACCTCCCCTCTTCCTCACCCATCGGCCGTCGCCGCGCTAGCTCGAGCACCACCACCCCACGCTGGAGCATCTAGTTGAGTCGGATGGACATACATGTTTCTGGATCTTCACTATTCAAGATCACGAGCACCCATTGCCCTTTTGGATCCCAATTTAGGTCACCCTAGTTGTAAATAGCGTTATGTCATCCAAAATTATTTAAAGGTGTGTGGTTGATAATGAAACGCATGTCTCCCAATCACATAATTTGTAAGCTGCATTACAAGTACTATAACATTGTCAAGGTATGCATTTCATGAGCCAACCAAATATACAAATACACATAAGTAGTTTGAAGAATGTCCACGGATCTGTATTATTACAAGTACTATAACATTGTCAAGGTATGCATTTCTGTGCCAAACAAATATGCAAATACACGAAGTAGTTCGAAGAATGAGGAAGAAATAGTACGAGTACCAAGTAGAATGCGCAAGTGGCTCTATCTTAGCATCCTCGGCCATGCATACAACATCATGAACAACATCGGAAGTGTGTTTATATAAAATATTATTGTGTTATACAACCTATGAGCTAATACAAATACATATTG
Organism: Chloris gayana; assembly: GCA_031894775.1. Taxonomy (NCBI): domain Eukaryota; kingdom Viridiplantae; phylum Streptophyta; class Magnoliopsida; order Poales; family Poaceae; genus Chloris; species Chloris gayana. The sequence continues at coordinate 132,202 of JAUNZO010003064.1, forward strand.
ATGTTACATAAACCATTACCGAGAAAAAGATGTGCTAATAAATATGATTGGGGTATTAACCATTTGCTCAACACAAGCTACAACATGGAGGCAAAACGATGAGAAATTCTATGATATGTACCCTTTACAAATTTGGACATATTAGATTTTGATGTTGATCCAATGAATACTAATCAAGACGCATCGACTCCACTTTGACGTACGTGTGTACAAACAACCGATGGAGGAGCTTCCCACTATGAAACAATACCTTGAATTCATCCAGCCTTATTTGCAGCTTATTACAATAATATTCTCTTGCTGCAACATAGAACCAGGTTTTCCGTCAACAATCACTATATTTAATTAAACACCACAAGTTATATCGAAGTAATAATGCAATATAAAATTTGTTAAAACTAACCAGATTTCTGATCGGAGTTCTCTTCATCACCGTCCTCCTCATCATGATCAACGATACATTCCACCTCAGTTTAAATAAGAATGATGACAAAATTATACAACAAATAGTCAGATTTATTAAACAATTTACCCTATGTCTGAAAGGAAACACTAACCAAGGATCTCGTTTTGAATCCTTCTTCTTCACGACCACTTATAACATTATCCATAGCATTATCTGAGGTACCAGAGATATCAATGTTTATTGCGATAATATGAAATTCGTGACCCTAAAGCATCCACTAAAAGGTTGGTAGGCATGACATTTCTGTCACAACGCAAAATTTGAAAACATGAATTTCATAAAGCTTAAAGCCTCCGTTCAAATTTTGGAGCCTGTATTTCAAACTAAATTGAAGTAATCATTAAATTGTTAAACCAAATCGATGCTAACTTGTGAAGCAACTCAAATTCACAATAGAACTTGATGCTATCAGAAATATATGTTATAGGGTTTGGTAAAATAAAAATCAAGGAAAACCCCATAAGTTTTCTCTCAGCTTAAGTACTCTATAATATATCCATGAATCTTAATTTTTACCCCTTTTTGGTGATTTCTCAAAACTAAACCATAAGGCTTTTGATATGATCTCCTCGTTCCTATCTATTACAAAATGCAAAAAATCATCAGGAAGATTGGTATGAATTTTATAGGCCTCTAAGCATTTTATTTTAACTCCCGAAGTCACAGAAAAGCTTAAATTTCGAAAATAGTTTGAATACTGCAGGACCCACCCATCAGCCTCACTCCGGCTCCTCTCATTGCCACGCAGCACGCGACCACGCCCGTGTAATGCTGTCGCGTGCCCGCCTGCCTCTGATGCCTCCCCTACATTGACTAGTTACCTCCCAGCCAAGAGCAAGGCCAGCCGAGGCCCTCCCCCTTTGCTCCTTCTCCCATTTGCAACCGCTCGACATTATCGCCTAGCATTGTCACCCGAGCTTTCAGCTCACCACGCCATCACCCTGCTTCTCCTCTACTCCAACCCTCCCACCAAATTCTGCACCAGAGCACACTCTAGACACTGAAAACAAACATCGCCATGATCGCCTCCCTACATCGCACGGATTTGAAAGATTTCCATGATGACTTAGCCATGGTCAACCTCAACGTAAAATATGTCGCTTAGGGTGAGCCTCGATGTCCCCTTCTGTTTTTTGTTGATGCACAACTTCTTTGCGCCCCAGTCTGACCCCTCCTTTTCCCAAACGAGGTTGCTAGATTTCCACTTTTCCCCAACCGTCAGCACCGAGGTCGCGGAATTTCCACTTTTCCCCAACCGTCGTCGCTGGTCAATGTGAGCCCTGTCATCAACACCAGCAACGACCAAGCATCATGTTAGCACAGTGACAAGGAAGCAGAGCAGGAGCACTCAGGAGAAGAAGCCCAATGTGCAAGTAACTGGGCAGGAATCAAACAAGAATTAGGAGAACACAACTGTGGCCCATAAGAAAGGATAAGAAGGCATCTGGTACGATGAAGGGGCATCAATAATCAACATGCTATTACCTGTTATCTTCAACTTCATTCCCAAGTGTCTGTTCTTCCCAAAAGGGGAATCTTTAACTCGACATACTTGTTGCCTCTAATCAAACATTCGTGAGAAAACTACATCGGGGTGGTAATATTTGGTATCAGAGACTTCGATCCCATGCCAATCTGGAGGACCACGACCAATACAACAAGCTGCAAAAGAAGATGGGTGTCGTCGAGCCAAATACCAACTCCTCCTCAAGGAGTTTGCGAAGCTCCACACAGAGATCCGAGCCGACCTCAAGCTACAAGATACTAAGTGGGAAATGCGTATTAGCGCGCTGACACAAGCTACAAGATACTAAGTGGGAAATGCGTATTAGCGCGCTGACAGCAAACCCTTCCGGTGTCCTAGGATCTTGTGAGATGAAGGCACATGATTTGATTGTCGCCACTAACTAGAGGTTGTTTGAATTGGCAACGGCGAAGCATCTGGAGTGTACGAGATGGTGATCGCTGAGCAGATGGATGACATTGAGGCAGTGGTGACCATAGATATCATGACTCTTGAGTCGTATCTTTAAGTTAAATTGTTAATCTCATAAAAGAATCAATTAAACCTAATTGAGTACATTAGTTAACCTTTATCCTTAACCCTCGAAATACTACTTTATATTTCTTGTAGCATGCATGTTTTAGTATGTCTCTTTTCCCGGAAATCTGTGACATGCACTAGCTTTTGCAGGGAAATGATAACCCTAATTCTACTATCAAGTTTCTTCACAATTTGATTTATCCTCTTTAATCTTGTTTAAATCAACTCAATCTCATAACATACATGCATCACATGAAATTCTAGTTTTGAATTGCATGACGTGCTACTTAGGTTTATCACCTTTGCATGTCTTGTTTAGATTCTTGCATGCATAAGGTTTTGTAAATTTAACAAGTTTATTCTTTCTTAGCGCTACTTAAATGTTAGTTTGATGATCATACATAGAAAATTAGTAATTCTTGTTCTTTAAGATTCTAGTGTAATGCATGCTAAACCAAGAATGAGGATTACCATGTTTCTCCTATTAATCAACTCTGTAAGTTGTAGATCTCCATGGAACATAAGTGATGCATAGAATTTGTTATTATATTGTATCTTATACCAGCAAATTTACTGATAAAAACTGACACATGTTTGTTTGTGATATGCCTCTAATATGCATTGAACCCAATTAGTAATTTTGTAGCATGTATACTTTTGCATGAAAGGAAGATACAGAATTATGCTTGTTTCTCACTTGGTTAATCAAAATATATCAAAGAGTGATGCTGAAATAGTGATTCCTGTTCTAGAATTTTTTAGGACATTCATATTGCAATAAAAAAGTTAGAGTTCGTGTCACACCTATTATTAACTTTATATGACCATTTGACATGTTAATCGTGCTTGTTTTTGAAAATTCTATAATCTAAGTTATGTGTACGCTAAAATGTCGAAACCTGTGCTAATACTAAACTTTCATGATGTTCTGTTTATATGCAAAGTTTCATGATTTAATCCTACGTACATGTTTCATGTTAATCCCATTCATGCTTAAGCAACTTGCAAAAATTATAACTAAATAATTATCAGGAATCTCATGGTGAATCAAGTTGTAGAAATCATATTTTGATGAACCTCATGAACTAAAAATGGCCCCATGTTTGGAAAGCTTCTACAAATTTTCTCCAAATGGTTATTCACACAATTTAATCAAATTGAGTAGCTTCAATTGAATTGTGTTTATAATTTTTTGCATCATGCATCACATCATGGCATGCATTAACATACTGATGTATCTTTCTTTAATTAGTGATCGACGAATTGGAGAGCAACATGGGTCCCATGTAGTGTTGGAGCTGCTGTAATTGATTGATGTAGAACTCCTTCAAACTCAAGGCAAGCACCAATCTATGCTCTCTAGTCTCATCAGTGTCATAAAAGTAGAGTTGCATGTGTGTGGGACCCCTTTCATGCCGAATTAGTTGGTCAAGGCGATGGAAGACTTGTACATGCATGCATATACACCAGATTCTGCTAAAGTGGCATATCTCTGATCTAGCTTCACTCCGAAACTAGGGACGAAGAAATGGGAGTTGAAGTGTCGTATATTTTCTCCAAAAATATATTTGATGCCAATCTAGCTTGTGAATAGTTGGCATAACTCACACTACTACAAAACCATACTGTCGCGGCGGTTGAAAAAGAATTGTAGCGGCGGGTATGGGCACCCGCCGCTACACGTGCACAGCTACAAAACAATGGTTGTAGCGGCGGGTATCCGGGATCGGGGTACCACCTGCTGCTATAGCCGAAAAGCCAAACAAAAAAATGGGCCCTTGTCGGGCCCACCTCACAACGCAGCCACTCCCGAGCGCCGACGCCGCCACCGCTTGGAGGAGTGGACCCGGTTCCGCTCCACCCGGCAGCCACTGCCGCGGCAAGATCCGTTTGTGTCGAGGTCAAATTTGCCCCCGGGAGCCACCGCCAGGTGGAGTCGTAGCCGGATCCGCTGGTGCCGATGACGACTCGCCCCCTAGGAGCCGGAGCCGCCGCCGGGTGGGTCGCGGCCGGATTCGTCCCCTGGCGGCCGCCGCCGGGTGGGGTCGCGGCCGGATCTGCATGCGCAGAGGCTGGATCCGTCCACCGGGATCCGCCACAGCTGCCGAGTAGGGGTCGCCCTCCTGGAGAGCCGCCGCCGCCGGGTGGGGTCACGGCTGAATTAGCCCTCCACCGGGAGCTCGCAGCACAGGGCCGGATCCGGCCGCCGCTCGACTTCCGCCACCGACCGACGGGGTCGGACTTGGCCAGCACACCCGAGGCCACCGTTGCCGACGGTGGGGCGGACGACGACGAATAGGGGCATAGGAGGAGGGTGGTGGTGGGGAGGCGCACCGGAGGAGGGTGGCAACGTGGAGAGGTAAGGCGGACGGCGGCGGGGAGGGGCCAGCTCGGAGAGAGAGAGAGAGAGAGAGAGAGAGAGAGAGAGAGAGAGAGAGAGAGAGAGAGAGAGAGAGGAGTTGAGGGGGGGGGCGGGGGGCAGTGGGGACTGAGGTAGGGTTTGGTGGTTGGAGTGGTTTTATATTCGTGAGACTGGGCCTATTTTGAGCGGCGGGCTGTAATGTAGCCCACCGCTAAAAATTACCCAGCATTTTTTGGAACGGCCCGTGAAACTGTCGCCGCTACGGGATCTAACCCTGCGCCGCTATAGGCTACGTTTCTAGTAGTGTCATCCAGAATACCAGATATATGTATTTTGACGTTTCTCTATCTGCAACAGAATGACTTCCCTTCCATAGGGAAACGCTTTGTATCACGGTATTGGCATGGCAGAATTTTCCGTAGTACATGGTGTTTCTTGGGTAGATTGCAATAAACATGATCAAATGGGTCATGCTCGGGCTGATTTGGCCTATCATCTATGCCAAATTTGCACCGAATTTCTGCAGGATCAACAACAGAAAACAGTAAATTAGATTTTGTTTCCAGCTTTCCTCCAACAAATAAAAACTATTGATCAATGGTATTATAGAAGCTTCATCACCTTTGCTTGGTACAGAATTTTATCGATGTTTTCCCTTCTTTCTATACAGGAATGCTCAACCGGGTTCAAGCAATCTAAGTCTTCCTCTGCATAGACAAAAATTACCTGGCCACATTAGCCACAGATTATTAAATTTGAAATGCTGCAAAAAAAATAGAAAATTATTTCCTTGAGGTAGAAAAATAAAGAAAATTTGTGCTAACCATAATTAAATGCTCTAGGATCATCAGGCTCCTAATACACCTCTATCTCTATATCTCTCCTCCATGTTTTCTGTGTACCTACCTGACTGTGGTTGACTCAGTGTGGTTGGGCTGATGATTGAAGGTGTTTTGGTTTCTCCCAACGGCATTCACTTCCGCGCTCGACATTTTTGCACATCCAATTTGTTCTTCTCACGCCATGATGCAATTGGATCATCTACCTCAGTGAAATTTGCAACCTAGAGGCGTTGATTATCTTCCTTCCTCAGTGAAATTGAATGGGGATATGAACGGTGAGGGGATGGATAGACTTGATGGAGATGAGAGGTAAAAAACATATTTTTCATCTGTTGATTTCCCTAGGACAGAGGTAGAATGGTAGGGAGATATCCTCCTTCCCTACGACTACTGATGGAACTCTAGGGAAGATTATTTTTCCCTACGATCTATTATCTTTATATTAGAAGGTGAAAAGTAGCCACCACGTTCGCTCTCAAAGCCAAGAAATTACCACATTAATCTGAAATAAGACAAAATATCAACCATTGGATTTTATGAATATCTAATAGTCAAGATTTAAGCGAGAGTCCATTGATTTGGTAGTAAGGATTAGTAACACAAGGATCTGTATATAGGATCCGTATCATATACAACTTGCAATATGAAAAAAAAGATGTTTACATGTACATAGGCATACTCAATCTGATTTGGACTCTAACTGCCATATACGACTTCCTAAACATGGTAAGAAGAGTCCGATCATAAATAATAAAAACGAAAATAAAAGAAATACTATAAACTACCAAATTGAATAATATCTCAGCCGGCACAACCATGTTGGTGGCCGTTCTTCCGTAGAATCACACTAAGCAAATCGGATTAAGTTACGTATTCTTTCACGTAAGCTAAGGTTACCATCATCAATTTCCTATTTTTCCAATACGATTACGTTGCCACATATCTTTCACAAATCCTAGCGTTGATTTTTTTCTTATTTTTTGCAAGGGTAGCGTTGTTTTGACCCTGAGCAGCTATCGATCTTGACAGCAAGGAAGATGTACAACACGTATCCCAGGTTGGTCAAATATAATTCTATATATAATATAGGAAAAGAATTGTGTATCTTACGCTTGGATCATGTGCTAGAAACTCCAGTTAATAAATATATTAATAATTCATATTAATGAAAAAAAAGACTCTGATCTCTCCCACCACCTCATGCTATACCAACCAATTCGCGGTGGCTTCCAAAAAAAAAAAGCAATGGACCCATAGATAGCCAAAAAATCTAGATAAATATTTATTTAAATCCAACTACAATTTATAAATGGATACAAATTTCAATATAGCAAAGATGTAGTTCATTTTATTTATGTAATGTATTTAGAAATTGAAGACAACAATGACGTAATTCACTTTTATTTATATAATATATTTTTGGCACAGAAGTCATTCAATGTATTTTTTGAGTATCTATCGTCATGTAAAATACAAGCATTCCAATAAGAAAGTCCATTCGTGACTAATAAGAAAGGTAAGAAAAGCATACAGAGTAAAAAGCACTATCCAGATTTCAGCCGAACGGACAACACATCACCTTGCACCTGTCCATGATTTTGCAAATGTCCAACGGACTTTGCTTCTGCCTACACCCAATGGGATTAACCAAACATTGATTTTAATTATGTAAAATAAAGAAAATCCTTTCACATTATATAAGCATGATTGAGGAGACATCATGGTGAAATTTCAAATAAATAATTATAAGTTAAGAGTGGTGTAGTATGCAAGATCATGCTAAGAGGCGTGCATGATTCAGATGGAGGATAAGCTAACTAGCAAGGATAACACGAGGTTTCTCCGAGGCTCCTAGGTGAACATCGAATTGCCTGATAGCAAAGATATCATGGAGGTGAACATCAAATTGCCTGATAGCAAAGATATCATGGAGGTGACACATTGTTCACATACAGGCATCGACAATGATGGAAACTATTGTGTTGTGATCAAGAACAATAAAGACTCAGGTTAAATAAGTTAGATGAAGGATGTGAGAAGGACAATAATAGAAAGAGAGTCCATTGGGTTGTGCATAACAACACAAATCTAAAGCATATCCATCCTAACCAATATCTTTAAAGCCGGTGGGAGGGGGGGGTGTTGTTGTAGGGTTCCATACTAGCATTCTCAACCGTATGCACACTGTCTTAAGTTGGTTTATTTGCTCACCATGAGCTATATATTGTTGAAGAAGGTATTACACAGGTGAGCTATCTAATGGGTTAGTGGAGATTCTCACATGACGAGAAGGCTCTTCTACTTAAAGTTTTGCATCTACCAAAGATCTCACCATAAACCTTCATGAGCGCAATGTCGGATAAGTTCTTTCGGCCACCGATCATGCTAATCTAATTATCATCTAAGAAAGTTAATATATTTGAAAATAAATTACATTAAGCATGATTGAGGAGACATTATGATGAAATTTCAAATAAATAATTATAAATTAAGAGTGGCGTAGTATGCAAGATCATGCTAAGAGGCATGCATGATTCAGATGTAGGATAAGCTGAGTAGCAAGGATAACATGAGATTTCTTTGAGGCTCCTAGGTGAACATCGAATTGCGTGATAGCAAAGATATCATGGAGGTGACACATTGTTCACATCCAAGCATCGACAATGATGGAAACTTTTGTGTTGTGATCAAGAACAATAAAGGCTCAGGTTAAATAAGTTAGATAAAGGATGTGAGAAGGACAATAATAGAAAGAGAGTCCATTAGGGTTGTGCATAACAACAGAAACCTAAAGCATATCCATCCTAACCAATATCTTTAGAGCCAGTTGGGGGGGGGCGGGGGGAGGTTGTAGGGTTCCATACTAGCATTCTCAACCGTATGCACACTGTCTTAAGTTGCTTTATTTGCTCACCATGAGCTATATATTGCTGAATAAGATATTACACAGGTGAGCTATCTAATGGGTTAGTGGAGATTCTCACATGATGAGAAGGCTTTTCTACTTCAAGTTTTGCATCTAGCAAAGATCTCAGCATAAACCTTCATTAGTGCATTGCTGGATCAGTTCTTTCGGCCACCGATCATGCTAATCTAATTATCATCTAAGAAAATTAATATATTTGAAAATAAATTATTTTTCAATGCATAAAAGTGTATTTTTTGCCCATTCGAACATTATGTAGTGTTTTTCTCAACCGTATGCACACTGTCTTAAGTTGGTTTATTTGCTCACCATGAGCTATATATTGGTGAAGAAGATATTACACAGGTGAGCTATCTAATGGATTAGTGGAGATTCTCACATGATGAGAAGACTCTTCTACTTCAAGTTTTGCATCTAGCAAGATCTCACCATAAACCTTCATGAGCGCAATGCTGGATCAGTTCTTTCGGCCACCGATCATGCTAATCTAATTATCATCTAAGAAAATTAATATATTTGAAAATAAATTATTTTTTCAATGCATAAAAGTGTATTTTTTTGCCCGTTCGAACATTATGTAGTGTTTTAGCCGCGCTATCAGCGCGGGCCACCTTGCTAGTTTTTAAACAAGTTCTAGGGATAGTTTCTTTCCCCACGATTCTTAGAAATTTTCTAGGGAAACAAAATGTGTTCTAGGGAACACGATGGATTCCAGTAGTGCTTGCATATGAAAAGAATTGAATCCAGGAGAAAGCAGATCACATGCATTACAACTGAAGATTGCTACCTATATATACCAGTTTGGACATGGCCAGGAGCGGTCAGGTAAATTAATAGGAGTGTTGGCTGCTTCAAACAATGTTCTCTTTCGTGCTTGACACTTCTGTTTTGCCTCCGCTTTTCTCACGATGCATTACCTCTAGATCAATTACCTGACTGCCACCTGCATCCTGTCGCGGATGACAATTTTTCCTACCTCTTGTAATTCACTGTTTAAAAAATGGATTGTCTGATAAGGAGCAGCAGTAATAATCAGGCTAACACGTGATCTTGATGAAGTGCGTAATTCATATCGTACCACTTAATGTTGATGCTGTGTGATGACGACACAATCTCATCGCTGTGGTAGGGCTTCCAGGAGAGGTGTTGATGATGTTTTCCAATGACACTTTTTTCGTGCACGACACCTTTGCACAACCTCTCTGTTCTTCTCACGCCTCGTAGCAATAGGATTGCCTAACTGCCAGACACCTACTTCTGGGGATAAGGAGAATCATATGCAATATAAATTTGTTGTAATCGAAAGAATGGACGCAAACCATTCACAGAAGAATATCCTTCAAACCTGTCAGCTGTAGAATTTTGGTGTTGTTTATTGGATTGACTATAGTCAGTTCTGAAAGACCTGAGAAAATTATAGTTTCATAAGTTTATCACAAAACACATATAACCAAAAAAATCTAAGCAAACACCATAAATTTTAATTAGATGAACAATCTATTACAGCAAGAGGGCTGACAAAAAATGAATGGAACAGCTCACGCAAGTCTCACGATATCATCACCGGCACCACCTGAGGAAAAAATGAAATGTTGGTAGGATAAGGTCTCTGGATGGTTGCAAGGACATGCACGCCTCACCGTTGTGGCCTCACATCGCTGTTCAGAGTTAGCTGAGGGCCTCATGCAATTGGTGACACGTCGCCATGTAGTTGCCACCAGCCTTCGCTTGAGACCCTTGATGTTAGAGAAAAAAAGTAAGGGCCGGAAGCCACTTCAATTGATATTCAAATTCCAGCTTGAAAGAAGTATGGAAACATTTGAAGATTTTAGAATGCGCTAGGATTTCATGAACAGGAAAGGCAGCCTGGAAGGCAATATCACTAGCAGAAACCCGAGCTGTAGCAGCGCGGCCCGACATAGGCCGCCACTATAGAGCGGTCAACAGTCGTCACCACCCGCCAGTATAAACCTATTTTAGCGACGGGTGACATAGTCAGCCGCTGCTATTATGTGCAGGCATATTAGCGGCAGCGAACAATACTAGCCATCGTTATTATGTGCTTTTTAGAGGGCGGTTGAAATTGTCAACCACCTGTACAAATTGACTACATTATATTGCGCGTGTTCGGACAGCTCACTCTCTTCTTCCAATGGTGGTGGCCCAAAAAATTCGGCCAAATATTAAAAAACAAGGGGAGGGGAGGGGGGGGGGGTGGGTGAGAAAGGTTTGGAGTTCGTTTTTGTTGCATAGATTTGTTCTGTAGGGTGAGGGAATTTATCCCATGTATTTTTTCTTCCTATCTATTGGAATCAAGGAGAATTTTGTGTTTGCAATTTTCTTTGATTTTTATTCCGATTTCTCACAAATGTCTTGATTTGCAGAGTTATGGTTGGTTCTAATCCATGCTTATGTGCTCATACATCATGTATCTGTATCTCTAGCCTTCTCCATGGAGAAAAGTTGTAGATCTAGTTTCCACACGAGGGAGGGAGAACAAAGTTAGGTTAGGTAATGAAAATGGATATTATTCCTTAAACTAATTTATAGATCTAGTTGGCCACATTATTTGTATATCACAAAACTTGATCCTACGAGATATATTAAGTATGCATCCTTCAAATCATTACATGAGTTTAGGCATCACCGCCAATCATGGAAGGAGAATACACAAAGAAACGTTACAATACCTAAGCCAATCTATTATTAGGCTTCCATTCGTTATCGGCCTACTCAAAAATGATAGTATCCAAGGTCTTACTCGTAGTCATAGAGAGATCCTTTGTATTATCATCATACTGCAATTGCGACCAAAATCACATTCACTATGCTCCCCGAAAAAGTGCATGCCAAATAGCCTAACATAGAGCATCCACCCCACCAACACCAACAGTTTATTGTTCACCACAAGAAATGCCACATTCCATGACACAATTCTTGTGTCACAGAAAGGTTAAATTATGTCACAAAAATTAATCAGTGACTAGAGCTAGACAAAAAGCACAATGTCATTGAAAGCTAGTCACTACTGGTAAGTTATGACGTCGTTATAGTGAAACATCTTAACTAGTTTTGTAATGAACCAATGATGTCATTAATTTCTGACAGAATAACAGCATCACAAATTGCTAAAGATACGTCATGGACAGTAGGTCCTGCAACCTACGTGGCACGCCGACGTCGCATATTTTGTGTTGATGAACGTAGCATCACAAAACTTGAACCGGCATACTTGAGTGTGGGCCAAAATCAATAGGTCCAATGGGTCCAGTCGTAACAAACCGTTGAATCGTCCTCTCATTTTATGTGGGCCCAAAACTAAAGGTACAATGGGTTAAATCTTTTTATGCACAAAATATTTGGTCAAAGGACTATTGTTTATCTTTTTATTTTGAGCACACTTATCAATGTTAATGAGACATGCCCATTATTTTTTTACACGTGGCCCATGTTATGTGGACCACAAAATGTTCGTACAACTATTTGCTTCCTCAATTTGCTTCTTCAAGTCATCCAACATTTCTTCGTCACCATCAAGTTTTTGTTCAAGAACGGCTAACCTTTGATTCTCCATTTCAAGTGCAGCCTCAAGTTCTTGGGAACCTTCAGAAACTCGACCTCACCTTCTCCTTGAGCCTGACATGCCAATGTTCTCAAGAAAAGTTGATGTTGGTAGAACTTCTGCCACTGCTGCAGCAGGTGAAATTGGCTCCTATCCCTCCTGTTTCAGTTCAGCCACCAGGGCTTCCATTTCAGCCTATAGCAATGTAAGAATTAGTAGTCATTGTCTTTACCGTTTCTGCACTAGATAGTAAAAGAATTTTAAAGATATCGGTGACATACAATAGCATCATTCACTGCCTCGCTAAAACATTTCTTACTACTGCAATGGCACTCCTTAAAAAGATCAGTTGAAGTGGGCTAAACATCCTTATACTTATCTAACTTCTACGGAATATGCAAAACAAATTGATGTCATTAATAATTTAGTTTACTCAAGAAAAAACTTTATGAGTAATGACTAAAAATATGGTTTCAATTTTTCATTACCATAAATATTTATGAAAAGTTTATGATTAATGTAGGATCGAGAGCCCATGCACTACTGATACTTGACTTTGCCACGACTTAGTTTGTTAATTTGACACTTCTCCTATAGCAAGGAATGCATATTTGTAGGATTTCATCATACTTATAGCAATAAATTAACAATGCAACTGCTTGCCTACCTTGTGTTTTGGATTGGACCAAAATTCCACCGGGGCTCTCCATTGCTCATCAGGCATACTTTCTAGTGGAGAAGTGTTACGCACTTCATTTGCTGGAACACCATCAAAGTAAAGCTTTTTCAGCCTATGCCACAACTTCCGCTGTTCAACCTTCAGCATGTCAATGCAAAAGTTTTGATTGTATAACTACTGGTGTCCATTTCATACTGACTCTGCAACCACAGGATATGAAAACTTACAGTGAGACATTCGACATATACTATCATAATAACCATTAATAAGACAAGAACAGGAAATGATTTCACTTCCAGTCAATCATTAATTAATAAATACTTAGTGCAAGTTTATCAATGAAGTTTTCAATGTGAGGATAGTTTTTCTTCGCTAAATAGTCCAGCCTCTGATGCAACTTTCACAGCTTGCATAGATGCCTCTAGCTATTTTTGTCCCTCATTAATGTGAATTCTGATCTTACATCCAAGACCTCTGCTTATCCTGTCTAAACCTTTGCCAATATATTTTCCCCTCTTGAAACCCTCCCCACTATGAGTTTTTGTACCTTATAAAAGGAATTCTTATACGGTTACTAAGAAATTCATACATACAACAATGCAAAGTAAAAAAAAAAATACAAGCAACGGTGTAAAACATTCTGATAAATATACCAAGCACGCAACCTAAATGAGTGTTGATCAGGTCAAATAGTTGCACGACACCTTGAATAGATTAACCACATTTCCAGGACACTTAAAACTTAAGTATTGATCTCCATGTGTTTTCATGCTCTCTCACAATCGGTCATATTTCACATAAAAATCTGCACTTAATTAATATCGATCGATGCAGATTATTTCAACAGTCCAACAAACTTCAGAACTCTACGTACCTCGTGCATTGAGTTTCATAATCTCTACTGCTCGTTTCTAACCTTGTTTTATTGTTCTTCAGTTATGAGTTGAAGAGGAGGCTCTCCGCCATGCATCTATACATGGGAAAATTTTGTCATACAATAATTTTTTAATTATGTTATAGAAGTCAAAATCATACTCTAAAAACTTATAGAAAAGCTAATGACCAATTAACTATTTTGAAGAAATTTCATTTAAATTTCAAGACCAGCTAGTGGAGTGGTTGCTATCAAAATGGATTTTTGGCTACCTCTTCTTTGATCCTCAAACTGTTTTTTTTAGGATCATCCTAAAACTGGTGAAAAGTTTGATTTTTGAGGTGGTCTTTTTTTTTGCTACGGATCATATTTACTTGGCCATTTTTATGCTTTTACCAGGCTATAAGACATAATCATAATCGAGCCTTGCAATATTCCTATTTACTGGGTCACTTTCGTAACATTTTTATATTTATTGGGCTTTCGTGCTTTACAGACTAAGACTGAACTGGACCACATCGTTACCATGTTTACTGGACCATATAGTATGGCCTAGATGCATTTGTGATGAAATTGTTTCGTCATTGTCCACGATAGTGCTCCATACTACGTTTTGACGATTTGTATGATAAGTACCTCGGATCTATCATAGCTAGTTTTCTATGACACTTCCGCCAATGGGTGTCACAAATCGGCGACCAAAATATGAATGCCATAAAATATGTTGAACAATGATGTTTCCTATTTTTGTCACTTGGGTTATGTCACAAAAGACCATATATCTTGTAGTGGTTTTTATCTAAGTTCGCCGACCAGGTCCTTGATATATGGGATTGTAATGCCCTGCATTCAAAGTCCGCTTACCGCGCAACCCTTCCGTATGGGCAGACACGCACATTCATGCTTAGCATCACTATTATAGTTTCGTCCTTTCTTTGTGTAAAAGGGTGAACTTGGTGATGCTATGGTTAGAACGAGGGTTATATGCTCACCCATCTAAACTTTTCATTTGGGTTTAATCTCACATCCACTTCAGTTCATGGGCCACTTGGACTCAATGCACAACTATAACAGGCTTCTAACGGGCTTGGGTGTTACAATCACCCACCCCTCAAGGGCTTCTGCTCTCGGTAGCATTCTATATATATAACCGGAAAGTGGATACCCAATATCTCCTCTCGGTGCAAGGCCATGACATGTCCCCCTCCACAGGCACAATATGCATGCGCACATGCGGCAACGGGCTATGCTCTGATTCCACTATAACGTGTCGCATCCAAAGTCCGCTTGCCACCTAGCCCTTCTGTAGGGGTGGGCATGTGCATTCAAGCATATCACCACTCTTAATATTTCGCTTGCCTTTCATGTAAAAGGGTTAATCCGGTGATTCTATGGTTGGAAGGAGGGCTATATGTTGACCCTCATCCACCTAAACATCAAATGTGATATTAATCCCATCTCCACTTCACTTCATGGACCACTTAGACTCAATCTACAACTACTACCAGTTTCTAACGGACCAGGGTGTTTCAGGGATGTAGATGTTGTTGGGGTTAGATTAGTAGTTAAGAAGACCATGTGCCATAATTGCTTAGCATGGTGGCGATCAAATGAAGAGATGATTAAATGTTTTGTTACTATTACAAAAATAATAAATGAAGAGTTGATTAATTGTTTCATTGCTATTACAAAACAACATCTTTCAAGAGGTGGCAGTTGAAGAAAAGGTTGGACTATTATGGCAGTAGAAAGATTGTTCACTCACAATAACGAATTACATTACAACTCATTCAAATAGTCCATGATATAAGCAGAACTTCTCAGTTTGGAGGATTTAAGAACCTAGAGATATAGCACGAAGAAGGGATAGGAGATGGTGGCACCCGTGGTAGGTGAAGGAGGAGGCAACACCTGAGGTGGGGCTCTTGGCAGGGAGGCGGAGGTGGAGGTGGAGGCACACGCGGAAGGCGAAGGTGAATTTGGGTCACATAGACCACACATCTAGCCTAAGAGAAGGTGTAGCCAGCAGTGAGTGCTGGCAACGGTGGAGGATTATTACGTTTACTTTTTTAAATTTTTCTTCTCTTTTACTATTATAGTATTAACTGGCGAGATATCATTGGTGACGTATTTCATATTACAAGGGGATCAATCTCTATTCTAACTAGACACGCCACGAAAAAAGAAGGGTCACCAATGGCTTGTCGTCTTCGTGATGACACATTTTGTTACCAATATTGTTCCTAATGGGGCACACAGGTAGTATGGACGTGTCACTAACTACTTGCCACCACATTAGTGATGCGTCACTAATGTACAGTTCGTTGATAACGTATCTTGGGTGGGTCAAAGATATTGGTGATGCATTCCATTAAAACGATTCCCATCTACTCTGCTCATCCACATCCATATCCACATCAATGTTTTGGTCCAAACTATTGTATCGGGCTGCTGATGGGGACTTTATTATTTCGCCCATTACCGCCTCATTCAAAGACGCTCGGTACGAAGGCAAACTCAAAATTCTGAATTTTAGCATTCGTTGTTTGGCCAGTTACACAAAGCATGATTTATATTAAAAAATTCTTTTTATATTCGTGGATCCCATTTGTTTCTTTTGGCATTGTGTAGTTTGTCCCAAGCAAAATCTTGAACTGCACTGAGTTGTGCTGTGTTTTTTTAACCCTTTTTCAATTATCATATTGCCTATAAGTTTTATTTTCTTAGTTAGGCCCATTTATCTCTGTGGCGCCAGGTTTATCTCCTTACTTATCACTATAAGAACTGTATCCCGCGTTTTCCGTTAGCTACGTGGCACTTCACCCAACGTGAAAATTTGTCTGAAATAACGATGATTACATTCAACTTTTTTTTTCATAAAGTGCAAACGATAAGCTTCCTGAATAATTTGCTCTCTCTCTCTCCCCCTCTCTCTCATACCCTCCGGCGTGCGCGCACACACACACACTCCAAGATGAAGTTCGGTCAGGAGAAGTTTTTGCATGGCCTTTTTATTTCGAACCCACATTTGATCGAGACACGTTAATTGCTTGCCGGTGTTAGAAACAAACCGGAACTCGATTTCGGTTTAAACTTAACTATTAAGGCTGGAATATCACAGATCCCGTGTCTATACTATATCATCCATGGAGAATCGCTGATCTGGTTGGTCAGGTCCCAGCTGATTTTTCTGTCATATATGTGAAGCATAGGGGAGTACAATTGATTAATTGTACCCATTTTGCACAAACATTGGAGCCAGGTCTCTACAGATTCTTTGCCACATATGTTGTTTATTTGTGACAATTTTCTGGTAATCCATGATGGAATTTGTCCATCATATGTTAACATATTTCTTGTAGTGCAATGACACACATCCGTGTATGTTGTGCAAATTATGATTCAACATTTAATCTTGTCTCGGAGTAACAAATATATACACCCTTTTTCTGAAAAAAAATAGCATTCCTCGTTCGCTGAACAGTCACCAAGCCAATTTTCTGGAATTTTTTTATTTTGAACTTTTTAATTCTATTATTTTAATAATGACCCATTAGAAACTAAATTTCCAAGATCTGACCCTTTTCGTTATGCCATAAAGAGTGACGCTTCAAATGACTATCATCGCGCCATGTTGTCCGGCGTGACTCGTGGCCATGGACCGTACCATGGACAGCGTGGCCGGTCACTGACTCGAGTCGGTCGCGCCATACTATTAGGCGTGATGGGGCTGACGCGCCCATCAAGCTGGCGCGACCAACCTGAGTCATATCCCGCGGTTCCTGTTTCTTCTCCTCTTCTTTCTTCCTTTCTTCTCCTCCTCTTCCTTCGGCTCAAACCGTTACCGGGCGCTTCTGCCTCCGTCGCCTCCGCCGCAGCTGATGTGGACCCGGTCGTGTCGGAATGAATGGCGCGACCGTACCCAATGAACGCGCCAGGGTGCCTGGCAGGGCCAAAAGGCTCACAACTTGAAAATATTAGAATTAAAAAGTCCAAAATAAAAAAACAATTTTCTGGCCCCGGGCCCCGGCCAAACCCGTATCCTACCCTAGCATGTCGTTCAATGCAACATGGTGTTGCAGTACGTCTTATACTCATAAGAAAACATCTACGCACTCTAGCCAGTTCACTAGAAGCAGAAAATTGACTACCCGGTACGATTATTTACTGGTATCCTGAGTACCATGACACCGCACCATCGACCAATGGCCACTAACAATCAGCACCAATACTAAAAAGTGCAGCGTGCAGCCACTTGCGATCAGAATTGTACTTTGCAATTTGTTCTTATTGTACATAACGAAACTATTTTAAAGTGGAACATTTATGAGAAAGCAGATTGTTAAAAATTACTTTGTTTTGAGGATCAGAGAAAGCAAAAATACATCGTTTCTTATTGTTCAGGCAAAATCGTGGCATTAAACAGTAGGACACCCGTATGCAGCACATCACTGCCGCACACTCGAAACTTTCAGTTTTGCAAATGGGGACTTGATGCAATAACAAACGATCATATGGGCCGGAGTTGCCCTATGGTAAAATGCCTTTAATTACTGTTGATGAATCACACTATAACAATAATTTACTGTAGCCACGCAGTCCAAAACCCTATAGCCACGACAAGCAAAATCGACCGTGGCTATAGTTGGGTGCGGGCTATCGTGCCTTGGACCGTGGCTATAGGAGATACTATAGCCACGGTTCCTCCACCAATAGCCACGGTCCACGTCACCAACCGTGGCTATAGTTTCTTCTATAGCCACGGTTGAAGAAGTGGGCCGTGGCTATTGATTTGCACGAGTATAAAAGTCAGTGTTCGGACCGAACAGGAGCTCACTCCAAGTGTGGCGGCTCGAAAATTGAGGAAAAAATGAAAACCGAGGGGAGAAGGTTTTGATCTCGTTTTTTTGCAGAAATTTGTTCTCCATGGTAAGAAAAACTCATCCCATGTATTATTTGTTGCTGTAATGTTGTAATCATGGAGAATTTTGGATTACCATTTGACCTAGGTTTTGATTTCGATTTGTCAAATTCCTCCATGTTTGTAGGTTTGTTGTTGGTTTGAGTTGTGTATAATAAGCTCATATATCATGTGCTTGTGTTGCATACAAAAAATCATGTCTTACAAGTCTTTTTCATATCAATCAATTTAAGATCTACTTTATGCTCTCTTGAGAGAGACCCCTAGAGCACAATTTAATTATTAAAAAAATTCACGTCAATTAATAATAATTTGTATAGTGGGTTTTTATATATGATAGCACATTGTCTTATGCAATATATTAGTTCCTTTATATTTTCTATAAATATATAATATTCATAATGGTAAATAGATTGTTTAGTAATTAATTAATAATTATTAATTCTAGCACATTGTGTTATGCAATATATTAGTTCCCTTATATTTTGTATAAATACTTAATATTCATAATGGTAATTATTTTATTTAGTAATTAATTTATTATAATTTATATTCACGTAATGCTTTTTAGATGGACAAAACATGGATGTACGAAGAGTCAAGATTAAGTGCATATTTCCGAGGTCAAGTCGATGTATTTCTCAAGAGGGCCGCCGAGCATGCTAAGCGTCTAGGAAGACAAGAAATATATTGTCCATGCGTGGACTGCAAGAATAAAAAATTATGGACAGATATACTTGTAATCAAGTCTCACTTAGTGAGGAGAGGTTTCCTGGAGAATTATACGAGGTGGACAAAGCATGGAGAAGACGAGTCGATCAAAGTTGAGTTGCAGCCGATTGAAGTTGAAGAAGAACAGTTTGTCCAAGTTGACGATACTTTTGATTTTCATGTCGAAAAAGAACAATGTACTGATTTTGATGTTGAGGAATTGTTATGTCATGTTGAGCCGTAAGTTTTACTCAATGGAGGGACAACAAGAGGGCTTGATAACTTTGCAATGGTAGAGAAGACATGACAGAATTTATTGTATGAGGAGTCTAAGGGATGTTCTAAAGAAAATATTGTGTTACGTACGGTTCTCGAGCTCATGAAATTGAAGGCCACCCATGAGTGGTCGGATGCCGATTTCACTCGAATTGTTGGATCTTCTTTAGGATACACTCGCCGAAGCCAAACTTGTTACCAAAAAACACGTACTATGCTAAGAGACTGATATCACCAATGTCGCTGGGTGTGCAAAAAAATCCACGCATGTCCAAATCATTGTATATTATACCCGGGGATAAGTTCAACGACCTCGTGAGATGCCTAAGGTGCAAACGAAGTCGTTACAAGATGAATGTGTAACGACCCGAATTTCACCTAAGTGAAACCCGAACCCTTTGTACCTCTATGCCACTCCCGGGAGTGTGACATGTACATCCAACACCGTTAGTATCATAAAAACCATAAGAAGAAATAAATGCAAGGCAAGATAATAGAATCTCCAAAGTACAATAACATAACTCGAATCTCAAATCTCTTGGATACAAAGCACGTGGCACGCAGGCCAACGAGAGAACATAAAGGAAACTAGCGGAAGCGTCTCACATGAAGATCGGCGGTGAAGACCAAAGCCCACAAGCACTCGAGTGTAGGCGAGAACGTCACTCCTCTACGGCGGCTCCGTCGGTAGGCTCGGCAGGATACTCTGTACCGGCGTCGAAAAACAAAGTGGGAAAGCCGTGGGTACATAAAGTACTCAACAAGCCGCAACTACCTAGCAACAATGTATGCATGATTGGGATATTTCAAGGAAAGGCAAGGGCTAGCACCTAAAGCAATTAATCCTCAAGTCTATGTGATTCATATTTTATTATTAGTCAAATTTTATAAGTGGCCTTGCAGGAAACAACACAATCCCGCAAGGGTCGGATTTTATGTCCAAGCACACCTCCACAGGAACCACAGCTCGAAGCCGGAAGTAAAACACCTATCGGAGGGGAGAAGTAGTAAATGCTAATCAAGCGTGTTGCTCAATGGTGTTGCCCCTTACCCAAGGGCTAGGCTATACATATAGATTATATATCTCCGTAGAGAGTAAGAAACTGTACCCACGTGAAGAGGTACTATAACTACAGCCACCATCGTGGCTAAAGCACAAGCAACACTCACAAGATAAATAAACAAAGCATCGACCGGCGGACACTCGTCCCTCGGGGCTGGGACCCCCAACCACAACGCGGAAAAGGGTCCCGAAGGTGTGAAAGGTCTACCACGGGCCAGGTGGGGTATCCTCTACTCATGGGTCGAGACACGGCTCCAAAAACCCACTAACACTAACTCGCACCACGGCGGGCCCACCGGTCCTCCGCTAAGCGTCTCAATCTAGCTCGCCCATACGGGTCTCGTGGTAAGCTAGTATACCAAAGAGCGAGCAACCGGGAACCAGTCCTCATGCTGTCGGGGCGAGTCACCATCCCTCTCCTCAAAACAACGGTCTCAACAACGAGTGTCACCACAATAGGGGCCCCATAACCCAAGGCCCCTACACAACCGTGCCCGCAACAGGCACTCTCCAAACAGAGACTCCCCAAAAGTCTCCCGAGCACCTAATCACCTACACTCGTCCCCGCAAAAGTTCTACAGGGTATCTAGTACGAAACTCGACACTTAAGAAACACCTACAATTTATTTTACACAAAAACATGTATAATCATCATGTGGGGTTCCATTAAGCAACTAAGCAATTACTAAACATGCGAGTAAAAGTAGAACAACCTTTGGCAATCGAGTGGCAAGGATGGCATAGTATGACATAGGTAAACTACAAGTGCAAGTAACCATTCACATGTATGGATCAATTTAATGCAATTTGCTAAATAGGAACAAGAGTGGTCAAGTATTGCGGCTTGCCCGGAAAACGCGGGTCTCGAGGCGGGGTCGGGGTACTCAAGCGGCTGCTCGGTGGAAACTCCTCGAACTGCGGCTCCGGCGGAAACTCCTCGTAGCTCTGCGGCGGACGTAACGCGCAGAACGGGTTAGGCACGTAAAACGAGGAAATTACGAGAATAACGAAACGGACGACGGAAATTACGACACTAGAACAAAGCTGATAACCACACTAACACGTAGATCTCGTCGCTATGAATCCAACGCAACCGACCGCGTATTTTTCCGACGCTCTAGGAAAAAGATATGAATTTCCGACGGAAAAAGGACTTATTAGAAATTCTGAAAATAGGAAAAAGTCGGAATATTCCCTCAGAATATTCACTTGGAATATTCCTCCGGTCCACGGGCTATGGACCGGGCCCACTGTTCCCTCACGCCCATCGGTCCACATGGACCGAGTCCACGCGAAGGAGGGGAAAATACCCCATGGACTCAACCCCGCAGGCGGGACCCACGGGTGACGTCGGGGTGACGTCGGCACGACGCCACCCCACCGGAGACAGGCGGCGCCGCCACACCCCATCGCGTCGCTCGCCGGAATCGACTCGATCTCGAGCTACGGCTCACCGGCGGCGGTGCCAAGAGCACCGGGGACGCCTCACGCCACTCGCGCACCTGCCGGGACCGGTCGCGAGGACCAGCCCTCACCGGCTCGACGGCGGAGACTCGCCGGAGCAACGACGGCGGCGCTCGCGCGATGGAAAGGCCACACGGGTGCAGCGCGCGGCCAAATCTTGGCACCAAACTACAGCTCACACACGCGCGAAGCTAACGGACCCGCTCCCCGGCCGGAACGGCGATCGGAGGGACGCTGCCGGCGAGGAAAGGCGGTGGCGGAAGACCGAGCTCGACGCACGCGCAAAAACACGCCCTAAAAACCTGGCTAACGAGCGCGTGAGCATCTACGGACCCGGGCGAAGCTCCGCAGCTCATCAAACGAGCATGAGCTCGACGGGAGCCTCGAGCTCACCGGTGCCCATGGCGCTCGGCGGCCGGACTTTGACGGGAGGTCCCGATTCGACGCTAATCCAAAGGGGAAAAGTGGGGGATCAAGGCGGCGACTCACCGGGAAGCTCGAGCAGGACTCGGACGGGGCGGAGAAGGGCCGACGACGCCGTGCAACGAAGAGGGGCGGCGGCGGACCGGCGAACGCGCCCGAGCGAAGGTGGTGACTACGCGGCGCGGCGCTCCGGTGCTGCAAGGGGAGAACAAGGGAGGGGCTCGGCGCCGGCAGAGACGGTGCTCGAAGGAGCTTGCAAAACACCGAGGGGGAAGAGACGAGCCTCACCGGAGACGACGCGCGAGGGAAGAGACGTAGCGGCCGGAAACTTCAAGCCGCCCGTTCTCTCTCCATTCTCGCACGAGGGGCGACGCGGTGAGCACCAACGTAACAAGCAAGGGAAGAGGAACATGTAGGCGCCAAGGAAGCTCACACGCGTGACTGGTTTCTCCGGCGGTGGCGGGGACGCCGAACGGCGGTGGCTAGGGTTTGGGGCGCCGGTGGGGTTTAAATGGAGGCAGGGGCTCACGGGGTGGCAGGGGAGGTCGCTAGAAACCAGCCAAGGTGGTCGGGTCGGGCTGTCTGGGCTGGCTGGGCCGCGCGGGGGAAGAAGAGGAAAGAGTCGGGCTGCGCGAGGGAAAAGAGAGAGGGTGGGCCGCTGCGGCGACTCGGCCCACGCGCGAGAAAATCAATTGGATTCGTTTTCAATTTTTCTCCTTTACCAAATTCAACCAAACCTCATCCAACTTTAAATTTAAATACGCCAAAATTTGAAGTGAACAATCTTATTTTATTTCTTTAATACACCGGCTGTTACGGAATGAGGAGTAAGATGTAGACACAACTAATAAGAGGGGGTAGAATGACAGGAAGAAGAAGAAAAATAATATCGTCAATGGTAGTGATGATGATAGTAAGGTTCCAGCCTTGGTTATGTGGTACCTACTAGTGATTGATCGCATAAGACTGATATTTGCCAACCCAAGAGATGCTGAACCGATGACATGACATACACGTGAGAGGGGCCCTAATAAGCTGAGTCATGCATCGGATGGATCCCGAGTGGAAAAACTTCGATCGTAACCACCGTGACGACTTCTCACACGAGCTGAAATATACGGTTTGCATTGAGTACGGATGGGATGAACCCTTTTGGTATGACGAGGAACGCTCGTAGCGTTTGGCCTGTGCTGCTAACAATGTTCAACCTCCCGTCATGGTTGAGCCACAAGAGGAAGTACATATTATTGTCCATTCTTATATCTAGATCTTTGGACTATATTTCAATGATATCCACACTATGTTTCGCCTCGGCGTGATGGACACGACCTTCGTAACCTTGTGGTGCATGTACGTGCCTCCATCCATATTTTTCTTATTTTCTACTTTTTATAGTACATGTTACACAATGCCTTTTGCTTTTAATGTAGCTTGAAGTCAACATTTCAAATGAAGAGATACGACAGACCCAATTGGAAGGTTGGGTACCTCAATCCGAGCTTGATCAATAAAAGTGCGATCAACCCCGAGATAAATGAGAAAGACAAGATATATAAGGACAATACACCACAAGAGTTACAAGAACTGAAGGACACCATGAGGACAAAAGCTAGGGGTCGAGCTGCAGGTTATATTTACAGGTGCTTCAGGGAATGGCAGGATTGTCACGCTATTTACGTGCCTTAGCACTTCGAGTAAGTTCGACCACTACCTTCCTCTTGTCACTCGTAAAGATAGATGACATACTAACTAATACGATCTTTTATTGCAGTGGTCATTGGATTTGTTTCCTGATCATGCCAAAAATTGAATATTTATTAGTCTTGGATAGCCTTGACTACGACTCCAATCGCTACGTAGATATCGTGAGCGTTATAAATTGGTAAGTACGGACGTACAATTAAATAGCGGTAATTTCATACAATGATACCCTTATTTGAACTACGTAAAGAACCCGAAGGTGGCGCGTTATAGAATTCGGAAACAAATATACTTTCGTCACAAATTTCCGGTAAGACACGTGTCACATCTAATTTTTTTATCCTGCTATCATTGAAATAGAGTGGTGTTTTTACTTCACTCTATTTAACGAGTGCATTAAACAAGTAAAAGGTAGTGTGTACTATGGATACTACGCATGTGCGTATTCGAGCTCCGCTGCATCCTACTAACTCTTTCCTATTAAAGTGTCGTTCTCGCTTCCCAAGAAGTCAAACCTTTTTAACTTTGATCAAAAATATATGAAAAATTATAAATATTTATTGAATATAATTAGTATCATTAAATAGATAATTGAATCTACTTTCATAATCAACTTATTTAGAGACCCAAATATTACTAATATTTTCTATAAATCTAGTCAAAGTTTAAAAGTTTGACTCGACACGGATATCATAGCGACATTTTCAATGGGACGGAGGAAGTACTTGAATGTCATCACCCATGATACCATCGAGGAGGTACGCTAAGATTGCATCTATTTAATTTGCATTCTTTCTGTTTTTTTGTCTATCATGTACCAACTTTTATGAATTTATTGACGAGAGAACAAAAAGTTTAGAAAAGGCATTGATAACGGACGAGTAAGATATTGAATGAAATCTCCAAGAAAGGATTCACGACGGTGCGAAAGCATCTAAGTACAAAGGACATGTACTACATTGTCGCTAGGATGTGCGGTTTCTTGCTTAGGGAGGTCATCAGTCCTCGTGGTCGGTTCTTTGACGACCAAGGTGAAGTGACGAAGGAGCATCGAGCACTTTCAAGTGGTGCGGCTCGAAACGACCGTACGAGCCCGATGTTGTTGAAGATTCGTATAGTGTAGACTTAGTTTGAAATAAATATTGTTATGTGCACGTTATTAAACTTTGATGGATTTTGTGAATATTTGTAAATATTAATGTGATGTAATACTTTAATGTTAATGTGATGTAATTATGGTTAATGTTATGTAATTCTAATTTATTATTTATAATGCATATTTTTTTATTATTAAAAAGTAAATAGCCACAGTTCACTTTGTCAACCGTGGCTATAGTGGTGTCCTATAGCCACTGTTAGATTAGTGAACCGTGGCTATAATATGCCATTATAGCCATAGTTAGATTAGTGAACCGTGGCTATAGTATGTCACTATAGCCATGGTTGTCATAGTGAACCGTGGCTATAGTAAACTACTATAGGCACGGTTGACCTGTTTTTCGAGGCTACGAGATGATTTTCTATAGTCTCGGAAACATATCCACGGTTGGGACTGATCACGGCTGTAGAGCCCCCTAACCGTGGCTATAGTGAGTTATTGCTATAGTGTCAAAACATCAAGTAGGATTTGGAAAGACATTTTGTGTTTTTATAAAAATACTAATACAATCTTTATTTGTTGGGGATAGCTCAGTTGGCTGTTGCCCTTTATATCTATAGGTTTGGAAGGTCCGACCTAAGAAGGATTTGAAACTCTTAGAAATTTCTTATCAAAAAACAAATTTCCACCTCAGACCACCAAAAAAAAAACTCCGGATTCCAATAAGGACCCTTTGATTTCCTTATCGTGTTAATCTGTCAATAGAACCTCCGGGTTTGCAACCTGTGACCAGTTTCGAAATGCCAATAATCTTCATCAGGAGTCCGAATTCTTCATTCCATATTTATATTTCGGTCATGTCGACGAGGAGTGCAGCGTGGACACATCAAATAAGATAGTTTGGCCTTATCTTCTTGCCTTTCCTGGACTAAATTGGTTGTTCTTTTAGTGACACTTAGCCGAAATGCCCAGAAAAGATGCACCCAAGGAATTAAAAATACGGTTTTTGAAATTAATCAACATTGTGTCTGTTTAGGCTGTTTTGGTCGCTGTCTTTCGAAATAAACCTCGAGTTTGGGAAGTCGGACCTTCCTGTTTTCTTACAGTATCATTTTCTGTCATCAACATCTATATATGCGTGACTAAGTATCCTTTTCTCATGAATAGTTGGGCAAAGTTCTTTGGAGCCTACTGGATGCATAATCTGTTCTAATGGTAAACTCTGAAAACCAATCTAACAAAAGCGGGTAGTGTCCATAGTTTTGGTTGTACGACCGCGTCCCTCTTCACTTTATAATTCAGATTATTCCTCCTCATTATGACATAGCTTGAAATCATGCCATGTTAATAAGCACTAATAATCTATTAATTATATCTATGGATTTCATCTATATGCCTAAGAAGGCCTAGCAATGTCGGCCATCACTACGGGAAAATGGTTGAATGCCGAGTGCCTGGAGGTTTGCCGAGTGTAAAATCACGGACACTCGGCAAACATCAGTTTTGCCGAGTGTCCGCGGAACGACACTCGGTAAACATAGCTCCTGTGCCGAGTGTCTCCACGACGACACTCGGCAAACAAAAC
The DNA here is from genome assembly GCA_031894775.1 of Chloris gayana. Classification (NCBI taxonomy): domain Eukaryota; kingdom Viridiplantae; phylum Streptophyta; class Magnoliopsida; order Poales; family Poaceae; genus Chloris; species Chloris gayana. The sequence continues at coordinate 159,200 of JAUNZO010003064.1, forward strand.
CCACTCGTCAAATATTTTACTTTGCCGAGCGCCTAACGGCATCACCCTCGGCGATCCAACCTCCCGTGAACTACTCGCCAGGGTCAATGGTAAGCCGAGTGTCCAGATGGGGGCACTCGGCAAAGCAACAACTGTGCCGAGTGTAATGTCCGACACTCGGCACAAGTGTTTTTTTTTCTTCACTTTTTGACCACCATTTTTTCTCTCTAGCTCATAGATAGGTGCAGCTTAATCATGTTGAAGTTTGGTACAATTATTCATCTTTTTGCTATATTTAACTAATTTTGTTCCTTAATATCATTTTCTTATGAAAAGTCAAATGTGAACTAGAAGTGTTTTGAAAAATGGAATAAACTGAACAAACAATTGATGTTCGTGTTAGTGAAACCAAAGTGACGCTGTATCCAGGAAATAAAGGAAAATTTCATTAATTTTATACATGAAATATCACTAGTTACGTATGATTGAATGATATTTTAAATTTATAAAACAAAAAATGGTAGCGAAAAATAAAGAGAACTCTCATGAGATCATGATATCATATGTAGACGTCACGGTAAAAAGTATACAACATTTTGCAAAAGTTGTGACGAACATCGTGTACAAATCTGAGAATCTCCGAGAGAAGAAACATGGAAATGAGAGTGAGTCATTAAGGGTTGTACAGAATTAAAAAGCATCATTTGAATTTGACATCATGTGATTTTATATAGTTAATATATCATAAAAAAATGGTGATGCCAAAATTTTGACATTTTTTAATCAGTAAAGTAATTTATAATTTTTTTTTTAACCAGGAAAAAATGTTTGCCGAGTGTACTGTACACGTGGCACTCGGCACACATGTGCCGAGTGCCACGTGGCCAGGCACTCGGCAAACAGATCGCCTTTGTCGAGTGTCCGGGTTGCGGGCACTCGGCAAACGGATCTTGTTCAAGGGGCGCCAGCTGCGACGAATTGAAGAGAAGGTCTGCATCTCACACCGCACTGCCCGAGTGCCGCCTGACGCCGCACAGCCATCGTGCCACCGCCCACCGCTGCACTGCCGTCGCGCCGCCGCACTGCCCTCAGCGCACGTCGCCCACCGCCGCTCTGCCGCCCTCACCGCACGCCGCCCACCCAGCACGCGGCCCACCGCGACGCCGCCGCCCACCACGCAGGCCGCCTTCCTCGCCTTCGCTCGCTGCTCCGGCGCGGGCCCGGTCCGCTGCCTCCGCTCCGGCTCCCACGCTCTGGCCACCTCCGCCTCAGGCCGCCTCCGTCCCGAGCTCGACGCGGCGGCGCTGCGCCTCCTCTACCCGGGCCCGACGCCGCCCTGCGCCACCGAGCCCTGCCCGGACGCCGCGCCCGGGCCACCTCTACCTCAGGCCAGCTCTGCCCTGCGCCGGACCTGCCCCGACGCTGCCTCCCCTGCCCGGTGCCGCCTCTGCCCTGCCCTGCCCCGGTGCTCTCACCCACACAAGCAGGTTCACTTTCTCTTCTCCCGGCGCTTAACTTTCTCTTCTGAAGGCCATTCTGGTCCATAGGATTTCTCCATGTTAACCTAAATTGGTTTGAAATCAGAGCGTGAACATATGAAAAACTAATTGCCATAGCTTGTGCTGTGAATAGAGTTCAGTGAAAGCAAATGCATGAAACCTTTAGAAGGTTTTGTATGTATTTTCTTGTTGGTAATGTAAGTTGATCCCCACGTCCAGACTCCAAGTAGACTAAATTGTCGAGACTTAGTAAAAATGTGCAGTAAGCTAATTCCAGTGGTTGGTGATACCAGAAATGGCAAACAACCTGCAAACATGTATATTGGCTAAATTTCTATTTTCCTTGGCAAAAATACCTATAGCTTCTTAGAAGGTCGACTCTAAATCAGTTTGTTATAGGTTCTGTCACTTCACTAGTATTCAAATGATACCTTGGTGTTTGGTCTACAAGATATGGCAGCCAAATGTTGAAAAGAATCAGGAGCAACAGACAATCTGTTGCATAAGTCTGTTGTTTTCAGGAATTGTAACTCTTTGTATGTCACATTATGGTTGAATACCCTTTTATTCCAGCGAGCCTTTTTTTTACCCTTCACTTTCTTTCGAGTTTTGAAAACTGTTTTGGTGAAATAGCAATTGACATTGGTGTGTTTTTTTTCTGTTTTGCAGGGAGCGGCTAGGGAGCGGCTGTTGCACCACCGTCCTCGACTCGTTGCTTAGTAGGGAAGCAAGGTGAGACATAAAATACTCGCTGGTTACCATTCATGTTTGTAGGTCGCGTCACCTAGATAGTTAGGCGTCTCCCGTTCGAAAGAGATACAATTAGAGATATGCAGGTGTTTGCATATCTAAAACTGTATCTGTTTTGAATTGTCCACGTTTTTGGACAGCCGGAGGATGTGTAGATGAGGTCGGTTTTCGTGTTGTACTCCTGTCCGAGATAGAATTTCGGCATCATCTCCTTTGTTGTTCTCCGGATACACACTCTCCTTGTCAGGACGTGTATTTGGAGAACAGCGGGGAGGTGCTGCCGAAATTCTATATCGGATAGGAGTACAACACGAAACCGACCTCATCTATACATCCTCCGGTGGGATTAGGACCTATCTTTACCTATTAGCATCTATAGGTATTCGGTAGCTGTAATTGATGTTTCTATTACTCGGTTGTATGTTAAAGGATGGAATACCCTGATCGTGATTGGATGTACACGGGCCGCCCACGTCCGGATTCGATGACTAGTGAATGGGTTAGAAAGACCGGAGATTTCTTGGATACAGCATTTGCCAACGGGGTGTCTCGGACTTTCTGTCCATGTGCAGTGTGTAAAAACCGTAAACGACAGAATAAGGATAGAATGGGTAGACATCTCATCCTGAATGGATTTGTGGTGAACTATAAACGGTGGACCCATCATGGTGAGTCTGGTCGTGAGAGACAGGAGGTCGTGAGACAACGCATCGATGCTTTCGATGCTGAAGCCGGAGTAGGAGACATGTTGAATGACTTTAACGAAGCAGAATTCAATGAAGGACGTAGGGAGGAGGAACATGCGGAGGATGAGGAAGTGCATCAGGAGCAGGAGCCGGAGCCGACTGCTAAGGCATATTATGATATGATATCTGCGGCACAACAACCCCTTCATGGGCATACCAATGTTTCACAACTGGATGCCATTGCGCGCCTAATGGCAGTAAAGTCGCAGTTTAGCTTTAGCCGAGCTGCCTTCGATGTTATGTTGACAGTCATTAGCACCCTGCTTCCAGAAGGTCACATTCTACCAAAGAATATGTACGAGGCACGGAAAGTACTTGGTGCACTTAAGATGCCATATGAGAAGATACATGCTTGTCCGAATGGATGCATCTTATTTAGGAAACAACATGCAAAAGCAACGCACTTGTCCAAAGTGTGGATCGTCTAGGTACCTGGAGGTTGAATCTGATGGAGCCTTTGATAATTCCTGGACACCCGGGGAATCATATGGGTGTGTACATGGAGCCTTTGATTGATGATTTGGAACGTGCTTGGAAAGATGGGATATTGACATACGATCGAGCTACGAGAACAAACTTCAAAATGCATGTTTGGTACCACTACTCTCTGCATGACTTATTGGCGTATGGGGTATTCTCGGGTTGGTGTGTCCACGGGAAGTTCACATGCCCAGCATGCAAGACAAATCTGAAATTCATTTGGTTGCCAAAGGGTGGAAAATATTCCTCTTTCGATCAACACGGACAATTTCTCCCTCTTGATCATCCATTTAGAAAGGACAAAAAAACTTCACGAAAGGTGTCGAAGTTAACGACCCTCCACCGCAGATGATGACAGGTGCCATGATTCGTGCCGAGTTAGATGCTCTCGAGGTCAACGCACAAGGTGGTTTTGTGGGATATGGCGAGTCACATTCATGGACTCACAAGTCAGGCTTGTATAGGCTTGACTATATGGATGACATTCTTCTTCCACATAACTTTGACGCAATGCACACTGAAAAGAATATCGGCGAAACGAATTTGCACACAATATGTGGCTTTGCCAAGAGTAGAGACAATGTTAAGGCAAGAATGGATCAAAAGTCGTTATGCGATAGACCAAAGCTAGACATGGTGGCTCCTGCAAAAGGCAGAAAGAAGCTGGAAAAAGCCTAAGGCCAACTTTGTCCTGACAGTAGCCCAAAAGAGGGAAGTATTAGATTGGTTCAAAAAGTTAAAGTTCCCTGATGGTTTTGCTGCGAATCCGAGGAGGGGAGTGAACGAATCTACTATGAATATTAGTGGGCTCAAGAGCCATGACTACCATATGTGGCTCGAGTTACTTCAACCGGTGATGCTTGAGAGGCTATGTCCCCCATCATGTGTGGCTAGTCTTGGCAGAGTTGAGTTATTTCTTCCGTCGGCTTTGTGCTAAAGAGGTATCTCGGGACGTGATTGCAGACATGGAGGAAATGGCTCCGGTTTTGCTCTGCAAGTTGGAGAAGATCTTTCCACCCGGCTTCTTCACTTCCATGCAACATATGATCTTGCACCTCCCATATGAGGTACGAATGGGTGGGCTCTGTGCAGTACCATTGGTGTTATTCAATTGAGAGATGTCTAAAGGTTCTTCGAACTAAATGTGGAAATAAATGCAAAATTGAAGCATCCATGGCAGAGGCATACATTCTTGAGGAGGTGTCTAATTTCACAACTAAATACTATGCTGAGAATCTTCCTAATGTGCATAATCCACCATCTCGTTACAATGCTCGTGAAGATCGGTCGAACCTCAGCCTTTTCCAAGGGCAACTCGGAAGTGGAAGTGGTAAAACCTCCAAGAAGTTGACATATCCTGAGTGGTGCAAGATCATGTTATATGTGTTGACCAACCTTTCTGAAGTGGAGCCGTACATACAGTAAGTTCTCAATCAATTTCTTTTCAGGTATACACTTTTCTATGTCCAACCCCTTTGTTCCTTGTTTGTACAGGGAATTTGTACATGAATTCTGGCATGAATCAAGGGAACCTACACCACATGAAGTTGATATCCTACTCAAACATGGTGCGGGGAGTAAAATGCCCGATTTCATTTCTTGGTTCAAACAGAAGGGTCGTACGGATCCGTCGATGAGTGTCGAATTGAGGCAAGTAGGCAATGGTTGTGCCTTTAAGGTCACCTCATGCAACGGTTACGACGTCAATGGTTATCGGTTTCACACGACAACCTATGAGAAAAATCGTCCCAATCGGGCCACCACAAATACTGGAGTTTTAACGAAAGGCACCGACGGGGTCGAGTATTATGGAACAGTTGAGGAAATATATGAGCTCTCATTTCCTGGTTGCAAACCTCTTAACCCGATCGTTTTCAAATGTCATTGGTTTGATCCGGAAGCGGTGAGGCGAACCACTCGTGTTGGGCTAGTCGAAGTTCGACAATCATCTGTCTATGCAGGAGATGATGTCTATATCGTTGCTCAACAAGCCACACAAGTTTATTATGTCGAGTACCCGTGTAAAACAGATGCAACTCTCGAAGGTTGGGATGTTGTGTACAATGTAAGACCACACGGTAAACTACCTGTACCAAACGATGCCGATTACAACATAGACCCAAACACATATGATGGAGATGAATTCTATCAAGACGACGGGCTACCTGGTAGGTTTGAAATAGACTTAAGCGAAATGTTCGAAATGGAAGTAGACAATGAAATGAATGTTGATGAGGATGTTGGAGATGAGGTTGATAATGAGGACATAGAATTACTTGAGCGATTACATATTGACAAGCCTCCCCCTCCTCCGGTGCAAAGACAAGAGGATATTCCAATAGACGATAGCGATGATGATACTTATGATCCAGCTAATCCCGATGATGATGATTATTTCTAATACATGTATGATTCACACAAATTAATTTTTACTATTTATATTGCATATCTTTCTGTACTACTGAACTTTAAGTATTTATATTGCATACCTATCTGTACTAATTAACTTTTGCTATTTATTACAGGTGATTGGACAAGGATGCCGGGCGGTTGGAAGAAAACGTTGAAGTCGGTGAAGTCGTTGTACACTCGAGACGAGGAGCAGGAGGTGGCCGACAGGGGTCGAAAGAGGGGTGGAGGTGGAGGTAGGGCGGGTAGAGCCAAGGGTGGAGGCAAGGGTGGAGGCAAGGGTGCGAGGCATGGGTGGAGGCAAGGCTCGAGGGAAGAGGATAGTGAGGTCACCGTCGCCTCCTCTTGAGCAGGGAGGAGGAGGAGGAGGAGGAGGAGGAGGAGGAGCGAGGAGGAGGAGGAGGAGGAGGAGGAGGAGGAGCAGGGAGCGAGGTAGGGGGCTCCGGTTCCTCCGGACCGACACCACCGAGTGTCCGGTTGCGAGGTCCTGCGTCCCTCCCGAGTCCGACCGATACCTCTTGAGCGTCGTCCGATAATTCGACCTATCAACGATCGGTAAGTAACTCGTAAATGTTATTGGTACCTTTTATGTGAACTAATATTTTATCTAATCATTTTGACGAGACGGTTCAAGATAGTCTCCCCGGTGCTCACTCACGCCTACCGTCCGGCATCCTGGGTCTTTTGTGCAAGGCAAACTTCCCGGGTCTTGTGCAAGGCAAACCGGCCACCTCGTTTAACCACTACATCGCCACCGACGATGGGCCGGATGACGAACACCGGATATTCAACAACAAGGGGGATCGGGTGGTGAAGGAGTTGTGGGTAAGTCTTTATTACGCTACATTGTTCAACATATAACGTTCATTGAATATTCTTGAAATAATGATTGGACATATATCGTGTTTATGCAGGATTACTATAGGTGTGAGCCTGGATACGAGGACCAGGCGATGGAGACCGCTCGTAGAGCATGCTTTAAACTTGTGACCGACATGCACTACGAGGCTCGCATCCGGGCCATCATTGACTACAACGCGTCAAAGAAAATTCGGGTCACCAAAAAAGAGGCAAGGACTATGAGACTGACCCGTGAACAATATATAGAGGTAAGAATTCATTTTTTTAAAGGTTAAGTATTTTTAATTTTATCTCATTATATATCTGACATGTAGGCTATACCGGAGTGGATGGCCTCGAACAGGCCTTGCCGGGAACAGATGGCAGAAAATTGGTGCCGCGAGGACTGGGAGGAATCACATAACGCCGCCCGTGAGCGACGTTTGTTGATGCGAGGTCCAGCACACCACCAGGGCAGTCTCAGCCTCGAGGAGTACGCGAGACAGATGGGTATGTCCTACCGTGTTTGCATTCTAATTGTACATTGTACATTAAAACTAATCTTATTTTTTTCCCGCAGTCGGCATCTCATGGTGGTGTTGCTCTCAACACTTATCAAGCATTTGCTATGGCCCACATATCAAAGGCGACGTCTAGTGTGGGGTACGACCCGGAGAACCCGCCCGCTGCCTCTGCGTACAGCAATCCAAGTGTTGTAGAACGCCTCAATGCATACACAGAGGTGGCGAAGGAGGTCCATGGGCCGGACTACAATCCGGTCATGCACGACCTTGATGGAGAAGTCGTCATGAGGGCTGGAGGAGGAAAGAATCATGGGCGGTACTGGATCGGTGACCACACAATCAACCCGGCCACTACTCCGTCGCTCTCCCGGATTCGAGCACGGACCACGAGCTCTGGTCCTTCTATACGCTCACGACCGATCTGTTTCGGGGACGCTCCGGGTACTTTCTATTTCATTCATTGTTCGTTAATTATTAACATTATGATGCACGCACTTGAGATTAACATTATCTTTAATGTTACAGGCCCAACTTGAAGCAGAGAGGAAGAGGCGGGAGGACCTGGAGGCGAAGGTAGCAACACAAGATGAGACTATCCGACTGCAAGCGGAGAGACTGCAGGAGGTCCGGATGGCGAGCCAGGCGAGCCGAGCGCAGGTGGCACAAATGTATAACTTCATGCTAGGTCTTCCAGGGTTTGCTGGTCACTCTCTACCACCACCGATCGTACCGGTTGCACCTGCGGGCATATCTCCTGTGAGTACCTTAATATTGCCATTGTTAGACAAACTTAGACAAATTAGACAAACTTAGACAAACTTAGACAAACTTAGACAAATTAGACAAACTTAGACAAACTTAGACAAACTTAGACAAATTTGTATCATAAGACATGTATTTGTTTTCTTTACGTAGAATGCTCCTCCTTCGGCGGCGGGATCGGCAACGGAGCCGCACAGCCCTCGGATGCAAGACCATGCAATCTGCCGTAATCTATTCCCACCCCCTCCGTGAGTTGTTTGGGGTTAATGTGAACTTCTGGTTGTGCTTGTGAACTCGTCGGATTAGCGTTTGTAAACTTGTCGGATTGTGATTGTGAACTTGTTGGATTTGTGTTTGTGGACATTCTATGGATATGTGCTTGTGGACAAATGTGGTTAATGTGTTTATTTATGTGATGAATATGTGAATCACATGTGATGAATATGTGGATATTTGAATTTGTATGAAAAACTGTGGCTTTTGCGCAAAAATAACAAAATCATTGTTCTGGATGGGCCGTTTGCCGAGTGCAATTACCATAGCACTCGGCAAAGGACACTTGTTTGCCGAGTGCTATGACCATAGCACTCGGCAAACAACCCATTCCCGAGGCCCCCTGGACACGTTTGCCGAGTGCTGGGGCCAGGGCACTCGGCAAACAGCTGATGTGTGCCGAGTGCCACGTCACGGCACTCGGCAAACAAGTGTGGTGTGCCGAGTGTCCTGGCCGCCGGCACTCGGCACGGTTCATCTGTTTGCCGAGTGTTCTGTTCAGTGGCACTCGGCAAAATGTCCGTCACGAGTCACGTCGCAGTTTTCTTTGCCGAGTGCTCCGTTAGACACTCGGCAAACGCTTGCCGAGTGCCCGACAGAAGACACTCGGCAAAGGTCTGTTTGCCGATCGGACCTAAGCCGACGGTCGTTTGCCGAGTGTGGCACTCGGCAAAGTGTTTGCCGAGTGTTATCCGGTCTTTGCCGAGTGCCCGAGGCACTCGGCAAACGCCTGTTCTCCCATAGTGCATTACATTCCCAGCGGCCCTTGCTGGTAAATCCAGATATTTAACACTTAGGCGCCATTATGTAAAGTGGATGTACACGTATCCACTATCGTAGTGGAATTATTATTACTTGTGGTCGACAAGTTCTAGTTAAACTGACTTTCGTGTGATGGCTGCTGCATCTCTGTTTGGTTAGCTTCATCAACCGGCCCTCTTGTAGCTACAACCACCATCAGAATTCAGAACTGGGATCAGTTCCACTGACTAGGTGGGTTCAGATGTCAAATAAGATGTTCTTCCATATTAAAAAAAACATTAGAGGCATGCATATAGTTTTTTTCTAGAAATTATGCCACTTAGCTTTCCAGCTACTGTAGTTATATGATATTGTTAGTCGGAACTTCTGACATCAGACCATGAGAAAATAAAAAAAGCTCCCGCATTTGCTGTTTTGGTAGTTGCAATCCAGCATATGCTCCCAAAGGCATGTAAACTGGCTCAATAATGCATTATTGTAGTATTATTACTGAGAACTGCTCTCTTCCTAAGGCCAGTCTCAATCCACGATTTTATCTCACCGTATCTGAGACTGCCACATCAGCCTTTTAGTTTTGCTTTAGAGAATAATAAAGCAAATTCTCAATGCAACTATTTCAGCTCACTTTCATATGTGAGACAAAACATTAAATTACTAAGATTTTATTGATGGAAACAAAGTCTTTTCAATGAAAGTTTCATTTGTTGGAAACCGTGCTAGCTAAGTTTCCTCGTAATGAACCTCATCTACTCTCCCTAATTAACAGTACTGATATCAACTACAGTAACAAAGTTGGACAAGTCTAACAGCTTGAAAAATGAGTGGACAATTTTGACATAACGATAGTTACATGCACATATAACGACCATAGGAGAACAAAATAAGGTAGCAAATATTCGGTAATGGACAAAAAAATCGATGACGATGCTTTGTCGATTTGTTAAATGGGTACTCTGCCAATATTCGTTGATATGGGACCTTTGATATATAAAACCTTAGAGCTTCATCTTATTGGAAAGGCAATAGTTCTGAAATTGATTGCGTTTACCCCGATCCCTCTCAAATGCAACAGTTCTTTCTTGTTGATCCTGTGATGGTGTAGAAATATCCGATTCAGGCTTTTGAACATCAATTGACTCAATTATTACTTGATCAGTCTGTCCACTAGGATTTTTGGTACACGAGCTTGAACCAACAACTGACTTGTAAAAATTATCAATAGTCCTCGGCCTCGGCTTCATGCTGAATCAACGTAAATAAAAAAGGGAGTTACACTAATCCCCTACCCAATTAAACTAAACTCTAATCCTAATACAATTCGTATTGATTGAATGGCCGGCAAAAAGGAAATATAACGCACACCTGATGCAATTTGACAGATTGTGGATTTCTCCGACAGTCTGGCAGGCAAGCGAGCGGCGCGGCGAAGTCTCGGTGATGCGACCAGGATGAGGAAGGCGTGCCATCAGGATGAGGAAGGTGAAATGAACAAGCGGCTCGACTTCATGTAAAGTGTAGGATGGGCCAACCAACTAGGCTTGAATATGGAACCACATGAAGAAGTGCGGCAGATGGCCTGGGTCATGACTCATGAGGGGGCCAGCCCTTAATTAATCAGGTGATTAGCACATATATTATTAGTATTTTCCAAACAGGCCGTGTCAGGTCGGTCCGAAGGACGGAATTTTTGACCCGGTCCAAGCACGTCATGACCCATAATTTCGTATCGTGTTTGGGCTGAAGGGGCGGCCTGATGGGTGGCACGGGCACGACCTGTTTATCCTTTGGCCTGGTAAAGCATGGAATAGGCCCATTTAAGCACGGTCCAAGCAGAACTTATTTAAAAGATATATGTTTTCTATATAAACATCAAACCATGAGTAGCTTAGCGGTAAGTTTGTTGTATGAGAACTAGTTGACCTAGGTTCAATCCTGCCCAAACTTTATTTGTCACATTCTAACTGGATAAGTCAAAAACCTGGTCGTGAAATTGTGGCGATGTGCCAAAAGTAGTTTTTACAATGTGCCTCTTTCAATATTTATACTTCCACGGTAAGGCTGCACGATGACCACAACTCAACTTTTTTAATTAACTTAATCCAACTATTAAATTTATTTCTAAGGAAAGAAATGAATTTCTAAAGTAGAACATATGCCCCTACTCAAGTATACGCACGCACAACTCCCACTTCCATAGTTGTAGTCTGACGTTGACTTTGTCCGAGCCCTGAAAAAAATATCATATCCTTGAGCTTCTTACCCGCATCTACCCTTGCTCAAGGCAAGCAGACCGAGCTGGTCCAAATTTCCGGTCAACACTAATTAGTTGTTTAATTAGGTCCCTGATTTTACATGGGGAATAGGTCCAACCCAAGTGTCTAATTTTATTTCGACTTGATAAATATATGGGTAATCAAAGTGTTTAAAGTTTTTAATTGATGATATCTATTTTCTATAATAGCTTGAGTTGTATATGAGTCGGACAGCCAGTTACAATCATAGAGGTACTCTTTTACATTGTGCTGACTTTTAGGAATAGAGTACAAAAGGTGCAACCCACTAGCAGGTATTATTATTATTATTATCTACTTATATATAAAAGATGCAACCCACTAGCAGGTCTTAAAGGTTATTTCTCTCCATCCACGTTACGCCACATCATCACAATTAATTTCAACCATTAGATAAAGAATGAATGCTAGAGATTAACACTATTTCTATGGTTTTTGGCCATTTATAGCCACACAATCATCATCTTTCCAAGCAAAATATGCAGGCTCATTGTGTATTTAGTTTCATCATATCTATTGGATCCTCCAACACATTTTCTTGGAAGGCTTCTCAACATTGAAGGAAATTGAATGCACCCCCTAATGCTTGACTCTTCGTTCCACATATCTTTGAGTGCCCATTAATGAAAACAAAGAAGAAGAAACACCCCATTGTCTCACTCATCCTATCTGCACCAACCTTATATATGCAGCAGCCAATGCCTACTCTTTCATGCCACCAATTTTATAAAAGATGCAACCCAGTAGCAAGTTTTAATGGCTATTTCTCTCCATCCACGTTATGCCACATCGCCACAATTAATTTCAACCATTAGATAAAAAATGAATGCAAGAGATTACCACCATTTATATGGTTTTTTTGGCCATTTATAGCCACACGATCATCATCTTTCCAAGCAAAATCTGCAGTGTGATTGTATATTTAGTTTTGTCTTATCTATTGGATCCTCCAATCCATTTTCTTCAAAGGCTTCTCAACATTGAACGAAATTGAATGCATCCCTAATGCTTGACTCTTCATTCCACATCTCTTTGAGTGTCGATTAATTAAAGCAAAGAAGAAGAAACACCCCATTGTCTCACTCATCCTGTCGGCACCGACCTTATATATATGCAGCAGCCGGTGGCTACTCTTTCATGCCACCAATTTGTTACCCATAGTGTTGGGAACGAGCAAAGCAACGTCTCCCTTCTCTACAACGCGACAATCAACCAATTTTCTCTGCACTTCATCACTATAGCTGTCGTGTTGGAGAATGTTGCATAACACGTTGCCGTACGCACTTTGCTTGGTCCTTACGAAGTTTTATTGATGCGCTTCCTCTTAAGTCTATTTAAGGTCATAGAACGATGAACTGATTTGGTCTGTAAGTCAAGGTCTGTCCGGACTATATGCATCATTCTATTATCACTATAACAATAACTCACTGTAGCCACGTAGCCCCAAACCCTATAGCCACGGCAAGCAAAATCGACCGTGGCTATACTTGGGTGCGGGCTACTGTGCCCTTGGACCGGTGGCTATAGAGGCTGGCTTTGTGAACCGTGGCTATAGTGGCCTGCACCAATAGCCACGGTCCACGTCACCAACCGTGGCTATAGTTTCTTCTATAGCCATGGTTGAAGAAGTGGACCGTGGCTATTGTTTTGCACGATATAAAAGCCGCGTTCGGACGGAACAGGAGCTCGGTCCAAGTGTGGCGGCTCGAAAATTGAGCAAAAAAATGAAAACCGAGGGGGAAGGTTTTGATCTCGTTTTTTTGCAGAAATTTATTCTCCGTGGTAAGGGAAACTCATCCCATGTATTATTTGTTGCTATAGTGTTGTAATCATGGAGAATTTTGGATTACCATTTGACCTAGGTTTTGATTTTGATTTGTCAAATTCCTTCATGTTTGTAGGTTTGTCGTTGGTTTGAGTTGTGTATAATAAACTCATATATCATGTGCTTGTGTTGCATACAAAAAAATCATGTCTTACAAGCCTTTTTCATGTTAATCAATTTAAGATCTATTTTATGCTCTCTTGAGAGAGACCCCTAGAGCACGGTTTAATTATTAAAAGATTCGAGTCAATTAATAATAATTTGTATAGTAGGTTTTTATATATGATAGCACATTGTCTTATGCAATATATTAGTTACCTTATATTTTCTATAAATATATAATATTCATAATGGTAAATAGATTATTTAGTAATTATTTAATAATTATTAATTCTAGCACATTATGTTATGCAATATATTAGTTTCCTTATATTTTCTATAAATACTTAATATTCATACTTGGTAATTATTTGATTTAGTAATTATTTTATTATAATTAATATTCGCGTAATGCTTGTTTAGATGGACAAAACTTGGATGTACGAAGAGTCAAGATTAAGTGCATATTTCCGAGGTCAAGTCGATGTATTTCTCAAGAGGGTCTGTCGAGCATGGTAAGCGTCTAGGAAGACAAGAAATATATTGTCCATGCGTGGACTGCAAGAATAAAAAATTGTGGACCGATACACTTGTAATCAAATCTCACTTAGTGAGGAGGGGTTTCATGGAGAATTATAGGAGGTGGACAAAGCATGGAGAAGATGAGCCGATCGAAGTTGAGTTGCGGCCGATTGAAGTTGAAGAAGAACAGTTTGTCCAAGTTGACGAGACTTTTGATTTTTATGTCGAAGAAGAACAATGTACTGATTTTGATGTTGAGGAATTGTTATGTCATGTTGAGCCGCAAGTTTTACTCAATGCGGGGACAACAAGAGGGCTTGATAACTTTGCAACGATAGAGAAGGCATCAAAGAATTTATTGTTTGAGGAGTCTAAGGGATGTTCTAAAGAGAATACTTGTGTTACGTACAGTTCTCGAACTCATGAAACCGAAGGCCATCCATGGGTGGTCGGATGTCGGTTTCAATGAATTGTTGGATCTTCTTTCGGATACACTACCAAAGCCAAACTTGTTACCAAAAAGCACGTACTATGCTAAGAGACTGATATCTCCAATGTCGTTGGGTGTGTAAAAAATCCACGCATGTCCAAATCATTGTATATTATACCGGAGGAGAAGTTCAAGGACCTCGTGAGATGCCCAAGGTGCAAACGAAGTCGTTACAAGACGAATGAGGAGTATGATGTAGACACAACTAATAAGAGGGGAAAGAATGACAGGAAGAGGAAGAAAAGCGAGTATCGTCAATGGTAGCGACGATGATAGTAAGGTTCCAGCCTTGGTCATGTGGTACCTACCGGTGGTCGATCGCATAAGACGGATATTTGCCAACCCAAGAGATGCTTGAACCGATGACATGGCATACACGTAAGAGGGACCCTAATAAGCTGAGTCATCCATCGGATGGAACCCAGTGGAAAAACTTTGATCGTAACCACCGTGACGACTTCTCGCACGAGCCAAGAAATATACGGTTTGCATTGAGTACGGATGGAATGAACCCTTTTGGTATGACGAGGAACGTTCGCAGCGTTTGGCCCGTGCTGCTAACAATGTTCAACCTCCCCCATGGTTGTGCCACAAGAGGAAGTACATATTATTGTCCATTCTTATATCCGGACCGAAAGAACCTGGGAACGACATAGATGTCTTCCTGGAACCACTGTTTGAAGACATGCGGAAACTATGGTTGGAAGGTGTGCGTATGTGGGATGAGCACCGAAGAGACTACTTCACGTTGAAAGCGATCATTTTCGTGACCGTAACTGATTACCCGGCGTTAAGGACGCTTTCGGGCCGGGTGAAAGGAAAGGAGGCATGCTTTGTTTGTGTTGACGATACATCACACGTGTATCTTCCATCATCCAAGAAGACAGTGTACACTCGAAATCGTCGATTCTTACATCGGAGCCACCCGTATCGACGGATGGCCAAACAATTTGATGGTACGATTGAGACCGGCGAAGAACCTCGACGTTGGACCTCTAGGGATGTCTTTGATAAGACAAAAAAGATTAAAGCTACATTTGGAAAGGCCGTGAAGGGAGTTGCAAAGTCAAAAGCTGCAACGCCGTATAAGAAGCTTTCTATATTCTACGAGATATCTCGGGTACTGGGAAGAATTGGAAGTGACTCATGCATTTGATTGGATGCACATTGGGAAAGGTGTATTTGACAGCACTACCGGCCTTATACTTGACCTACCCGGTAAGACAAAGGATGGACTGAACGCACGTAGAGACCTTGTAGAGATGAATATTAGGCCGAGCTCCATCCGCAAGAAAGAGCGAACGGAAAGTACTACCTCCCGCCGACCTGCTACACCCTAACGCGTGAGGAGAAAATAGCGTTCTTGAAGTGTCTACACGGGATTAAAGCACCGACCGGTTTCTCATCGAATGTCCAAAATCTTGTAGACATGAAAGACTTAAAGATAAGTGGTTACAACACTCATGACTGTCACACACTACTTTCGGTGTTTCGGCTATCGCCATCGAGCTGTGAAATCTGAATGGTTGAAGTTGACTACAACTCGTTTGTGCTACTTCCGGAACGCAGTCTCAAAGAAGGTGATCAACAAACACGAGTTGGATAACCTACGAACCCACATAAAGGAAACAATGTGCATGCTCGAGATGTGCTTTCCGCCATCCTATTTTGATACTATGGAACACTTCATGCTTCATATTGTTGACCGAGATATCTGCTTTGGGTCCCGTGTACATGCATCATATGTTCCCCTACGAGAGGTTCATGTATGTTATGAAACGCTATGTACGTACTCGTTGTCATCCGGAGGGTTCAATGATTGAGGGCTACACCACCGAGGAGATTATTGAGTGTTGTGCAGATTATATTAAAGACGGTCGATCTATTGGTGTACCCGTGTCTCGTCATGAGGGAAGGTTAAGTGGAAAAGGTATACGAGGACGAAAATCATTCACCGACCGCGAATATAAACGAGTTGACAAAGCCCATTTCTACTGTACCGCAACAATCACATATTGTTATCCCGTATTTCGCAAAACACATTGAGGAGCTTGAACTAAACAATGTTCGGGGCAAAAGCGGTGCATGGTTAGTACAGGAGCACAAGAAAACTTTCACATCATGGTTCGAGAGTCAAGACCTTCCACGTGGAGACTCGATGGATGAGAAAATGTTGAGAATTTTAGTTGCCCGACCTTCAAAGACTGTGGTGACTTATCGGGCATACGACATTAATGGTTTTACTTTTCACACTTCAAAGAAGGACACGAAAAGTAAGTGTCAAAACAGCGGAGTTCGAGTTGAACCCCTTGATGACGATAACAATTACACCTCATATTATGGGTACATAGAGGAAATTTGGGAGCTGAACTATGGACCAGATTTACAAGTTCCTGTCTTCAAATGCAAATGGGTCAAACACCCGGGTGGGGTGGAGGTCGATGAATACGGGTTAACCGTCGTCGATCCGAAGAATGTAGGTTATAAAGATGACCCGTGGATACTTGCTAAGTTAGCGGAACAAGTGTTCTATATACTCGATCCAAAGGATGAGAAGAAGCACATTGTTATTCCCGGTAAACAAAGAATACTTGGAGTGGATGGGGTCGACTATCAAGATGCATACAATCAATATGATGAAGTTCCAATATTCATGGATCCGAAAAAATTTAAAGTCATTGAAGCAAAACTATCGTATCAAGGAATGCCATACCTACGCACAGATTGCGAAGGAAAAATCGTTCAAGGATAATGTACCTTTATTATTCCATTGCGATGTACGTATGATGTACTCGGATATATATGTTTCAACAATCGTAATTAATTTAATAATATTTTAGTGAATTTTGAGCAAAAAAAATAAATTTAATAACCTTTCCATTTTTTCTGTCACTTTTCACAATTTAACAAGTTTTAAATAATTTTTCATCTACTTTAATTAATTTAATAATATTCTATTTATTTTCAGCAACGTTAATGGATTTAATAAATTGTTAATTATTTTTCTGCCACTTAAATCAATTATCTAAGTCTACCTGTTAATAATTATCTAAGTCTACCTGTTAATATTCTTTTAAATAACCCCATTTAACAATTATCTAAAAGTTGCTAATAAATATTTAATAAGTCTATCTGTTAATAATTTTCAGCCACATAAATTAAATTATCAACAATTAAATAATTTCACAATTTAACAAGTTTTAAATTTCACAACCTCTGCTATAGCCACGGTTGAAGAAGTCAACCGTGGCTATAGCAGGCTAGTGTGCGGCGAGCGAGGGTTTAGTACCACCTCGTCCACCCAATGTCGCCCGTGCCGGCTTATAAGCTCCACTCCGCACATGGTTTCGATGTTACCGATACATTACGGGCCTGCTCTGCCATGTGGGCCGTCTGTTTGTGCTTGGGCCTTGATCTTGAACTACCCCGTGGGCCTTGGGCCTTGATTGTGTTCTAATGCGTTGGTCAATATGGTCGGGCCCGTGGGCCAAAATTTTTAAAATTATTTATACATTTAGTTTTAAATTTTAAAATTTGTATATATACTGATTTAAAATATTGAATAAATAATATTTAGGTTCAATTTTTATTTGAAATCCTAAAAATAGCAAGGTATAATTCAAAATTTTAAAAAACATTTACTCTTTTGATTTAAATTTTAAAATTTACTTATACATTTAGATTTAAATTTCAAAATTTGTATATATATACTTGAGTTAAAATATTGAATAAATAATGTTTAGATTCAATTTTTATTTGAAATCAAAAAATAACAAGGTATAATTTAAAATTTTAAAAAACATTTACTCTTAAGATATAAATTTTAAAATTTATTTATACATTTATGTTTAAATTTTAAAATTTGTATATATACATTTTTAAGTGTAAGATAGTAATTTAATTATTTTTAGACAATATAAATCAATTAAATAATATATTTTAAAATAACAATAGTGATTTGGGCCTCACTCTTAATATGAGGCCCATTAGTAGTTCATCCACTAGTTCATTTAGGTTGTGTTTTTTTTTTTAATTTCTATTTAAATTTTGAAACATGTATATATAATTCAAATATTGTCCAAATTTACTGATTCTTGTTTCTAAATTTGTATAAAATTCCAATGTATCCATTTCCACTTTGTTTTGTTAGAATCTCCAACTATTTTATTGAATTTTCTTCAAATTTACTTAGGGTACGTTTTGACATTTATTTAATCATTTTTATTTCATAAACGTATCGATTTTGACCTCAACATTCGGTCGGTATGCATGCCATTAATAAACACACACGTGGAATTTTTGGTTCAATTTTTCAAAATATATAAATATGTTTGGTACCAAACAACATGAGTTTCAGTATAAAACTCCACTCACTCGAGACGCATAGTCCCATTTGAACTACTTTTTTGTAAAAATCTTTAAAAAAAATTATAAAAAATATAAGTGAGTTCGAATGCTCGAGAAACAGTGGCATGCCAAAATGTAGGTCAAACGGGCTTATAGTTTGCAAATAATAAATGTGCAAAATAATAGAAAAAACATGGTGTCATTTGATTTTTTTATATCTGCACAATTTTTATTATTTTTGAATTGAAAAATAGAACACACATCTGTCATACAAATTAAAATCTACTGTAATTTTGTTGGAAATTTTTGAAATAGTTGGGTCATGTAAAAGTGAAGAAAAACAATTGTATAGACGAAATATTATATTAAAAGTAATGGAGTAGAAAAAACAAAAAATACATATGTATTTGTAAACAACTAAAAAAATGTCATGCCAAAATTTAGATGCAAAGGCATTATAGTTTTTAGAATAAAAATTGAAGAAGTAAAAGAAAAAATTACACAAGAAAAAAGAAACTCGAGGCAATGACAAGTGGGGTCGGAGGAAACAATAGCCACGGTTGGTTTCGAAACCAACCGTGGCTATTGTTTGTGTCCTCGACATATGGGCCCCACATGTCGGTGGGAGCACAATAGCCACGGTTGGAGCCGACATGAGCCGTGGCTATTGTGTGTTATCCCACCGACATGTGGGACCCGCCCCACCATCGCCAACCGTGGCTAATGGTCCATATATAAAGGGCGGTCGGCCCGGCGGACAAAACCTAACCCTAACTTGGCACCGCAATCGACTAAGACGCCGACAGAGCCGCCCGTTTGTGCCGTCGCGCCCGCCGCGAGCTCCTCCTCGCGCGTCCGTCCGAGCTCCTCTCTCGCCGCGACCTCCTTGTCGCACCCATCCGAGCTCCTCCGGGCCGCCGGCTCCGTCCGAGCTCCTCTGCGCCGCGAGCTCCTCGTCACACCCATCCGAGCTCCTCTGCGCCGCCGGCTCCTTGTCACGCCCATACGAGCTCCTCCTCTCCACCCGCGAGCACCTCCTCGTGCGCCGCGTCCTCCTCTCCGCCCGCGAGGTCCTCTCCGCCGCGAGCTCCTCGTCGCACCCATCCGAGCTCCTCCGTGCCGCGAGCTCCTCGTCACGCCCATCCGAGCTCCTCCTCTCCGCCCGCGAGCACCTCCTCGTGCGCCGCGTCCTCCTCTCCGCTCGCGAGGTCCTCTCCAACGCGAGCTCCCCGTCGCGCTCGTCCGAGCTCCTCCTCGCGCGCATCCGAGCTCCTCTCCTCCGCGAGCTCCTCATCGCGCCCATCCGAGCTCCTTCTCTCCGCCCGCGAGCTCCTCCTCGCGCGCCCGCCCGAGCTCCTCCTCTCGCACCGACCCAACCTCCACCTCTCGTGCCCACGAGGTCCCCCTCTCTAAGGAACCTGGTATGCCCCATTCCTCTCCCCCTCTGCGGTCGGTGGCTACTATCCAGCGAGCTCGCTATTATGCTTTCGCTATTATGTTGTGTTCATCGATGGGCATGCTCGCTATTTGCATTTCACTGCTATATTACTTTGATCTAGGAACAGAAGTGGGATTGGAAAATAGATTAATAAATGATGTTTTGAATTTGGAGATGCATACTATAGTTATAATGTGAATTTGGAGATGCATACTATAGTTCATATGTGACTGATGATTGATCATTGATCATTGCTGATTTTAATGCTTATTCAGTGCTGATTTTAGTGCTGGTTTAGTGTTGATTTCAGTGCTTATACAGTGCCACCTATCCAGCGAGCTCGCTATTATGCTTTCGCTACTGTTGATGTTGATCCAAAATGGTTGTTCTGTTCATCGATGGGCATGCTCGCTATTTGCATTTCACCGCTATATTACTTTGATCTAGGAACAGAAGTGGGATTGGAAAATAGATTAATAAATGACGTTTTGAATTTGGAGATGCATACTATAGTTATAATGTGAATTTGGAGATGCATACTATAGTTCATATGTGACTGATGATTGATCATTGATCATTGCTGATTTTAGTGCTTCTTCGAGTGCTGGTTTAGTGTTGATTTCAGTGCTTATACAGTGCTGGTTCAGTGCTGATTTGGTGCTGGTTCAGTGCTTATTTAGTGCTGATTTCAGTGCTGATTTAGAGATGATTCCAGTGCTGATTTAGGGTGGACTTTTGGAGCCTTTGAGCATGCTAATATTGTTACATTGAACTATCGATCGTGGTGGAATGAGAATGTATATTTACCACTGAAATCAGCACTGCAATTTGGACTCGCTTACTCCCGCTCGCTTACTTGTGCAATGTAATCAGCACTGAAATCAACACTTATCTATCGTGGCTATCTAAATTATACATTAGCCACCTATTTTCTCCTCTCTTACTCTCTTACTCTCTATTTCCTCTCTTTTCCTCTCTCTCTCACTCTCTTTCTCCTTTTTCCTCTATTTCCTCTGTTTTCTCCTCTCTTCCTCTCTTTTCTCCTCTCTTTCATGGCTAGACCATTGTTTTTAAATAAAAAACTATTTCATCCTATCTGTTCTATTTTTTTACCTCTCTTTAATCTCTTCCTCTCTTTCCTCTCTTTTTATGGTCTAGCCATGCTCGATGATGAAAGCGGGCAAAGTGAGATGAGTGTGTCGAGCATGGACCGCATCCTCGGATGTTGGAAACATGTTGACATACGAGTCGATGACCTTAACGATAGCGTTGGATGGCCGTAGATTCGGCAACCAGCACCGAGAGCAAAAAATCCAATCTTTTTGGCAGATGATGATTGTTGATAGAAGAGGAGGTAGCTGGGGGATCAATATAGAATGTAGGGTGTCTTTCATTAGGAAGGTTGGTCAAACAATATGTAAGACATACCGCAACTCGTATGACCTGGGGTAGACATGGTCGGATGCTTGGGTATTCCCGGATCATCTTTGTGATGTGTATGCCACATTATATTTGACTTTCCGGAGGATACCCAAGTATCCTGACCTATTTACCTCGAGGTCGTATAAATTGTGGTATGCATTGCATAGTGTGCACCTGCCTTTCTTATGAAAGTGTTCTACATTGTATGTCCTTCTATCTCGTCTTCCTCTTCTTCTATTTGACTACGATGCTATCCATGTTCGATGCCAATGCTAAATAATCCTTTTCTGTTATCTTTTCTCTATTCTAACTCTTTCCTCTAATTATTTGCTACTAAATCTTTTCATTGTTACGCTAAAGGTATCAAATCCTATAATGGCGGACAACCCCCGATCCAGTATACACGGGAGGATGTTGTGAATATGAACCATGAAAGCTCCTCATCAAGTGGAGAATGGGAAGAACCGAGAGGATCCTCACCCCCCCCGGCGTCGTGAACCTAGGGGTATTAATGAGGACCCAGATTACGTGCCCTCGGAAGAGGTATCACGTGAAATGTCATTCTTTCTTTAAATATTTCAAGTTTCCCGTATTAGCATATTACCGAGCTTCAATGATTCTTTATATGGTAGGTTCCTCGACGAAGTGTTCGTCGTGCCTTGGCTGCACAAGCGACACATTCCATGGCTTACGAAGACACACCTCATGAGGAGTAAACGGAAAACATACCGGCTCATGAGTCCCCCGAAAGCGCAAACGTGGGGGTAAACGGTCCGCGAACAAGGCTGAGGGCACATATGAGGTGACAACACTTGGACCCCGCCGACTGGGAGCCTGTTGAACCAATGGGTGTCCATGCAAAATGGCGGAATCGTTGTGGTGTTGTTGTCGGGGAGAAATGCAAAATAACCTGGACCAAATGGAAGCTGGTTCCTCAAGAGCGTAAAGAGGAAATGTGGAATGCCGTTAGATCACACATCCTCTTCCCACCAGCGAACCTCGAGAAAGCCAAGAAGGCAACGCTGACCGCAATGTCACATATCTTTCGAGAATGGAGGTCCCGACTAATCTGCCGTTATGTGAAACGTGGCATAACACCCTTTGACGATTATGGTCAAATAAGTCCACAGGACTGGGAAGAATTTGTTCAGCGAGAAGACAGCTGGGCCTGCCAAGGACCTTAGTGCAAAGATGTTAGAGCTGAATAGGAAAAATAAGTACAAGCCACACTTGGGCCCCGGCGGCTACAAGAAAAAGATTCCGGAGTGGAAGGCGATGGAAGAAAAGCTCCGTGCTTGAAGGGAAGCCTGATCCACTAGAGGGCCTCGAGCCGCGTGCCAAAAATTGGGTCCGTGCGCACTCTAAGATGGATGAAAATGGGGAGATTATTCCGATGGACGCGGAATCGGTGCAAGTTATCCAGCAATTGACGGGTGACATCAAGTCGCAGACGCAGTATGGTGTTATTCAATCCGAATATTACAGAGACCAACTCTCTCTTGCTGTGGGCACCAAAGAGCATGGCGGGCGGGTGCGAGCAGTGTCCTCCAAGGCAACTTGGAAAGAGGGTTTCTCCTCTAGCTCTTCCGCCTCGTTGTACAAAAAACATAAATTTCACAAGAAAGATAAGGAGGAGAGGGACAAGGAAGAGTGGAGGAGACAGATGGAGATGTACCAAGCTGACCTGCGAAGTGGAAGTATCCCCAGTACGACTCCTACTGTCCCAACCACTTCGCCTAGCTTTACCTCCCCGTTAGAAGGGGAAGTGATAACGCAAGAATGTCCTTGTGAGCTGCATGTGCCGTTTGGTTACAAGGGAAAGACCATGAAGGTTGCAACTGGTAGAGCACTTCCAGGACGAACACTCCACAACATGGATATTCCACCCGGGTACGTCCGTGTTACCGTCGAGGAGGTCAACCAAGGATGTGAGGAGCACGAGATTGAGTGCCCCATACCCGACGCGGGGATTATAAGTCTACATGATGCTATCGGTTCGTTCATCATGTGGAAACGTCGTGAGGTTGTGCTCTTAGAACCTCGAGTTTTCCCTCCCCCTTGTCCGGACACGGATCGGTTCATGAGAGTCAACAATTCACGGGGGATGAAGCTGGAGCAGGAGAACCGTCTCCTTTGTCGGGTGCTGCTTCAGCCGCTAAGGAACAAGATGAACAAGGACATGAAGCGGTTATGAGTCCTATACTCGCGGACAGCCCGCAGCAAGAAACCGCCACGAGTACACGGCTATGAGGACCCTCAGCAACAAATAGTGCCCCTTGTCGAGCCGGAAGGGCAATGTATCTCCTCTGTCGAGCCGGAAGGTGAAACCCTAGCCTTGGATGAAGAGCCTCGGTTTATCGAGCCTCTTCGGAAGGAGTTTACTCCTGTAATTCCTAGGATGATTACGCCTGCGGGGGTGGATCCGTCAAAGCCGCAACCTGAACATGTCACGAAATACTTGGAGCGAATGAGGAAGGGACCCGTGTAGCCAATCACGGAGCCTCGTCAATTGGTACATTACGATGATGACATATTTGAGGGTCGTGACGAGAATGAGGACTTCCCAAATTTCATCTTTGGCAAGCCCCTCGTATCTAAAAACATGTTGTCAAACCTACCGTGGGAGATGCGGAAGCTGCATGACCGGTACGTAGCGGCAGCGAAAGAAGGAGTGGATGTGATCACCTGTAAGCTTCCGAGGGACGTGTTCAATGATACCGGTGATTCGGTCCTTGGACTATATTTCAATGATATCCACACTATGTTTCGCCTCGGCGAGATGGACACAACCTTCGTAACCTTGTGGTGCATGTAAGTGCCTCCATCCAGCTTTTTCTTGTCGCATACTTTTTGCAGTACATGTTATATACTCCCTTTTGCTTTTAATGTAGCTTGAATTCAGCATTTCAAAAGAAGAGATACGACAGACCCGATTGGAAGGTTGGGTATCTCAATCCGAGCTTGATCAATCAAAGTGTGATCAACCCCGGATAAATGAGAAAGACAAGATATATAAGGATAAGACACCACAAGATTTACAAGAACTGAAGGACACCATGAGGACAAAAGCTAGGAGTCAAGCTGCAGGTTATATTTACAGGTGCTTCGGGGAATGGCAGGATTGTCACGCCATTTACGCGCCTTACCACTTCGAGTAAGTTCGACCACTATATTCCTCTCGTCGATCGTAAAGATAGATGACATACTAACGAATACGATCTTTTGTTGCAGTGGTCATTGGATTTGTTTCCTGATCATGCCAAAAATTGAATATCTATTAGTCTTGGATAGCCTTGACTACGACTCCAATCGCTACATAGATATCGTGAGCGTTATAAATTGGTAAGTACGGACGTACAATTAAATAGCGATAATTTCATGCAATAATACCCTTTTCTCAATACTTGTAGTGCTTATTTGAACTACGTAAAGAACCCGAAGGTGGCACGTTATAGAATTCGGAAACAAATATACTTTCGTCATAAATTTCCGGTAAGACACACGTCACATCTATTTTTTTATGCTGCTATCATTGAAATAGGGTGATATTTTTTACTTCACTCTATTTAACGAGTGCATTAAGCAAGTAAAAGATAGTGTGCACTCGTGGATACTACGCATGTGCGTATTCGAGCTCCGCTGCATCCTACTTGAATGTCATCACCCATGAGACCACCGAGGAGGTACGCTAAGATTGCATCTGTTTAATTTACATTCTTTCTGTTTTTTGTCTATCATGTACCAACTTTTATGTATTTATTGACAGCGAACAAAAAGTCTACAAAAGGCAATGATAACGGACAAAAAGATATTGAATGAAATCTCCAAGACAGGATTCTCAACGGTACGAAAGCATCTAAGTACAAACGACATGTACTACATTGTCGTTAGGATGTGCCGTTTCTTGCTTAGGGAGGTCATCAATCCTCGTGGTTGTTTCTTTGACGACCAAAGTGAAGTGACGAAGGAGTATCGGGCACTATTCGAGTGGTGTGGCTCGAAACGACCGTACGAGCCCGATGTTGTTGAAGATTCGTATAGTGTAGACTTAGTTTGAAAAAACATTGCATGTTCACATTATTAAATCTTTGATCGATTTTGTAAATATTTGTAAATATTTGTAAATATTAATGTGATGTAATACTTTAATGTTAATTTGATGTAATTATGGTTAATGTTATGTTAATTGTAATTTATTATTTCTAATGCATATTTAATTTTTATTGTTAAAAAAGTAAATAGCCAGGGTTAACTTTGGCAACCGTGGCTATAGTGGTGTCCACTATAGCCACGGTTGATTTAAAGAACCGTGGCTATAGTATTCCACTATAGCCACGGTCTACGTGGCGAACCGTGGCTATAGTGTCCTTCTATAGCCACGGTTGACATAGTGAACCGTGGCTATAGTGGCGTACTATAGCCACGGTTGTTCTGTTTTCCGAGGCTACGAGATGGTTTTACGTAGTCTCGGAAACATAACCACGGTTGGGGCTGACCGTGGCTGTAGAGCCCTCCCAACCGTGGCTATAGTGAGTTTTTGCTATAGTGAATCCATCTAATTTGTTTGTGTTATGCTGCAACTAAAAATAGTATAATAACACTTGTTATCATGGGTGTTTTTGTAGGTTTGATCTGATTCACTTTTATAAAGAGGTTTTCAGTGTTCTCTCAACAATATAACTTTAAAATTGTACCTAGAAAATTCAACACTTAAGTGAGAGATAAACATGAATTCTTACTCTGATGCATGCAATCATGTTTTCTTAGTCACTAAACTACTTATTAGTTCAAGATTAATTTTAAGGTTAATATCTTTGGATCCCGACGCAACGCGCGAGGTTATCAACAAGTTATTATTATTATCGATGTCTTCATATTGTATCGGCGTATTTTTTTTGTTTTACTAGTTGTCACCAGAAAAACAAAAACCAGTACAAAAAAATATGACATTCTATAATAATCCATGTTTGTGGAGTCTAACGTTTATGAGCACACAACGGTATGCCTCCACCGTAGTTTTATTATCTATTACTGCCAAGTATACATATCAAATATTTTATTTTACA
Organism: Chloris gayana; assembly: GCA_031894775.1. Classification (NCBI taxonomy): domain Eukaryota; kingdom Viridiplantae; phylum Streptophyta; class Magnoliopsida; order Poales; family Poaceae; genus Chloris; species Chloris gayana. The sequence continues at coordinate 185,724 of JAUNZO010003064.1, forward strand.
GTTAAACATGTCAAATCACTTGTAAACATGCCCAATTAGTGCATTAGATCAAAATTTCAACTACAAAAAAATGTGGAAATTCATGCATCATAGACGAGATAATAGTTATTTTCTAAATCCGAGCCATCAAATCATGATTAGATGGTTTTGTATACGTCAGTCGTCAGCACATGCCCAGTTATCACATATGTATTTTTCATGCTCTAGTTGGTATATATTTTATTTTATTTCTTAGGATACACTAGTGCAGTGCAATAAGACCCTCAAATATTGGACAATCAACCAATACTATGGAAACGATATTGCGAAGTGATAAATATCTCTACATTAAAAAATTAAGAAAATAAAACACGCACCATGCCTAGGCTAGGCCTAGCCTACATCACCGACGCGTCACTCGTTTGAATCCACCGGCTGACAAGCTCCTCTCGGTTGGATCCAACGGTTGTTGTGGCGCCGCTTTCGAGGGCTTTCTAATGCGCGTGCGTGGGGAACCGTAGTAGCAAACCCAGGACAGCTACGCGACAAAATAGGTGGACCTCGTGTTAACTGCTCCCCCACCCGATTCTCTTTCCCGCGTGACGCCAAACAGCCTTTCTCCTTCCGTGCGGCGTGGTTTCCAGCGCCAAATTTTCTACGCTGTGAGACGTGGTTTGCAACAGCACGCAGCCGTTTCTCTTTTCCCGTGCGAGGCGCCGTGAAATTTTTTTTACCCTATCAAACGTGGGTCCTAGTAGCGTGCAGTTTTTGTATTTTTTTCCTTTTCACGTGTATCATTCAGGGACATGGAGATAGTAGGGTAATAAAATGGTGAGGAGGAGTTTTACTATCAATCAATAAGTACTACTGCTTTCAAAAATATATTATGTACCCTAGAAAAATAAAAAAATATAAAAAGGGATAGAAATAATAATAAATGTAAAATATTAAAATAACGTTCACTCCAAATTGCAAACAAGCTTTACATAAAGTTTAAACTAAAAATTTTGCTCAAAGTTCTACACAAAAAAATGTGTTATAAGAAGTTTGATGCTAAGTCTGAGAAGAACTTTGAAGCAACTTTTGTGTTAGAAGTTTGAGGCAAAATTTATAAACGATGGGTGTAGGCAAGTTTGAAAAAACAATTTGGCCCAAACTTGTAACATTAATAAGTTTGAAAAATACAATTTGGCCCAAACTTGTTGTGACATCCCCTCCGGGATACCCAGGACTCGGTACAGGGGAACACTCGACGCAGCGAGTTACAACAGTTCATCATCTCATACAAGCCAGAATATATACATCATGGTATAATACAACCAAGTTTTCGAAATACAAAAGCGGAAGCATAATACATTAATGAAGTTTAACAACCTACGAGTCTTGCAGCGGAAACTTGTACTTTGTACAACAAAAATACTACGAAGCGTCCTCGTGATGTGCTGAGCCCGTCGTACATCACGGTCCTTATCCTTCACGGTGTCGGGATCCGTTCCCATTGGAGGGACCCTCCATCGGGACACTGCTCCTCCTCCGGGCAACTACCGTCCAAGTTGTGGAAGTACGACTCGGGTCCTGAAAACATAACGAACAAACCACGAGTATTCTAATACTCGGCAAGACTGACCCAGTCAACGAGCACGCTAAGGCCGACGCCTAGGATGCAAAGGCTTTACGGTCTGTGGAGTTGACTCTCTTGTAAAACAGCACTAATGGTGGATCCTTACTTTCAATGTTTTAGCTCAAAGTTAAGTTTAACGAGAAACCAATGTTTTACGAGTCTACAACTACTGCAATCAAGTTTGCATGAAAAACTCATTTCTTGACCAACACTTCTTTCATCTCTCATCTTCATCTTTCGGTTGATTATCTACAATGTGACGAGCTAAACAAGCGGTACTCATTACTGCGAGGGACAGCGATTCGAATCGATTTATACCAGCTGGCAAAATCCGACTACACGACGTATACGACAAGTTTTCCCGCTAGCACTTGACAGCTCCCCGGGAGTATGGTGACTCCACGACTTCCCGCTAGCACCGGTCGTATACGACAACTTTCCCGCTAGCACTTGACGGAAGACTAGCCATTTCCAACTCCCCGGGAGTATGGCGACTCCACGACTTCCCTCGTGGCCGACTCATCTCCCTCCCGTGAAACTATCCTCTAACTAACAGCCGGCAAAAGAGAGGCGGCTACGCTACATCTCCGGGGCGATAGGGTACATCGGCTTGTCTGGGCCCATGATACCAGCATGTAGTACGGTACGTTCAAACTTGTTCAACTAAGCCGACAACGGTACGGTCCTTGACCAGACACGAGACGGGGCTACCACCTTGCAAGACCTTATCTCCGTCTTGCCCTTTCTCCTACGAGGCCCGTCCGGTCTCGGCTTATTAACATCTTCATTTCCACTCTCATCTTTCTCTCATCATTCTTCTTAGCATAAACATTGAACCAGTCATGATCCTATATCTCGCGAGTAGTGTTGCCACCACTCGACTTCTACCGATGCCCTATGACATAAGCTTAGCGGTTATCGAACTCTATTGAGCTACCTGTACCAATATAGCATAAACAAATGGAAACCTATCTCATGCATGTAGGGTATCAAGTAACTCCTATAACTTAATGCACAATCACGACTCATTCTTTGTGATAAAAGGAAAGACTTTAAAATCATAGGTGGGATGCACCGAGGCTTGCTCGGATTCGAGTCGGAGTTAGCTTTCTCATGTGTTGGTCGACTTCGATGTTTCCGCCTCTTGTCTCGACCTCGGACGGGACTTCAATCGCGCCATGACCTAGGTCGACCAACAATACGTTGCGAATCAACGATCATGCATGCATGAATGTACATGATATGATGTGCAAAGATTGTGTTAATCACGATCATTAATTAGCAATTAATCATTACGTAAGCTCATTACTTATTAATTAACACTTAATCTTGGTCATTAATTAACAATTACTCATGTTCATTAATTAACAATTAATCATGTTCATTACTTAACAATTCATAATTAATCATTAATCAAGAGTACTAAATTGGGATCACATGAAATGACGGTGTTTATGTTGAATTTTGGAAAACAGATTTCACAAACACTTTCTTCTGTAGTATCTCTAATATTTAAAGAAATTCATTTTTCAAAATTAAATAATAAATAGCATAAAATAATAGATTATCTTAATCAAAGAAAGGTAATTAATTAAACTATGAAATTATAATTTCTCAAAATAGGCATTTGAATACATAATCAAACAGGAAATAATTTTATGAATCTAATGAACTTTGTTTGGCATTTATCTGATTTTCGTGGAATTTTCTATGAATATTTGAAGTTTGACCAATTCCCGAAAATGAATAAACTTGAGAAAAGAATTACTCGAATCATGGGGCCGAAAGTGACCGGCCCATCTAGCGCCGCGGCGCCCAGCGGCCCAAGAATAGCCCACCCGCCCGCGCGCGCCCGCAGCCACGGCGGAAGGATGTGGCGGCAGCTTGCGGAATTTGGTCGAGACGGTGACGAAACTCAAGAGCAACATAACCACATGCTCAACTCAACACGTGGAACACGATGGTGGGAGTCGTCGGCACCGGAGGATGATCGGAGAGGTACCGGCGGCGAGGGCGGACGGGGGAAACCTCCGGCAGCGGCTGGAGCTCACCTTGGTTGACCAAAATGAAAACTGCTTGTGGCTGAAGCTTCACGGGAACATGGGCAAGAGCGGCACGCGGGTGGTTGCTCTTGGGGATGGCCGGAACCGGAGCTCACCGCGGAGGTAGAGGCGATGGCACATCGAGCTGAGAAAAATCGGATAAATTCATGGAAACTTATGAAGAAAACTCGAGGGTGAGCTGCTGGTATGATGTAGAGGAAGATAACGCACCTAGGGGAGGAAAAAGCACGCGAATTGGTTCACCGGAGAGAGAGAATTCAAAGAAATGGTGGCGGTCGAACGGAATGAGCTGTTCCACAAAGAACGGCGTCGATCTCCTGGTTCCTAGTGGGAGAGGACGATTGAGCGGCTTGTTGAGGTTTAGCATGTCCTTGCGGAACTGTTGGTGGTGATAGTTGGGTTGGGAAGGGCCGGAGCTGGCCTGGCGGCGAGGGCGCGAGAGAGGGCGCGTGGCCGGCGGTGCTCGAGTGAGAGAGATAGAGCTGGATGGGGAGAAAACGATTCGGGCTTGGGTCTTTATCCCGATGGGCGAAGGTCCGAGGCGGTAAGGGAGATCTGCGTGGCACGGGAGGACGAGGCGCGCGGCCGGGAGCCTGCCGCGGTGGCTCGGTGGTGAGGCGGTGCGAAAGGGAGAGAGGAAGAAGAGAGATTGGCCACCGGCCTCGATGCGGCTATTTTACAAAAAAACCCCTCGGTGTTTGCTTTAATTAGAAATCATACTTCCGGCACTCGAAAAATTCTGCGAAAAATCAGGGATGGAAATGAAAACATTTTGAATCTTTTTCCTTATTGGTCGGAGTTCAAATTCCAAATAAATTTCGGATTAAAAATTCAAGTTGTAATTAAAAAGAGAAGTTTTCATTATTTCTTGTAGACATTTTTAGAAAATAAAATAATTTCGTGTCAACTCCGTAAATCTTTTATTATTATGTTTTACCAACAGAAAATGTTAAACTCCATAATTGCTTTTATTTAATTTCTTCTTTTAAGAACTTAATTTTAACTTAGGTTAACGTTATTATTTTATGTGCATTTCTTCACAAAATTAAATACTTTCCCAAATGCACATGATGACATGATGATGAATGCCATGCAATGCACTTTCAGTTGTTAGGGTTCTTACAGCCCTCCCCTCTTATAGGAATCTCGTCCGAGATTCACGATTGAAGCGGCTAGACGGTGATACTAAAGAATTTTAGTAAGCTGGGTCGAAGAAAATCTCCTTGTTCCCAAGTAGCTTCAGCTTCTTAGTGACTGCTCCACTGAATCTTGTAGAACTTGATGGTTCGATGTCGAGTCACTCGATCCTTGGTGTCGAGCACTCGATCGGATGTTCATCACACGTCAAATCTGGTTGTAGCTGTTCCACATTTGCGGTTGGTATATCTACGGGTGGCTTCAAACACTTCTTCGGATGAGATACGTGGAACACATTGCGGATTCTTGATAAGCGTGCTTGGTAACTTCAACGATATGCATTTGATCCATATTTTTCTTGAATTGGAAAAGGTTCAACGTAACGTGGAGTAACTTTTCCTTTAATTCCCGATCGCTGGACACCTTTGGGAGGAGATACTTGAAGATATACTTGATCTCCCACTTTGAGCATTAACTCTCCACGTCTCTTATCCGTAAAGCTGGTTTGTCGAGATTTGGCTCTCTTTAGGTTCTGCTGAGCGAGGCTTACTTGCACTTCGGCATCCCTTACTAGATCTAGTCCCAATATTATTCTCTTTCCATGTTACGACCATTTTAACGGTGTGCAGAAGCTACGACCGTATAGAGCTTGGAACGGTGACCTTTCGAGTACTTTCTTGTATTGGATGAGAATTCTGCTAACGGTAGGCATCTTTCCAAATCTTGGTTGTATGACAAGACACAAGCTCAAAGCATATCTTCTAGATACTTGGTTGATTCTCTTCGTCGGTCCATCCGTCGGGGGTGATACGCTAAGCTTCAAATCAACCTTGTTTCCAATGACTCATGCCATTGTACTCAGAATTCTAGATACAAATTGAGTTCCTCGATCCGAGATGATGGTCTTCGGTACTCTATGTGGGTAGAGTACACGAGCAATACATAAATACTGTATATTGCTTTGCCGTGTAGGTAGTAAATGAGCAGACCTAGTTAACCCGTCGTCAATGACCCAAATGGAGTTATGCTTCCGTGGAGTTAACGGTAAGTCGATAGTGACATCCATACTAATATCTTTCCATTTTTCATTACGGAACACTCGGGGGTTAGAGTGGTCCTATTTGCTTCAAATGCTCCGCTTTGATACGTCGACAAATATCACACTCGTTGACATACCTCGCTATTTCTCGTTTCTTTGTTGTCCACCAGAATTCTTTCTTCCGATCTTGATACATTTTGTCGGTTCCGGGATGAATAGAATACCCGGATGTATAGGCTTTATCCATTATCTCCTTGCGAAGCTCCAAGTTCTTAGGCACTACTAGCCTATTCTTGAACCGAGATCACACCTTCGCTATCTTCTCGAAAACACTTTATTTTACCCTTCTTAATTCGTCTTCGACGTGACTCATACCAACATCCTTCTTTGAGCTGCTACCACTTCTTCACAAATGGTAGGAATAAGAGCCAGATTATTCAATACTCAATATGGAAGAATCCGAAGAATAGGCCACCCTCGCCACCAGCGCACGCCTGCTGCGCCCCATCCTATCACACGTCCCAACGCACCTCCCCAACCACTTTGGTACCCGCCGGCCAACGGGACTCACCGGAATTGAATGGGAACAGTACCTCCGACCGCCCATCTCCTCTCGGCTCCTTCCTGCTCCCATTAGAAAATGGCACCGAGGCCAAGGTCTCATCTCCAAGTGCCTCAAACTACACCCTCACATCCCTCTCTAGCTTCTCCAAGCAGCAGCAGCACCTCCCTCTCCTTGCCGGTGAGCACACGGAAGAAAAGCTCATCGCCTCGTTCCGTTCCGTTCACCATGGCCGCCACCACCTGCTGCTCGTCCTAGGCAACCTCTCCTCCTCTGATTTCTCCCCAAATCGATGCACAACAACCCCCTGCAGCTCCTCCCTAACCCGCTCCCTCTGTCTCGTAGCAGCCTTGCCGGATTTCGAGAAGAAAAGAAGGCCGTCGTCACCGCAATCTCCACTCCCATGACGAGCCACAACTTCCGGTCTTCTCCCTCGACACCTGACCCCGTGCCGCTCTTCTCCATCACGAGGTGAATCTCCTAGACCTTGTTCCCCAACTTTTCGTGCTCCGTACGCACCGCAAGCCGCCGCCGAAGTAGTCCCCGACCATCGCCGTTGATGTCGCCGCCTTCCGGTCATCGCCGCCGACCGGTGACCACTAGAGAGGACTCCCCATACCTCTAGCCATGTTTTGGTGATGGTCCCACCCTTTTTCCCCCACTACAGCAGCCTACGGCGAGGTCTCCAGCGAGTCTGTCCCGAGCTCCCTAGGGAAGACACGTAATGGCAATTTCGTAAATATCTCCCGTTTTAAAGATCCAAAAATTGCAAGCTAAAATGTTTTGGAAACTACAAGACCTGTGCTGTCATAAAAGTAACATGAGCTGGCCAGATATGGACGTTTTCATATTTTTACAAAAATGACAAAAGTCAATCCCTGAAAACTTATCTAGGTCATAACTTTAACACTATAGATCCAAAAATGATGCCACTTGGCCAAAACCTTCACCTAAGCATACTTGAATTATTGACACTGGAATAGCTGCATTTCATTGCATATTTTTCAAGTTATTGCATTTCTTGCATTCTCTATATTTAATTTTTAGTTAAATCTGTATAAATTATTTTTTGCATGCAACTTGGTAATTAATTTCCTCCTGGTACTGTTCATGTGTAGAAAATCCCATGTTAATTTTTGAGCATGTTAAATAAGTATTTTTGCTATTCCTAGATCTAATTCCATGAAAGGTTAAATTTCAGCATGTGTATAAATAGGCTTATGCTTCAAAAAAATATGTTTTTGCATGTTTATGTAATTTTCACTTTCCACAATGTCAGATAGCACTTCATGGCAGGATTAGTAAAAAGGTTTCATGTAAATCCCGCATGTATTAAATTTGTAATCAAGTTCTTAGTTTTAGAGTTGCATCGTCATCGCATGTGGGTGTAAGCCTTTAACCCTAAGTTCATCGGTTTGCATTGAAACCTTGCTAATCCTTAGATTCTGAACCCATATGTTAACCCTAGTACTCATGTCCATGTAATTTAGTCTTTGCTCATGTATTAAGGCTATACTTGTTAAGGTAATTAACTTCTCTAAAAGAGAGCAAGTTGTGTGTTTATGCTTAGTAGGTTTCATAAAAAACTAAATGTTACTAAACCTATTCATATGCACTCCTTCAAACAGCACACATGCATTACCATCATCATCGACCTTGTAATCATTTTACTTATGCATTGCATTTCATTCTCTAGGTGACGACGCCGAATTGATTCCGCCGGAAGAGACGGTTGCAACACTCAACGCTTGTGAGGCTAGCGCTAACTTCGATCACTCTCAAGGCAAGCCCCGGTGCATTCCTATTATTTGAAATGTCTTTCTTTTATCACTATATTAAGGATGATGAATGTGCATTTAAGTTCTAGGAATTGATTGGAAATCCACGTGCATAAAAGTCCTATATGTCCTATGTTCATTATGTGTCATATCCTCGTTAGAAATGCTATGCTATGCCTATGGAGTCAACGATAGAATGGGAATCTCACCTATGGCTATGATTAAATTTGAACATGATGAATTTGGTTAAAATTAAGAACACCCCATTGTGGCTCCGCGAACATGTTTGAGTTGTGTACCACTTGCATACCTTTCTTATGGGAATTGGTAAACCTATGTAGCTTGTAAGTTGTAAAGTGAGCCGGATATCTCACCGACCCGAGAGGTGATGTGTATGGCACGGTGGTTGCACGGGTTGAGGACCGTTGGAAAGTACACGGGTTAAGCCTTGGGCGCGTTGTTGAACGGTCGCAAGGGGGACGTGTACTCGGGGTCGGTGGCCCCGTGTTTTACTTTATGATGAACTCGTGAACGGTGGCCATACGTGTTCTTAAATGATACGTATGTCGTGCATTTGGGTTCTTTCCTGCAGGATTAATAATTCGATAATTATCGCCGTTTCCTCTCGATTAATGAGCACCACTTGATTCGAGCAGTTCGCAATGTGTAGTAAAGAGGAGTTGATGAATAGCTTGCTGTTTTATACTTGATATAATTTTGTATTGCAATCCTTGTATGGCTAGTATGCTCACTAAAGTTTCCTTATGCAACAACCCTATTAATTTGGCTAAGTCATAAAAGTGCCAACCTAAATTAGCATAGGTGCTATTTGTGCAAAATGCCAAGTTAAACCGGTCAAACCCCATGCATCTAGGAGTCGGTCTTAGAAGGCCAATTTAACGGGTAAGACTTGCGGAGTATGTTAGATACTCAGACTTTGCCACTACATGTTATTTACAGGTTTTCCGCAAGCCGGGTTTTGTGATTGTTGTGGTAAGGTGGTTTGGGATGGAGAGGAGCCGAAAGAGTGGACCATTGAATGGGTCCCTAGCTCTCCGACCCATGACGAGTGAGCCATGGCCTAGGCCGACATGGTTCATTTAAGTTATCTATGTATCGTTGAGTTATGTATTTCGCTTCCGCACTTTATTTCGAACAAAGATCATGGCTGTGTAATTTAAATTCGAACCTAATGTATCTTTTATTTTCGAACTCTATGTTGTAATCAAGACTTAATTATGTAACCTTGCAAATCGTGTATGTTTGTTAATGTGGTGCTATGTATGGTTGCTTCGTCAATCATCTCCCAAGGCGATCCATACCACACTTAACTATCTTTCGGGATAGGGGTGTGACACGTGGTATCGAGCCGACTTGGGATTTGCATCACGCTAACACTCATTCTAAAAATCTTAAACCCGTTTTTGTGTCACGGTGAGGTACGAGTCTAGATAGAAAGGCCAACATAAGGACTATATGGAATGGTGGCAAAACTTACCCCGTGTTATGATTGTTTAAATATTTTGCAGCTACGGCTTTGGCCAAGGTATGTGATTGAGTGTTGTCAATTTTCGCATGATATTATTGGTGTGACTCGAATACACTCTTATTCGAGAGCTCTCCATGTGAGGCGAGATGACATGGATTTATTTTTGGCTTGTTTCTTTTGAATTTGATGTAATGTTTCTGGAATCCATCTCTTGCAGGTACATAACAACGCTTTAGTTCGTGTAGTATCGTGTGAGAGGTGTGTGTGCCACCGATGCGTTTGTCCGATATTCGTATCGGCGGGCGCGGTCTTTTAATTTTTGTGAGGACGTACGAAGCGACATATTGAGCATCCATCATACTTGCATACCATCTCATCATGTCAAATATATGCATGTGAACTCATATAAATGGAACAATCACCAAAAATTTGATCACCTAGCTTAATTCTCACAAAAGGTTGAAAACCGAAACACTAAAACGTGGCAAACCGTGGCAGATTTCTTGACTTTCACAAAAATGAGCATAACTTCCAAGTTACTTATCCAAATAAGGCAAATAAGGACTTTCTGGAAAGCTTGTATTATGAACTACAACAATCTTCTAGTCTCAGGTCTTGTAAAAATCTGGAACGTAGCTAGGATTGCCCATTACAGAGAGCTGTTCTGGAATTCTAGAATGTGCTCCGGTTCTGTCCCTGTTGTACATCGCTCATAACTTTCAAACGACAAGTCGGATTGAGCTGTTATAGGATGCGTTGGAAAGCTTAAGAAATTGTCTAAAACTTTCGTAACAAAATAAAAATTTAATTCGGTCCAGAAACAGGGGTAATTATCGAGTTTCCGTAATGTGTCAAATCTGTCCAGAAAGTAGAACCGTGTTAGGATTGTGCGAAAAGTTTTGTTGCATTCTTTTGCTAAGTTGGTGCCATTCCATCATTCATGCTTTACTTATTTAGCATGTTTTGTTGTTGGATATTGAGTTTTGACTTGTGTTTCAAAATTCTCCGACAGATGGCCCTGGAAAGCTCATGATGGATTGTGAGAACCTCGCGAGGCGGGTGCTCGAGTTGGAGCAGGAGCGTGCTGCCCTGCAGGCCACCCTCGCCACCCACGACGCCGAGCTCACCACCCGCGACGCCGAGCTCGCTGACCGCGACGCCGAGCTTGCTGCCCGCACCGCCGAGCTAGCCGAGCGCACTACCGAGGTGGACACCCTCCGTACGCAGCTCGAGTATAGCGAGACGGAGCGTTGGAGTTTCTTCGAGCAGCTCCACGACGCCAACCTTGCCCTTGAGGGCAATGGAGCCGCCGCTCTGCAGGCCACGCTCAATGAGCGTGAGGCCCAGCTCACCGCCGTAAATGAGGAGAACTACATCCTCTCCGACCAGGTGGATGCCCTTCTTGAGGAGAAGGATGAGTTGGAGGTTACTCTCCTGGAGACTCATGGCGCTAGGGATGCTTTGGAGGGAGACCTCCAGAACGCCCGGGCGACCATAGCGCATAACAACGCTACCATTGAGCATCTCCAAGCCGCCAACGACGCCCTGCACGCCATCCTTAATGGCGGACCTTCCGAGCCACTTGAGATCATCCCACCCGAGGAGGACGTGGAGATGAGTGATGGCGAAGATGCTTCCGACGTTGAGGACGGAGCACCACCCTCTCCCATGAGGGGTGACGCCGACTACTACGGCGATGACGACGAGTAGTTGTCACGACCGGTGGTCGTAGCTCTATGTGTTGTAGGATTTGTAATCTCGTGAGGCATGTAACCGTGTTGGAAACAATCCGTGTGTTGTTAATTAAGCTCTCCGAGATTTGTGTTTATTTATGGGTCACATGTAATGTAACCTAAGACCGTGTTGTATCGGATTTGTGGTTTTCGTGTATCAAAAACTTCTATCATATTGCTAGCTATGTTGGAATCTATGGAATATGTGTGTTGCCAATGCATTATGCTTATTTCATCAATATTTTCTTCGTACATGCAATCTGAAAATTTTTATCCCTTATGTCCAATGTTATGTTTTCTTGCTATTTTAGCTCTTGGTCTAATGAGCTAACGTGAGAAAAAATTTCATATGTGACAGATGGTGAATACCCGTCGTGGTGAAGCTTCCGGCAGTGGTCATGGTGCGAGGGAAGAGCAACTCCCTAACCCTCCACCTCTCACGCCGTTGGAACAACTCGTGTCCAACCAAAACGAGATGTTCCGCTTGTTCTTTGCAAGCCAAACTAATCAAGGACAAGGCCAAGGACCGCCACCCCAAGGGCCTAGGAATTCCACCTATGCCGACTTTTGGGCGACTCAACCGCCAAAGTTTGGTGAAGCTACTACCGATCCTTTGGAGGCGGATAATTTCCTTCGCATCATTGAGTCGAAGTTTGCTCTCCTCAATTGCACATCGGAGCAAAAGGTTCTCTTTGCGGCTCAACAACTTCGTGGCTCCGCTAGTGCATGGTGGGAAAGTTTCACCGCCGCTCTTCCCGCCGGCACTCGAGTGAATTGGCCGGACTTTTGCACCGCTTTTCGCGCACATCACATTCCCGCCGGCCTTATGAAGCGCAAGTTGCAAGAATTCCTCAATTTGAAGCAAGGTACCGGAACCGTGCAATAGTATGCACGGAAGTTCAACTAATTGGCTCAATATGCATGCTATCATGCCGATACGGATGACAAAAAGAAAGATTGCTTTCGTTCGGGGCTAAGCCCGAAGTTGCAAGATCGCTTGGCTCAAGTCACTACCGGCACGTTCAATGACTTGATGAGTGCCGCGATTGTGCAAGAAGATGCTATACGTGCTCACCAAGAGGACAAGAAGAGGAAGCGTGCTGTAGGAAATCCATCCGGCTCCGCTCCGCCCAAGTACAAGTTAGCTATCACTTCCCCGTCCGGACAGAAGTTTCGGGCCGCATTGCCGCCGACGGGGGCGGTCTCGTCGGTTTGTGCCACAGCCGCACCACCACTCCCACGATGGAAATCAGCTGCACAACACTTCCTTCCGCCCTCCACAGCAGCAATACCAAGGTACTAGACCCGGTCCTCAAGGTCCGTGCTTTAATTGTGGACGTCCGGGTCATTTTGCAAAAGATTGCCGTGTTCCGACACGTAACCCGGAACAACAACACCAACAACAACAATGGTTCCGGAAGTGGCAACAACAATCAAAACCGCAATGGGAATAATGGAAATGGGAACCGCAATCAATCCTCCACTCCAAATGCTAAGAATGGCCGAGTCAACTATACCACGGCCGAAGAGATTCAAGCGGGAGAACCGGTACTTTCGGGTATGTTTTCGGTCAACAACCACTCCACTTTGGTTCTTTTTGATTCCGGTGCAACTTATGATTTCATTAGTCAAGCATGTGCAAAAACCCTACAACTCACTCCTACCGTTTTGGATATTCCCTATATCATCACATCACCCGGTGGAAAAATGAAAACAAACCTAGAGTTGAGGCAAGTACCACTAAACCTAGAGAGAAAAATATACCCCTCCTCTCTCATAATTTTAGGTGGGCAAGGAATAGATATAATTCTAGGTATGAGATGGATGAAACTCCATAGAGCCGTTTTGCACATCGATTCCCGTGAAGTTCACCTAAGCTCACCACTCCATGGTTCGTCTATTCTCCGATTACCCCATCCAAAATTCTCCACTTCAAAAATCTACCATCTCGAGGGGAAAAGGATTGAGGATATTCCCATGGTATGTGAGTTTTCCGATGTGTTTCCGGATGACTTACCGGGCATGCCACCCGATCGGGATGTTGAGTTTAAAATTGAGCTCCAACCCGGTACGACACCAATTTCCCGTAGGCCGTACAAAATGGCTCCCAACGAGCTAGCAATCTTGAAGGAACAATTGGGCGAGCTTATGGATAAAGGATATATTCGCCATAGTTCATCTCCGTGGGGATGTCCCGCTCTCTTTGTGAAGAAGAAAGACAAGACGCTACGTCTATGTGTGGATTATCGCCCTCTCAATGCGGTAACTATCAAGAATAAATACCCGCTCCCTCGGATTGATATTCTCTTTGATCAATTAGTTGGTGCTAAGGTTTTCTCTAAGATTGATCTCCGATCCGGTTACCATCAAATCAAGATCCGAGCCGAAGATATTCCAAAAACCGCATTCTCTACGCGGTATGGTCTCTTTGAGTATCTCGTCATGTCTTTTGGGCTCACAAATGACCCGGCTCATTTCATGTACTTGATGAATTCGGTCTTCATGCCCGAGTTGGATAAGTTTGTTGTGGTCTTCATTGACGACATTCTTATTTATTCAAAGTCCGAAGAAGAGCATGTTGAACACCTTCGCATTGTTCTCCAACGGCTTCGTGATCATCAATTATATGCCAAATTTAGCAAATGTGAATTTTGGTTGAAGCAAGTTCCTTTCTTGGGTCACATCATTTCCGCGGAAGGTGTTGCCGTTGACCCGAGTAAAGTTGAAGAAGTGCTTACTTGGAAGTCCCCAAGATCGGTGAGACAAATTCGAAGCTTTCTCGGTCTTGCCGGTTATTATCGGAAATTCATTCCCAATTTCTCAAGCATAGCCAAGCCAATGACAAAATTGTTGGAGAAAGATGCTAAGTTTAAATGGAGCCGTGAATGTGAAGAAGCTTTTCAAACTCTCAAGAAGCATTTAACATCCGCTCCGGTGTTAGCACAAGCCGACATCACCAAGCCGTTTGACGTGTATTGTGATGCGTCCGGCACCGGTCTAGGGTGTGTGCTAATGCAAGAGGGTCGTGTCATTGCTTATGCTTCCCGTCAACTTCGCAAGCATGAACAACACTACCCTACCCACGATTTGGAGCTAGCCTCGGTTGTCCTTGCTTTGAAAACTTGGAGACATTATCTACTTGGAAATCTTGTCAATCTTTACACCGATCATAAGAGTCTCAAATATATCTTCACCCAACAAGAGTTGAACATGAGGCAACGTCGATGGTTGGAATTAATCAAGGATTATGAGTTGGAAATCCATTATCACCCGGGTAAAGCTAATGTGGTTGCCGACGCTTTAAGTCGCAAGGATCAATGCAATCATATTACCGGTTGTTCTATGGAAAATTCAGAAATTTCAGATTCTAGTGAACCGAGTCTTCGAGTCATTCCCTATGGTTCACTATATAATCTAGCTCTCATTCCTACCCTTCGGGAGGAAATTATTGAGGCACAAAAGAAGGATGAAGGTATGGAATTTATTCGGCAAAAGATAGAAAAAGATGAGGCTACATGTTTCCGACAAGATGCCGATGGTGTATTATGGTTCAACCAACGTCTCGTTGTTCCGAAGAATATGGAATTACGGAAGAAAATAATGGATGAGGCCCATTTGTCTAAATATTCCATACACCCCGGTAGCAACAAAATGTATCGCGGCCTAAGAGAAAAGTTTTGGTGGACACGCATGAAGCGTGAGATTGCACGGTATGTGGCCGAGTGTGATACTTGTCAACGAGTGAAAGCCGACCACTTGAGAAAAGCCGGATTATTGAACCCATTGAAAATTCCCGTTTGGAAGTGGGAGGACATTGCTATGGATTTTATTGTTGGATTGCCTCTCACATCAAAGAAGCATGATTCAATTTGGGTTATTGTGGATAGTTTAACTAAGTCCGCACATTTCATTCCCGTCCATACCACCTATAATACCAAGAAGTATGCCGAGCTATACATCTCAAGAGTGTTATGTTTGCATGGAGTACCTAAAACTATTGTTTCCGATCGAGGTCCGCAATTTGTATCTCGCTTTTGGGAGCAATTGCATTCTTGTCTTGGTACCACTCTCATTAGGAGTTCCGCTTATCACCCTCAAACGGATGGACAAACCGAAAGATTGAAGCAATATTTGGAGGATATCTTGAGAGCATGTGCTATGGCAAATAGAGGGAATTGGGATGATTGTCTTCCATTTGCCGAATTCTCGTACAACAATAGCTATCAAGAGAGTTCGGGAATGTCACCATTTGAAGCATTGTATGGTCACTCTTGTCGTACACCCTTAAATTGGTCGGAAGCGGGAGAAAGAACCACTTTTGGTCCCGATCTTGTCACTCAAGCCGAAGAAAAGGTCCGACAAATCCAAGCCAACATGAAAGTCGCACAATCACGCCAAGTTAGCTACGCTAACAAGAGGAGACGCCCATTAGAATTTGAGAAGGGAGATCATGTTTATCTTCGTGTCTCTCCGAATAAGGGCGTATCTCGGTTTGGAATTAAAGGAAAGTTAGCACCCCGCTATATCGGACCCTATCCGATTGTGGAAAAGCATAGCGCGGTTGCTTACCGATTGCAACTACCGGAGAGTCTTGCTCGTGCGCACAATGTGTTCCATGTCTCTCAACTCAAGAAATATTTGAAGCCTCCGATAGATGTGGTCATTTTCGACACCGATCAACTAGAAGAAGATCTCTCCTACCCCGAATATCCCGACCGGATTATTGATCAAAGCGACCGAGTAACTCGCAATCGCACCATCACCTTCTATAAAGTGCAATGGAGTAATCACACCGAAGAAGAAGCAACTTGGGAACAAGAGGATTTTCTAGAGAAGAATCGGTAATTTTCGCACTCCCTCTCCTTAATTAGTAGCAATTCTCGGGACGAGAATTTCTTTAAGGGGAGGGCTGTGACATCCCATGTCACAATTAGGGCTAAGCAAGTAGTTAAAACCCTAATGACATCACTAATGGGGCACTAATGCTAATCACCCAAAAGAAAAATAAGAAAAATAAAAGAGAAAAGGAAAAACCTAGATTAAACCCTAACCCTAACCTAGCCCTAGGAGAAGTGCAAAAATTATAAAAGAATTACCCACATATTTTTGCACCATCTTGTTGCTCATGCAAAATAATGATTTTACAGAATTTTTACAAAATTTTTGAACAAAGTTTTGAACGCTCAAAAATTCAAATTCAAATCTGAAACTGCACTATTTGTGAATTTTGTATGAATTTTTTGAAACAAAACTGGAACTTCGACCCAAAATAAAAGTTGTAGATCACATCATTCTGAACTACCATTTTCATTCAAATATCTGAAACGAGGTTTCAAAATTCGAAAACAGCAGCTCGAGCTTCTTCCCCAACGGGCAATAGCGGCCGGTGCCCGCCGGTCCACCACCCCTGCCACCAGCGCACGCCTGCTGCGCCCCATCCTATCACACGTCCCAACGCACCTCCCCAACCACTTTGGTACCCGCCGGCCAACAGGACTCACCGGAATTGAATGGGAACAGTACCTCCGACCGCCCATCTCCTCCGGCTCCTTCCTGCTCCCATTAGAAAATGGCACCGAGGCCAAGGTCTCATCTCCAAGTGCCTCAAACTACACCCTCACATCCCTCTCTAGCTTCTCCAAGCAGCAGCAGCACCTCCCTCTCCTTGCCGGTGAGCACACGGAAGAAAAGCTCATCGCCCGCTCCGTTCCGTTCACCATGGCCGCCACCACCCGCTGCTCGTCCTAAGCAGCCTCTCCTCCTCCGATTTCTCCCCAAATCGATGCGCAACAACCCTGTGCAGCTCCTCCCTAACCCACTCCCTCTGTCTCGCAGCAGCCTTGCCGGATTTCGAGAAGAAAAGAAGGCCGTCGTCACCGCAATCTCCACCCCCACGACGAGCCACAACTTCCGGTCTTCTCCCTCGACACCGACCCCGTGCCGCTCTTCTCCATCACGAGGTGAATCTCCCGGACCTTGTTCCCCAACTTTTCGTGCTCCGTACGCACCGCAAGCCGCCGCCGAAGTAGTCCCCGACCATCGCCGTCGATGTCGCCGCCTTCCGGTCATCGCCGTCGGCCGGTGACCACTAGAGAGGACTCCCCATACCTCTAGCCATGTTTTGGTGATGGTCCCACCCTTTTTCCCCCACTACAGCAGCCTACGGCGAGGTCTCCGACGAGCTCCGGCCGAATTCCGGCGAGTCTGTCCCGAGCTCCCTAGGGAAGACACGTAATGGCAATTTCGTAAATAGACCCGAACTTCGTTTGAGTTTGAAAAATTCATATCTCCTGTTTGAAAGATCCAAAAATTGCAAACTAAAATGTTTTGGAAACAACAAGACATGTACTTGTCATAAAAGTAACATGAGCTAAAATGTTTTGGAAACTAAAATGTTTTCATATTTTTACAAAAATGACAAAAGTCAATCCCTGAAAACTTATGTAGGTCATAACTTTAACACTATAGATCCAAAAATGATGCCACTTGGCCAAACCTTCACCTAAGTATACTTGAATTATTGGCACTGGAAGATCTGTATTTCATTGCATATTTTTTAAGTTATTGCATTTCTTGCATTCTCTATATTTAATTTTTAATTAAATCTGTATAAATTATTTTTGCATGAAACTTGGTAATTAATTTCCTCCTGGTACTGTACATGTGTAGAAAATCCCATGTTAATTTTTGAACATGTTAAATAAGTATTTTTGCTAACCCTAGATTTAATTCCATGAAAGGTTAAATTTCAGCATGTGTATAAATAGGCTTATGCTTCAAAAAAATATGTTTTTGCATGTTTATGTAATTTTCACTTTCCACAATGTCAGATAGCACTTCATGGCAGGATTAGTAAAAAGGTTTCATGTAAATCCCGCATGTATTAAATTTGTAATCAAGTTCTTAGTTTTAGAGTTGCATCGTCATCGCATGTGGGTGTAAGCCTTTAACCCTAAGTTCATCGGTTTGCATTAAAACCTTGCTAATCCTTAGATTCTGAACCCACATGTTAACCCTAGTGCTCATGTCCATGTAATTTAGTCTTTGCTCATGTATTAAGGCTATACTTGTTAAGGTAATTAACTTCTCTAAAAGAGAGCAAGTTGTGTGTTTATGCTTAGTAGGTTTCATAAAAAACTAAATGTTACTAAACCTATTCATATGCACTCCTTCAAACAGCACACATGCATTACCATCATCATCGACCTTGTAATCGTTTTACTTATGCATTGCATTTCATTCTCTAGGTGACGACGCCGAATTGATTCCGCCGGAAGAGACGGTTGCAACACTCAACGCTTGTGAGGCTAGCGCTAACTTCGATCACTCTCAAGGCAAGCCCCGGTGCATTCCTATTATTTAAAATGTCTTTCTTTTATCACTATATTAAGGATGATGAATGTGCATTTAAGTTCTAGGAATTGATTGGAAATCCACGTGCATAAAAGTCCTATATGTCCTATGTTCATTATGTGTCATATCCTCGTTAGAAATGCTATGCTATGCCTATGGAGTCAACGATAGAATGGGAATCTCACCTATGGCTATGATTAAATTTGAACATGATGAATTTGGTTAAAATTGAGAACACCCCATTGTAGCTCCGCGAACAAGTTTGAGTTGTGTACCACTTGCATACCTTTCTTATGGGGATTGGTAAACCTATGTAGCTTGTAAGTTGTAAAGTGAGCCGGATATCTCACCGATCCAGAGGTGATGTGTATGGCACGGTGGTTGCACGGGTTGAGGACCGTTGGAGAGTACACGGGTTAAGCCTTGGGCGCGTTGTTGAACGGTCGCAAGGGGGATGTGTACTCGGGGTCGGTGGCCCCGTGTTTTACTTTATGATGAACTCGCGAACGGTGGCCATACGTGTTCTTAAATGATGCGTATGTCGTGCATTTGGGTTCTTTCCTGCAGGATTAATAATTCGATAATTATCGTCGTTTCCTCTCGGTTAATGAGCACCACTTGATTCGAGCAGTTTGCAATGTGTAGTAAAGAGGAGTTGATGAATAGCTTGCTGTTTTATACTTGATATAATTTTGTATTGCAATCCTTGTATGGCTAGTATGCTCACTAAAGTTTCCTTATGCAACAACCCTATTAATTTGGCGAAGTCATAAAAGTGCCAACCTAAATTAGCATAGGTGCTATTTGTGCAAAATGCCAAGTTAAACCGGTCAAACCCCATGCATCTAGGAGTCGGTCTTAGAAGGCCAATTTGACGAGTAAGACTTGCGGAGTATGTTAGATACTCATGCTTTGCCACTACATGTTATTTACGGGTTTTCCGCAAGCCGGGTTTTGTGATTGTTGTGGTAAGGTGGTACGGGATGGAGAGGAGCCGAAAGAGTGGACCATTGAATGGGTCCCTAGCTCTCCGACCCATGACGAGTGAGCCATGGCCTAGGCCGGCATGGTTCATTTAAGTTATCTATGTATCGTCGAGTTATGTATTTCGCTTCCGCACTTTATTTCGAACAAAGATCATGGCTATGTAATTTAAATTCGAACCTACTGTATCTTTTATTTTCGAACTCTATGTTGTAATCAAGACTTAATTATGTAACCTTACAAATCGTGTATGTTTGTTAATGTGATGCTATGTATGGTTGCTTCGTCAATCATCTCCCAAGGCGATCCGTACCACACTTAACTATCTTTCGCGATAGGGGTGTGACAGCTACGATATTGGCTTTCTCGGGATGGTAGTGAACCTTGATCTCATAATCCTTTATCAGCTCTAGCCATCTTCGTTGGCGCATGTTTCGATTCGCTTGAGTGAAGATTTACCCGAGACTCTTGTGGTCCGTGTATAGATGTACCAAACTTTCCAAGAGATGGTGTCTCCAGCTCTTCAATGCTAGAACCTCGATTGTTAATTTTCGGTTGCTTGTATTGGTTATTGTTCCTCCTGTCGCCTCGGTTGTCAAGACGCATAGGTACTCACTCGACCCTCTTGCATTAGAGCACATCCAAGTCCATTGCACGAGGCATCACAATGCACCTCAAATGGCTTGGTCAAATCTGGCTGAGTTAACATTGGTGCTCGTTATGAGTAACTTCTTCGAGCGTCCGAAAAGCTTCTTCACCTTCATTGCTTCATTCATACTTCTTATTCTTTTTCCAACAATTTGATCAATGGCTTAGCAATCTCCGAGAAATTGGGAATAAATCTTCTATAATAGCCTGCCAACCCTAAGAAGCTTCGGTTTGTGTGACCGATTTAGATGGCTTCCAATCTGATAATTCTTTAACCTTACCAAGATCAACGATCGCTTCTTCTGCTGATATCACCCGACCTAGGAATAGTACCTCCTTCGACCAAAACTCACACCGATTGAATGTGGCCTCTAACTGGTGATCTCTTAGACATTAGAGCACGCCCCTTAAACGTTCCGCATGTTCCTCTTCCGACTTGGAGTAGATCAGAATGTCGTCTATGAAAATCACGACAACTTTGTCCAATTCTAGCATAAACACCGAGTTCATGAAATACATGAAGTGTGCTGGTGCATTAGTCAATCCAAAAGACATCACCAGGTATTCATAAAGTCCATATCCGGTGGAGAATGTCTGTATTGGGTATATCTTCCACTCTAATCTTTATCCGATGGTACCCTGAGTGAAGATCTATCTTGGAGAACACCTTTGCTCTCCTTAGCTGATCAAACAGGATATCAATCCGAGGAAGTGGATACTTGTTTGTGATGGTCACTCGTAGTCAAAAGTCGATAATCCACACATAACCTCAATGTTTGAGCCTCCTTCTTGACAACAACGTTGGACATCCCCAAGGCGATGAACTTGGGCGAATCTATCCCGTGTCCAATAACTCCTTCGAGTTATCCCCTCAATTCTGCCAGCTCATTGGGTGACATCCGATACGGTCTTCTCGATATCGGTGCAGTCCTTGGTTGAAGCTCTATCTTGAACTCTACTGCCCGATCCGGTGCATAACCCGGTAAGTCTTCTAGAGAACCCTCGGGGTATTTGCAAACTATGGAATGTCTTTCCATCTTTTACCAAGAGTTTTATAAATCACCGGAAGAATAGTTTGGGAAGAATTCAACCGAAGACAATCTCGTTCATGAAGAGGAAATTTCAGGTGCACTTGCAAAAGCATCTATATCCAGCACTCGCCTTAGGCTACTTTATCCATCCAAGATCCACATCCAAATCCTTGCCCGTCTAAGACTATATGGAGGTGGGATAATCCTTACGACCCAACTTCAATGGTATCTCTCGTAGTACTTTGATCTGCAAGTCTGTTACCCCGGGTGATAATATGAGATGTGGATAATCATCTTGCATGATCGAGGGTTATATCTTGGACATATCCGTTGCTTGATGAAGTTGTGGTTTGCTCCCGAGTCAAATAACATACTGGCAGCATGATGGTTGATAGAGAACAATCCAGCCATGACTTGCGACCCTTTCGGAATCTCCTCGGATGTGGTAAAGTTGACACGACCAGTCTTCATCCTATCATTTTCTACTTGCATGATTACGTCGACCAATTGCTTCCCTTTGAGGACGCGTTGAAAAATTCTGTTGTGTTGGTGTGTCACAATCTTGAGCCAAGTGTCCAACACAACCACCGTTATAGCATGGATGATCAAGGGATTGTGGCGTCGAGGATAAGGGACGTATACTCGGTTAGTCCGATTGTTGAACCGCTGAACGGAAGAACACCTGTTGCTGATACTCGAGGTGGCCGTTATAGCATAGGCTCGAACCTCCGATCTGCTGCAGAAATGTAGACTAGACGATACGTGGAAGGTACTTCACTTCTCGTTCATCGGCTGCTCTCTTCTTAGTCTTCTCTTCTTGATGAGCATGAAGAGCATCCTCCATGGGTATAGCTTCACTTATAACTCATTGATACTAACTCCTCGATCCAAATTTAGAATGTCAAGGTGTTTGTTGTCAATATCTACCACTTTCATGCCGTGATCGGGAATCTGCACTTATTCAGGAGTCACGAGATTTATAAGGGGTTGGTGAAAGTCAATGATGAAGTAAAAGATTTAACTGGAATGGTTGAGCTTATGAAACAACATGGATTACCAAGAGATGTGACGAGTGCTTTCGTCTGTCTTGGTGTTGAAGGAAATATAGGCTTAAGATATTTAGAAGGAAAATTGCACCGATGAGTTTCCAAGATAGTATTCTTCTTTCCGGTTGCGTACCCTAGGTTATACGCCATCCGTTCGGAAGAACATTGTATTTGGATTTTCTTCTAGTTTCAAAATAGAGTATGCATTTCCACATCGCTCATGTTTGACTTTGAGAAGCGCTCAGGCGAACCAGGCACAATTCAAATGCAAAATGGCAATCTGAAAGTGCAAAACACCCATTTCTAAACTAGCTCTCGATACAACTTAGTCTAGTCAAATAGAAGACTACCATTGCTTCAAATGGAAGTCACTCAAGAACTTCAAGGAAAGATAAGTTCATGATGTGATTGAGTGGAAGAAGGAGAATGACTTTCGGACTAGGAATAGTCATCTCATAATACTTGGAATTTTATCATCCTAAAAAATTCTGTCGAGATGAAGAGTCCGAACAAAAATCGAAATAGCTATTGCTTTGGAGAGGGAAGAGAACTTTTGGTTTCGACAAGTGGTAGTTAACCGGTCATCTGCTGGATGAGGCCTGGAGCGATCGAAGTGGCATCGGTGACTAGCTCCTGGATTCTTCTACTCATACATTTCGTCCTTCTGCTCTTCCTTGGGAAGTTATTGTCTTGTTCAAGATCCCGTATCTCATCATGTGTCTTCATCGAGGCTGCACCTAGTTTATCTATTTCTTTGGCGGATGTTAGTTGTTCACCCCAAGATTCAACTATAGCACTCATTCATTACGGCATCTTTATTGAGCTACTGTACCGAGTATAGCATAAACAAATGGAAACCTATCTCATGCATCTAGGGTATCAAGTAACTCCTATAACTTAATGCACAATCACGACTCATTGCTTTGTGATAAAAGGAAAGACTTTAAAATCATAGGTGGCACGCACCGGGGCTTGCCTGGATTCGAGTCGGAGTCGGCTTTCTCGTGTGTTGGTCGACTTCGAAGTTTCCGCCTCTGTCTCGACCTCGGACGGGACTTCGATCGCGCCATGACCTAGGTCGACCAACAATACATTGCGAATCAACGATCATGCATGCATGAATGTACATAATATGATGTGCAAAGATTGTGTTAATCACGATCATTAATTAGCAATTAATCATTAAGTAAGCTCATTACTTATTAATTAACACTTAATCTTGGACATTAATTAACAATTACTCATGTTCATTAATTAACAATTAATCATGTTCATTACTTAACAATTCATAATTAATCATTAATCAAGAGTACTAAATTGGGATCACATGAAATGACGGTGTTTATGTTGAATTTTGGAAAACAGTTTTCACAAACACTTTCGTCTGCAGTATCTCTAATATTTAAAGAAATTCATTTTTCAAAATTAAATAATAAATAGCATAAAATAATAGATTATCTTAATCAAAGAAAGGTAATTAATTAAACTATGAAATTATAATTTCTCAAAATAGGCATTTGAATACATAATCAAACAGGAAATAATTTTATGAATCTAATGAACTTTGTTTGGCATTTTTCTGATTTTTGTGGAATTTTCTATGAATATTTGAAGTTTGACCAATTCGTGAAAATGAATAAACTTGAGAAAAGAATTACTCGAATCGTTGGGCCGAAAGTGACCGGCCCATCCGGCGCCGCGGCGCCCAGCGGCCCAAGAATAGCCCACCCGCCGCGCACGGCCCAGCTCGGGATGAAGCCGGCAGCCATGGCCACGGCGGCCGGATGTGGCGGCGGCTTGCTGGAATTTGGTCGGACGGTGACGAAACTCCTCAACTCAACACTTGGAACACGATGGTGGGTCATCGGCACCGGAGGATGACCGGAGAGGTACCGGCGGCGAGGGCGGACAGGGGAAACCTCCGGCGGCGGCTGGAGCTCACCTTGGTTGACCGAAATGAAAGCGGCTTGTGGCTGAAGCTTCACGAAACATGGGCAAGAGCGGCACGCGGGTGGTTGCTCTTTGGGATGGCCGGAACCCGGAGCTCACTCGCGGAGGTAGAGGCGGCGGCACATCGAGCTGAGAAAAATCGGATAAATTCATGGAAACTTGTGAAGAAAACTCGAGGGCGAGCTGCTGGTATGATGAAGAGGAAGATAACACACCTAGGGGAGGAAAAAGCACGCGAATTGGTTCACCGGAGAGAGAGAATTCGAAGAAATGGTGGCGGTCGAACGGAATGACCATTCCACGAAGAACGGCGTCGATCTCCTGGTTCCTAGTGGGAGAGGACGATTGAGCGGCTTGTTGAGGTTTAGCATGTCCTTGCGGAACCGTTGGTGGTGGTAGCCGGGTTGGGAAGGGCCGGAGCCGGCTCGGTGGCGAGGGCGCGAGAGAGGGCGCGCGGCCGGCGGTGCTCGAGTGAGAGAGATAGAGGTGGAGGGGGAGAAAATGATTCGGGCTTGGGTCTTTATCCCGATGGGCGAAGGTCCGAGGCGGTAAGGGAGATCTCGCGTGGCACGGGAGGACGAGGGCGCGCGGCCGAGAGCTCGCCGCGGTGGCTCGGTGGTGAGGCGGTGCGGAAGGGAGAGAGGAAGAAGAGAGATTGGCCACTAGCCCGATGCGGCTATTTTACAAAAAAACCCCTCGGGCTTTGCTTTAATTAGAAATCATACTTCGGCACTCGAAAAATTCTGCAAAATATCAGCGATGGAAATGAAAACATTTTGAATCTTTTTCCTTATTGGCCGGAGTTCAAATTCCAAATAAATTTCAGATTAAAAATTCAAGTTGAAATTAAAAAGAGAAGTTTTCATTATTTCTTGTAGACATTTTTACAAAATAAAATAATTTCGTATCAACTCCATAAATCTTTTATTATTATGTTTTACCAACTGAAAATGTTAAACTCTATAATTGCTTTTATTTAATTTCTTCTTTTAAGAACTTAATTTTAACTTAGGTTAACGTTATTATTTTATGTGCATTTCTTCACAAAATTAAATACTTTTCCAAATGCACATGATGACATGATGATGAATGCCATGCAATGCACTTTCGGTTGTGAGGTCAAACTAATGCACAAAATTTGACATTAATATTTAACATTTTTTTTGACTTTTTATGTGTAATCGTGACATCCCCTCCGGGACACCCGGGAATCGGAACAGAGGGACACTCGACGAAGCGAGTTACAACGAAACATCATCTCATACAAGCCAAAATATATACATCATGGTATAATACAACCAAGTTTTCGAAATACAAACATTCGTGCAGCGGAAAGATAACATTATTGAAGTTTAACATCCTACAAGTATTCAGCGGAAGCTTGTCTATTATACAACTCCCAAGACTTCAAACGAACAACGTGATGTACTCGAGCCCTTCGTACATCACGGTCCTCTCTCTTCAAGGTGTGGGGATACGTTCCCACCGAAGGGAACCTCCCTCGGGACACTCGCTCCTCCTCGGGAAAACTGCCGTACAAGTCGTGATAGTACGACTCGTTCCCTGAAAGGTAATGAACAAACCCGAGTATTCTAGTACTCAGCAAGACCGACCCGTCAACATGGCACGCTAAGGCCGACGCCTAGTATGCAAAGGCTTTGTGGCTGTGGGGTTTACTTCTTTGCGAAAAACAACATTTAAGGGTAGGTCCTTACTTTCGGTATTTTAGCTCGGGTTAGGTTCATTAGCCTTGGTGTTTGCAAACTATCTCTATTTCAATCAAGTTCTCAATCAAGATAAAAATAGATCTTAACCCTTCCATCTCTCATTTTCCTCTTCCATATAATTTACTACGATGTGACGAGCTAAACAAGCGGTACTTATTACTGCGAGGGACAGCGATTCGAATCGATTTATACCAGCTGGCAAAACCCGACTACACGACGTATACGCATCACACCGATCGTATACGACAACCTTTCCCGCTAGCACCTGACAGCGGACTAGCCATTTCCAACTCCCCGGAAGTATGGCGACGCCACGACTTCCCTCGTAGTCGACCCATCTCCCTCCCGTGAGACTATCCTCTCACTAACAGACCGATAAAGAGAGTTGGCTATGCTACATCTCCGGGGCGATCGGGTGCATCAGCTTGCTGGGCCCATGATACCAGCATGTAGCACGGTACGTTCAAACTTGTTCAACTAAGCCGACAACGATACCGTCCTTAACCGACACGGACGGGGCTACCACCTTGCAAGACCTCATCTCCGTCTTGCCCTTTCTCCTACGGGGCCCGTCCGGTCTCATCTTCATTAACACTCTCATCATCTTTAGTGTTAACACAAAACTCTTAAAGCCTCCATGCTTTAAGTGCCCTATACATCTACCGTTGCCACTATGAATTAAGCTTAGCCTCTATTGAGCTACCTGTACCGAGTATAGAATAAACAGATGGAAACCTACCATAATGCATCTAGGGTGTCAACCATTCCCTAACACCTAATGCACAAGCATAACCGTACTATGTGATAAAGTAAAATATTTAAAAATATAGGTAGGATGCACCGGGGCTTGCCTTGAGTTTGTTCGAAGTTAGTCTCCTCGGCGGCTGGGTCGACTTCGAGATCCCCGACTCCGACTCGCCCTCGGGTGGAACCTCGATCACTTCGAACCTAGTCGACCGACAATGCGTCGCGAGTCACAATCATGTATGTATGAATGCGTATGATGAAAGTATGCAAGGATTCATTAATGAAGTCCCATAGATAATAATTAATGATTAATGCTTAATCACATGTTAATTAATAAATTAGAGATAAGTATGTTCATTAAGCATTAATTAACATTTAATTATGCTGATTAATAAATATTTAATCACGATTATTACTAATTAGTTTTGTTTCCTTAATTACTTAATTAAGGTCACTAATTACTTAAGTTTAATAATTAATGAATTATTCTGATTTATTAGGTAATAAATAAATAATTACTTTAAGTGATTAAAGGCTAATAGATTGTGATCACATAAAATAATACAAGTTAAGTTTAATTTTTGGAAAACAAATTTCATTATTAATTTCGTCTGCAGTATCTCCTTTATCAATAAAAATTATTTTTCATAATTAAACATTTTATTTACATAAAATAATAGCTTTTCTTTAATCAAAGAAAAGGGATTAATTACTAATTATACAATAAATTTATTCAAAATAAGTATTTTATTTCACAACTAAATAGATCTCATTTTTTTGAGTCTAACCAAGTTGGTTTGGCATTTTTCCCATTTTTAATGAATTTTCTACGAATTTTGAAAGTTTAAAAACATTTACGTGCCACACGGAGGGCCATAGGGTTGGCCACTCCCGATCCCGCGTAGCCACACGCGATCCCACAGCGTGTGGCCCGCGGTGTGGCACCACCACGGCGGTGGGCCAGCAGCGGCGCGGTCGCCGGAGACGGCCGGGAGTGGAGCAAAGCTCGCCGCGGGAGCTCCTATGTACTCTACACATCATGGCGAATACAAGGGTGGAGGGAAACTAGCATGAGCTCGGACCTAGCCCCACCGGCGGCGAGAACCGGGCTTCGCGGCGGTCCGGCATCACGGGGAACTCACCCGAGAGCTCAAAGCTCCTGGAGCTTCTACGCACTAAGAGCAAGCTCGACCGGGACCTCTAGGAACATGAGCACAGCCGGAGAGGGGAGCTCACCGTGGAAGGCGGAGACGGCGGCGACCGGACGCGGAGAAGAACGGTGATTGCTTGTCTATCCGTAGAACAATAGCAAGAATGAGCTACGGGCATAGAAAGCATCTAGTTGCGCACTGTCCGGAAGAGAAAGATCACCAATTGCTCACCACGACTCACCGAATCGCGGAAATGGCGAACAAACGACGACGAGCTCGCCGGGGGGAATGGTTTCGCCTCGACGAGTGGGGCTGCTCGTCCCGATTGGTTGGCACTGGGGAGCTCTAGGGTGTTGCTGCGGAGCTCGGGGCGGCGTTGGCTCGGACGGGGAGTGGCTGGAGCGGCCCGGCGACGAGCTCCAAAGAGGCGCGGCAATGGCGGGGGCGAAAAGGGAGGGAGGGGGAGAAAATGGGAGACGGTGGAGGCTTTATCTCCTGCCCGAGGCGGTTCGAGCGAGCAGCTGCGCAAGCAGCTGCGTGGCGTGGTCGTGGCGGCCCGGCCGGAGGCGGTGCGGCCGCGGGCGGCGTCGAGCGCGGTGAGAGAGGGAGAGAGAAGAAGAGGCTGCCGTTGGGCCGGGCTTGGCCATTTTGCAAAAAGGCCCTTCTTCTTTCCCGAAATTAAAAAGTGGCTTTCCTGAGCTCCAAAAATTCCCAAATTTTTCAGGGGTTTAAATAAAAACATTTTAGGCATATTTCCTATTAAGCCCAAGTAGAAATTCCAAATCATTTTTGGATTAAAATTTCATAGCTAAATTAATAAAAGAGATTTTGTTTATTTCTTGCGGTTATTTTTACAAAACAAAATACTTTCAGGAAATTTTCCTAAATCTTTATTTATAATATTTGAGCCATAGAAAATGTTAAACTTGAATTTTCTTCTCATTTTATTTCTTTTTAACATTTCCTTTATTCTTTAGCACATTTGGTATTTTTTGTGCATTTTCTTAGCACAAAGTAACTAACTTCACGAGATGCTCATGATGACATGATGATAATGGCATGAAATGCAGGTTTATTCTTTAGGGTTGTTACAGCCCTCCCCCTTACAGGAATCTCGTCCCGAGATTCACGATCGAAACGACTAAGCGATAGTGCTAAAGAACTCGGGGTAGTTTGATCGAAGAAACTCTTCTTGTTCCGACGTAGCTTCGGCTTCCGAGTGATTGCTCCATTGGACCTTGTAGAACTTGATGGTCCGATGGCGAGTCACTCTATCCTTGGTGTCGAGAACTTTAACCGGTCGTTCGTCATATGTCAAATCTGGTCATGACTTGTTCCACCTCAGTTGTCGGTATATCCATGGGTGGTTTTAAACACTTCTTCGGTTGAGATACATGAAATATGTTATGGATGCCTGCCAAGTGGGGCGGCAACTCCGGTCGGTACGCCACGGCTCCACATCTTTCCAAGATTGAAAAAGGTTCAATGTATCGTGGTGCTGACTTGCCTTTGATTCCAAATCTTTGCACGCCTTTGGTAGGATATACTCGAAGATAGACTTGATCTCCAACCTAAAATACTAACTCTCGACGCCTCCGGTCGGTATAAGCCGATCCGTCGAGATTTAGCCCTCTTAAGGTTCTGTTGGATGAGACGTACTTGTTCTTCCGCATCTCTTACTAGATCCGGTTCGAAGATTACTCTTTCTCCACTTTCGGACCAATTCAAGGGTGTACGACAACTTCGCCCATATAGAGCCTGGAACGGTGACATTCCGACACTTTCTTGATAGCTGTTATTGTAGGAGAATTCCGCTAACGATAAGCACTTCTCCCAATCTTTACCATAGGTCAAGACACATGCTCGAAGCATATCCTCGAGGTATTGATTAATCCTTTCTGTCCGTCCATCCGTTTGAGGATGATATGATGAGCTTCGTATCAACTTGGTTCCCAAGGATTCTTGTAGTTGTTTCTAGAATCTGGAGACAAATTGTGTCCTCTCGTCCGATATAATGGTCTTCGAGCACTCCATGCAAACGAGAGAATTCGAGCAATGTAGAGTTCTCGCATACTTCTCAGCAGATGTACCGAGTATGTACTTGGTATGAAGTGAGCGAGACTTCGTCAACCGGTCCACAATAACCCGGATAGAGTCATGTTTCCGTGGACTTAGTGGTAATCCCACGATGAAATCCATGCTCGACGTCTTCCCACTTCCATTCGGGAATGCTTAGAGGTTGTAAGGGTCCCGCTTGCTTCAAGTGCTCGGCTTTGACCCGTCGACGGACATCACATTCATTGACATACTTGGCTATTTCCCGCTTCATGCGTGTCCACCAAAATCTTTGCTTCATATCGTGATACATCTTGTTGGTTCCGGGATGAATAGAATATTTGGACATATGAGCTTCATCCATTATCTTCTTGCGAAGCGGTAGGTCTTTCGGTACTACCAATCGATTCTTGAACCAAATATCTCCTGCCTCGTCTTCCCTGAAGCATTTGACTTCACCCTTCCTGAGTCGTCTCTTTACATGCCCTATACCAACGCTTTTCCGTTGAGATGCTACTACTTCTTCACGAATGGTAGGAATAAGAGCCAAGTTGGTCAATGCTCCATACGGAATAGTCCGAAGGTTTGGCTCTTCATTTCCTTGTGGAGATGCTTGAATCATGAGTTGAGCCATGAGATTATTGCAATGAACTTTGCGGCTTAAGGCATCAGCTACCACGTTTGCCTTACCGGGGTGGTAGTGGATTTCCAGCTCATAATCTTTGATTAGTTCTAACCATCTTCGTTGTCGCATATTCGGATCTGCTTGAGTGAAGATGTACTTGAGACTCTTGTGGTCCGTGTATAGATGTACCAAATTACCCAAGAGATAGTGTCTCCAACCTTTCAACGCTAGTACCACTGCCGCTAGTTCCGGATCATGGGTAGGATAGTGTTCCTCATGGCGCCTTAGTTGTCGGGACGCATAGGCAATCACTCGACCTTCCTGCATTAGGACACATCCGAGTCCTGTTCCCGATGCATCACAATACACATCAAAAGGCTTCGTCAAATCTGGCCGAGCAAGTACGGGAGCTGTGGTCAACAATTTCTTCAACGTTTGGAAAGCTTCTTCACATTCTTTGCTCCATACGTACTTCTTATCCTTTTCTAGTAGCTTAGTCATTGGCTTGGCAATCTTTGAGAAGTTTGGGATAAACCTTCTATAATAACCAGCTAATCCCAAGAAACTCCTAATCTGTGAGACAGACTTCGGTGATTCCCAATCCAATACTTCTTGAACCTTGCCCGGGTCAACGGCCACTCCTTCGGCTGATATCACGTGACCTAGGAACGGTACTTCCTCTAGCCAAAATTCACACTTGCTGAACTTAGCATAGAGCTGATGATCCCCGAGTCGTTGCAACACAACTCTTAAGTGATTGGCATGTTCCTCTGTTGACTTAGAGTAGATCAAGATGTCGTCAATGAATACCACGACAAACTTGTCCAACTCGAGCATGAATACCGAATTCATGAGGTACATGAAATGTGTCTGGTGCGTTGGTCAATCCAAATGACATCACCGGATACTCATAAAGTCCATACCTTGTGGAAAATGCGGTCTTCGGTATATCTTCGGCTCCGATCTTAATCCGATGATATCCCGAGCTGAGATCTATCTTGGAGAAGACTTTAGCTCCCATCAATTGATCAAACAAGATATCAATCCTCGGAAGTGGATACTTGTTCTTGATGGTAACCGAATTTAGAGGTCTATAATCCACACATAGCCTCAAAGTCTTGTCTTTCTTCTTTACAAACAAGGTCGGGCATCCACATGGTGATGAACTTGGACGTATATATCCCTTGTCCAATAATTCCTTTAGTTGCACTTTCAATTCTGCTAGCTCATTCGGTGGCATCCGATACGGTCTTCTTGATATTGGTGCTGTTCCAGTGCTGCAGCTCTATCTTAAACTCTACCGCTCGATCCGGCGGTAGTCCCGGCAAGTCGTGCTGGAAAGACATCCGGATACTCACGGACTATGGGTATATCCTCCAGACTCTTACCTACAACCTTATTGACCATTTGCAGCATAGCGTGAGGAAAAGCTAAGAGCAAGCAATCCCAACCATGAACAGGGGAGTTCGGATATACGGCTCGAGATGCTATATCCAATACTGCCTTATGGAAATTCATCCATTGCATGCCAATAATTGCATCTAACCCTTGCCCATCCAATATGATCAATGAAGTAGGATAAACCTTGCTACCCAATCTTAATGGCATATTGGCAGCTGCTTCATTGGTGAGAATTTTACCCCCAGGTGTTGAGATAATATGTGTCCATGTCAACTTAGATGGTGTGATGCAATGCTTAGCAATATATAACTTGCTGATAAAATTATGCGTAGCTCCCGAATCAAATAAAACCATAGCAGGATGTTCAGCGATAGAAAACATACCCGCTAAGATTTGTCCTCCTTCGGGTAGCTCCTCGGCCGTAGTAAAGTTGGCACGGCCGGTCTTCACTTGTGTATTCTTGGCTGGTGCCCTCTGTGGGTTCTGCGGCTGCCCTTAAGGTCGGGGTGCATATGGTGCCTTCGAGGATATGGACAAGCTGCGGTAATAGTGTCCTGAACGGCCACAATTGAAACATGGCGGTCCATTCTGCTGCGGTGCTTGACCCATCGGTCGGGGATTCCGGAAGTTCTGTTGCTGATAGGGCGGACGATATCGATTTGGCCGCTGCTGCCGAGGTTGCTTGAGGTGGTTGATTCCGTCGGTGGAAATTTGGACGAGGGGGTGTATGCTGATAACGCCGACTCGATGGTGCGGTGTAGACCAGCCTCGTACTTCGATGGTCCCCCACTTCCTTGTCCCGTGGCCGGCCTCTTCTTGTTCTTCTCCGTCCGATGAAGACGGATAGAGTCTTCCGGTGCAATAGCGTCACTCACAAAGTCGGTGAAGGCTGTCGGTCTTGTTTAACACCAAGCGAGACCGTAGCTTGGTACTCATTCCCTCCTTGAACAGGTTCTTCTTCTTGGTATCCGTGTCCACATGTTCGGGAGCATACCGAGCAAGGCGGTTAGATACCTTGGAGTAGGTGTGAACATTCATATCCCCTTGCTTCGGTGAGAGGAACTCCTTCCTCTTCGATTCATTAAGCCTTACGGAATATGATGCTCTCCGAAAGCTTTAGTGAACTCTGCCCATGAAATTTGATGTCCTGGAGGAAACATTGCTTTGTAGTTGGCCCACCGGGCTCCAGCAAATCCTTGCAACTCGCTGGGAAGCGAAGAGGGTCTTCCGATGATCCGTGCATGGGAACAACTCCAGCTTCGACTCGATGGTACGCAGCCCGTTGTCGGCTTCCAAGGGTTCACCCGCATCCGAGAAGACCGGGGGCGAACCGATAAGAAGTCCGAGAAGGTTACCCTTTCCTCCGGTGCATTGCGGCCCTGGTGACGTTCCTGTGGAGCCGTGTTACGAACCAATTGCTCCAATAACTCCCGCTGCTCCGCGCAAGAATCCAGATCTGCAGCGATGGCCTGTGCCGAGGTCGGGGGTGGTGGTGGTGTTCCCGCCCGCGTTGAGAACTCTCGGGCTCATCGCGTCTCCTTGTTCCAACCATTCTGTCCAAGAAAAGTTACGTTAGACATCTTCATCCCAACATCATAATGGAAGAAACAGGAATACGTAGATGAGGACTTCCAAAGGAATCTTTATGCAACAAGCCATCTTTATTAAAGCACCACCAAATCCGAGTAAAACATATTTCTACACTCACGTTACAACGGTTCCTATGATACACTCATGCGTGG
Source organism: Chloris gayana (assembly GCA_031894775.1). NCBI lineage: Eukaryota > Viridiplantae > Streptophyta > Magnoliopsida > Poales > Poaceae > Chloris > Chloris gayana. The sequence goes on from JAUNZO010003064.1 coordinate 219,585, forward strand.
TTACATCACGCTCATTATTTAACTAGCGCCTATTTTACATACTAGTTTTCTCACTCGCTACTAGCTAGCACTCCACTATTCTTCGCGACGCACTGGAGGTCACCTCCTGGCTTATGGAACTACCTGTCTCGGATTCTGCATCCTCTAGTCGTGGAATCTCCGTGAAGTCTATGACCGAGTCCACGTCCATTATCTCTTCAGGATCCTCCTCTTCTTCTTCGATTCAGCCTCCATAGGATTTTCCTGCACTCATCTGGTTCATCCGCTGGAGGTTGTTGTCCTATTGCTTCATTCATTATTGCGTTGTGTGCTTGCGGTAGATCTTGCTCTAACCGAGTGATCGGTGCATGCGCGTTTGCTAGTTGCTGATCCTTAAATTGAATCTGCTGCTCCCTATTTAGCAACTGCGCCTCTCTAAGTGCTAACAACTCCTCCTTTTCCTGCAGCTGTCTCTCCAGCCGGACTACACGAACATCCTCCCTGGATCCTCTTACTTCACTCACCCCGGACTCGGTGCTGTCCATTTACGTGAAGAAGTAAGAGCATCGGATACAAATAGAAACTAATCCTAATATTTTAGCAAATCTTTTTATTCTAGCAACTGCATATATATATATATATATAGTACTATCACTTCCTTCCCATTGTTATTGTTGGTACAAACTCAAACCCACTTTTCGTACACTCCCAACTACCCAACATCCGCTAGTACCCTATATACATCCGACCTATGTCAGCAAAATGTGGCTACCCTCCTACATTAGTGGAAACACAACACAACTAAGCCGACGGCGCGTGGCTCGCCGCCGTCCGACTCGACGTCCTCAGCTGGCGAAGCGGGTGGTGGCTCGTAGTCCATCCCGGAGACCTCCTCGGCGTCGTCTCGCTGGACCCTCGCTGCTGCTGCAACTGCTCGAACTCCTCAATCAGGTCGTCGTGGTCGTGGAGCGGTGCGTGGTGTGCCTCGGCTAGCCCGTTGCACCGCATCCGCAGCTGACCCAGCTCGACCTCTCTCGTGACCGGGATCTCCACTAAGTGGTCCCGCTGTGCCGTCACTATCTCTCGCTCGTAGCTCGTGCGCGTCGTCCGCCGCGCGGGTGGCGTCTCGCTCCTCGGTAACCGTAGTCAGCTGCTCGTCAAAGGCGATGACCGCCTCACGGTACTCGTCACGAGCGCGGGTCACCTCCACTATCTGCTCCTCCAGCTCGGCGATCCTGGCGTGGGACCTCTCGACCTCCCGACAGTCCACTCGACAGCGTTGCTTCCAAGCCGTGAAGCTGCTGCTCCAGCTCGGCGACACATGCAGCTCGTGCGTCCTCCTCCTCCTGGGCGCGCTTACTACCACGAGTGACCGGCATCTGCAGGGAACATGTTTAAACAAGTTAAACACTTCTTCCCACAGAAGAAAAACGAACGGAACAACCTATAAAGTACTACGAACTAACTAAGTACATACCCAAATATTTATTTAGTGCAGAATATGACATGATGCATGCTCGTGAACTAAGTATACGTACCATAGAAAAGAAACTACGACGAATAGTTAGCACTTCCCAAAAACCCCAAACATCGAACAGTTAGTAAAAATCTAACTATTCTATATCCTTATAGGCTCGAGTACTCTCTCGTGGTCTATCGTATCAACGTGTTAAGTTTTGAAAATAGGCTTGTAATGATGTGCTTGTTGCCTCCGAACCGCTCCGATACCAGCTGTGACATCCCCTCCGGGACACCCGGGAATCGGAACAGAGGGACACTCAACGAAGCGAGTTACAACAGAAACATCATCTCATACAAGCCGAATATATACATCATGGTATAATACAACCAAGTTTTCGAAATACAAACATTCGTGCAGCGGAAAGATAACATTATTGAAGTTTAACATCCTACGAGTATTCAGCGGAAGCTTGTCTATTATACAACTCCCAAGACTTCAAACGAACAACGTGATGTACCGAGCCCTTCGTACATCACGGTCCTCTCTCTTCAAGGTGTGGGGATACGTTCCCACTGAAGGGAACCTCCCTCGGGACACTGCTCCTCCTCGGGAAAACTGCCGTACAAGTCGTGATAGTACGACTCGTTCCCTGAAAGGTAATGAACAAACCCGAGTATTCTAGTACTCAGCAAGACCGACCCGTCAACATGGCACGCTAAGGCCGACGCCTAGTATGCAAAGGCTTTGTGGTCGTGGGGTTTACTTCTTTGCGAAAAACAACATTTAAGGGTAGGTCCTTACTTTCGGTATTTTAGCTCGGGTTAGGTTCATTAGCCTTGGTGTTTGCAAACTATCTCTATTTCAATCAAGTTCTCAATCAAGATAAAAATAGATCTTAACCCTTCCATCTCTCATTTTCCTCTTCCATATAATTTACTACGATGTGACGAGCTAAACAAGCGGTACTTATTACTGCGAGGGACAGCGATTCGAATCGATTTATACCAGCTGGCAAAACCCGACTACACAACGTATACGCATCACACCGATCGTATACGACAACCTTTCCCGCTAGCACCTGACAGCAGACTAGCCATTTCCAACTCCCCGGAAGTATGGCGACGCCACGACTTCCCTCGTGGTTGACCCATCTCCCTCCCGTGAGACTATCCTCTCACTAACGACCAGATAAAGAGAGTTGGCTATGCTACATCTTTGGGGCGATAGGGTACATAAGCTTGCTCGGGCCCATGATACCAGCATGTAGCACGGTACGTTCAAACTTGTTCAACTAAGCCGACAACGGTACGGTCCTTGACCGACACGGACGGGGCTACCACCTTGCAAGACCTCATCTCCGTCTTGCCCTTTCTCCTACGGGGCCCGTCCGGTCTCATCTTCATTAACACTCTCATCATCTTTAGTGTTAACACAAAACTCTTAAAGCCTCCATGCTTTAAGTGCCCTATACATCTACCGTTGCCACTATGAATTAAGCTTAGCCTCTATTGAGCTACCTGTACCAGTATAGAATAAACAGACGGAAACCTACCATAATGCATCTAGGGTGTCAACCATTCCCTAATACCTAATGCACAAGCGTAACCGTACTATGTGATAAAGCAAAATATTTAAAAACATAGGTGGGATGCACCGGGGCTTGCCTTGAGTTTGTTCGAAGTTAGTCTCCTCGGCGGCTGGGTCGACTTCGAGATCCCCGGCTCCGACTCACCCTCGGGTGGAACCTCGATCACTTCGAACCTAGTCGACCGAGCAATGCGTCGCGAGTCACAATCATGTATGCATGAATGCGTATGATGAAAGTATGCAAGGATTCATTAATGAAGTCCCATAGATAATAATTAATGATTAATGCTTAATCACCTGTTAATTAATAAATTAGAGATAAGTATGTTCATTAAGCATTAATTAACATTTAATTATGCTGATTAATAAATGTTTAATCACGATTATTACTAATTAGTTTTGTTTCCTTAATTACTTAAATAAGGTCACTAATTACTTATGTTTAATAATTAATGAATTATTCTGATTTATTAGGTAATAAACAAATAATTACTTTAAGTGATTAAAGGCTAATAGATTGTGATCACATAAAATAATACAATTTAAGTTTAATTTTTGGGAAACAAATTTCATTATTAATTTCGTCTGCAGTATCTCCTTTATCAATAAAAATTATTTTTCATAATTAAACATTTTATTTACATAAAATAATAGCTTTTCTTTAATCAAAGAAAAGGGATTAATTACTAATTATACAATAAATTTATTCAAAATAAGTATTTTATTTCACAACTAAATAGATCTCATTTTTCTGAGTCTAACCAAGTTGGTTTGGCATTTTTTGATTTTTAATGAATTTTCTACGAATTTTGAAAGTTTAAAAACATTTACGTGCCACACGGAGGGCCATAGGGTTGGCCACTCCCGATCCCGCGTAGCCACACGCGATCCCACAGCGTGTGGCCCGCGGTGTGGCACCACCACGGCGGCGGGCCAGCGACGGCGCGGTCGCCGGAGACGGCCGGGAGTGGAGCAAAGCTCGCCGCGGGAGCTCCTATGTACTCTACACATCATGGCAAATACACGGGTGGAGGGAAACTAGCATGAGCTCGGACCTAGCCCCGTCGGCGGCGAGAACCGGGCTTCGCGGCGGTCCGGCATCACGGGGAACTCACCCGAGAGCTCAAAAATTAGGGGAAAAAGCTCCTGGAGCTTCTACGCACTAAGAGCAAGCTCGACCGGGACCTCTAGGATCATGAGCACAGTCGGAGAGGGAGCTCACCGTGGAAGGCGGAGACGGCGACGACCGGACGCGGAGAAGAACGGTGATTGCTCGTCTATCCGTAGAACAATAGCAAGAATGAGCTACTGGGCATAGAAAGCATCTAGTTGCACACCGTCCGGAAGAGAAAGATCACCAATTGCTCACCACGGCTCACTAAATCGCGGAAATGGCGGACAAACGACGACGAGCTCGCCGGGGGGGAATGGTTTCGCCTCGACGAGTGGGGCTACTCGTCCCAATTGGTTGGCCCGGGGAGCTCTAGGGTGTTGCTGCGGAGCTCGGGGCGACGTTGGCTCGGAAGGGAGTGGCTGGAGCAGCTCGGCGACGAGCTCCGGAGAGGCGCGGCAATGGCGGGGGCGAAAAGGGAGGGAGGGGGAGAAAAATGGGAGACGGTGGAGTCTTTATCTCCCGCCCGAGGCGGTTCGAGCGAGCAGCTGCGCAAGCAGCTGCGTGGCGTGGTCGTGGCGGCCCGGCCGGAGGCGGTGCGGCCGCGGGCGGCGTCGAGCGCGCGGTGAGAGAGGGAGAGAGAAGAAGAGGCTGCCGTTGGGCCGGGCTTGGCCATTTTGCAAAAAGGCCCTTCTTCTTTCCCGAAATTAAAAAGTGGCTTTCCTGAGCTCCAAAAATTCCCAAATTTTTCAGGGGTTTAAATAAAAACATTTTTGGCATATTTCCTATTACGCCCAAGTAGAAATTCCAAATTATTTTTGGATTAAAATTTCATAGCTAAATTAATAAAAGAGATTTTGTTTATTTCTTGCAATTATTTTTACAAAGCAAAATACTTTCAGGAAATTTTCATAAATCTTTATTTATAATATTTGAGCCATAGAAAATGTTAAACTTGAATTTTCTTCTCATTTTATTTCTTTTTAACATTTCCTTTATTCTTTAGCACATTTGGTATTTTATGTGCATTTTCTTAGCACAAAGTAACTAACTTCACGGATGCTCATGATGACATGATGATAATGGCATGAAATGCAGGTTTATTCTTTAGGGTTGTTACATTAACTCTAAGGAAAATTTGACAATTTTTAAACGCAAAAACTTTGTCACTAAAGATGTAAGAAGAGTTTGTGTGGTCAAACTAATGCACAAAGTTTGAGACGAAAAATGTTCCTGAGGAAACTTGTCATGACAAAGCAATGAGCATGAAAACTTTATCGGTACAAGTTGTAAAAAAAGTTTTGGAAAATATTTGTCACCAACTATGAAAGAACAAAAGTTTGAGGCAAACTCAAGCTTGAAAGTTTGAGCTGAAAGTGTTTGCCGAAATGTTACGAGGAACTTTGAAAGACAAGAGTTTGTGAGAAACTTTGAAAAAATAAAAGTTTATGTTTAACTCGTAAGGAAATTTTTGATAGGACAAGCTTTCAGTGAAAAGGTTTCAGCTGCAAAGTTTCACACAGAAGTATATATTTCACTCAAAACTCTTCACCTAAAAAGTTTCACATGAAAGTTGGAGAAGTCTGCTATTTGTGAGAAACTTTGAAAGACAAAAAGTTTGACTTCAAGTCAAAGCATGAAAACTTTATTGGTAAAAGTTGTAAAAAAATTTGAGCTGAAAGAGTTTGCCAAGGAACTTTGAAAGACAAGAGTTTGTGAGAAACTTTGAAAAAACAAAAGTTTATGTTTAACTCTAAGGAAAATTTTGACAGAACACAATGGAATCAGCTGGAAAGTTTCACAAAGAAGTTTATGTTTCACTCAAAACTTTCACCTCAAAAGTTTAACACGAAAGTTTCACATCAAAGTTTGGCAAGTCTAGCATTTGTTAGAAACTTAACTTCGTTTGTAAAAGTGGTACAAAACGTTTTGGAAAATGTTTGTCACCAAGTATGAAAGAAAAAAGATTGAGCTCTGTGAGGACCCGGATTTCACCAAAGTGAAACCCGAACCCTTTGTACCTCTGTCACTCCCGGGAGTGTGACACGTACATCCACCACAAGTTAGTATAGAAAAACCATAAAAATTAGAGAATGAAAGCAAGGCAAGATAGTAGAATCTCCAATAGTACATCATCATTATGCATAAGTCTCAATCTCATGGATACAAAGGCGTGGCACGCAGGCCATCGCGATATCAAAGTAGAAATCTAGCGGAAGCGAAGCGGAAGCAACTCGATGAAGATCGGCGGTGAAGACTATACCCACAAGCGACTCGAGTGTAGGCGAGACCGTCACTCCTCTCCGTCGACCCCCTCAGCTGGCTCGGCCGGCTCCTCGAAGCAACGGCGTCTCGAAAAACAAAGTGATAAAACCGTGAGTACATAACGTACTCGAGCAAGCCGCAACTACCTAGCAACAATGTATGCATGTTGGGATAGTTCAAGGAAAGGCAAGGGCTAGCACCTAAAGCATTATTCCTCAAGTCTATGTGAAATATATTTTATTATTAGTCAAATTTTATAAGTGGCCTTGCAGGAAACAACACAATCCTGCAAGGGTCAAGTTTTATGTCCAAGCACACCTCCACTGGACCACAGCTCGAAGCCGGAAGTAAAACACCTATCCGAAGGGAGAAGTAGTAAATGCTCATCAAGAGTGTCGCTCAAAGGTGGTACCCAATACCTTGGGCCAGGCTATACGTATAGATTTATATATCTCTGCAGAGAGTAAGCAACTGTACCCACGTGAAGAGGTACTCAAACAAAAGACCACCGTCGTGGCCCAAGCAAAGCAACAATCACAAGATCACTCTACAAAGCATCGATCGGTAGGCGCCCGTCCCTCGAGTCCGGGATCCTCTAACCACAACATAGGAAAAGAAGGTCCTGAAGGGTGTGACAAGGCGTACCACGGGCCAGGTGGGATATCCTCTGCTCGTGGGTCGAGACAAACGCTCCAACACCCACTACCACTATTCTCTACACCACGGCGGGCCACCCGGTCCTCCGTTAAGTATCATGATCCAGCCCACCCATACAAGTCACGTGGTAAGCTAGTAAACCAAAGAGCGACCAACCAAGAACCGGTCCTCAAGCTGCCGACGCGAGTCACCATCCCTCTCCTCAAAACAACGGTCTCAACAACAAGTGTCACCACAACAGGGGCCCCATAACCCAAGGCCCCTACACAACTGTACCCGCAACAGGTACTCTCCAAATAGAGACTCCCCGAAGTCTCCCAACACGTAACCACCTACACTCGCCCCGCAAAAGTCCTACAGGGTATCTAGTACGAAACTCGACACCTAAGAAACACCTATAACTTATTTTACACAAAAAAGACATGTATAGTCATCATGGGGTTCAATTAAGCAACTAAACAAATATTAAGCATGCGAGTAACGAGTAGAACAACCTATGGCAAACGAGTGGCAAGGACGGCATAGTATGGCATAGGTAAACGACAAGTGCAAGTAACCATTAACCATGCATGGTCCAATTTAATGCAAATACTAAATAGGAGCAAGAGTGGTCAAGGATTGCGGCTTGCCTAGATAGGGCTGCTCCCGGGCCCGGTCGGGTACTCCTACGGCTGCTCCGGCGGGAACTCCTCGGCACCCTCCGACGGACGGATCGTGAAACGAGGGGTTAGGCACGCATATCGAGGCAAAAGGAAAAGGACGAAACGAACGACAGAAATTACAGTACTAGAACATGACCAAAAGCTACAGTAACGCGTGGAAACGTCGCTACGAGTCCAACGCAACCGACCGCGTATTTTCTCGACGCTCCAGGAAAAAGATATGAATTTCCAAAGATAAATGAATTACGGAAATTCAGGAAAATCCAATAAAAGAAATGGAATATTTCCTGGAATATTCCTTGCCACGCAAGCACCACGTCAACTCCACGTCGGTGCCACGTTGATGCCACGCCCGCCATATGCTCTACGGATCGAGCAACACGTGGAACAATCTTTCGCCAAGTGGACACCACATCGGCAGTGCCACCCGGACGCCACGCCGACGTAAGAGTCCGCCACGGTAGCTGCTACCTCATCGCCACTTAAGCTGCCACCTAGACGCTACGTGCGCACCAATTGTGCCACGTGGGCACCACGTGGCCTGATTTTCTGCCACGTCGGCGGCGTTGCGGAGCTGTCGGAGACGAGCGGCGGCGCCCTGCTCCGTCACGAGGGCTGCCGGAATCGCCCGGCCCGACGCTAGAGCTCGCCGCGGGCCGATTCAAGGACACCGAGGCTGCTGCCCGTGTCGCGGCGCACTTGCCAATACCGGTCGCGAGGACCAACACACGGCGGCTCGACGGCGGGAGCTCACCGCAGTTGCCGCGGCGGCGCGCGCACAAGGGGAAAGCCCCAAGACTTGCAACTGCTCCCAACCAAGCATACCAGGACGTTGCCCGGATCTCCGCGAACCTATTGTACGAGGTTCCGACCTAGAAAGGTCATCGGAGACCCGCCGGCGGCGAGATCCGCGGCGGCGCAACCACGACCCACCGCGAAACCCAAGAAAGATTGCTCCTTTAGCCCAACCAGCTAGCGCACGAGCTACGGGTGAACATGACGAAGCTACTCGACCAAGAAAGAGGACATGAGCACGCCTCTAGCTGCCGGCTCGACGGCGGCCATGGCGATGCGGCGGCGGAAGTCGACGGGGAGGATCAATTCGGCACGAATCGGGGGGAAAAGGAGGGGGAACGAGGCGGCTACTCACCGGCTAGCTCCCGACAGCCAAGGGAAGGACGGGGAGGCGCCGACGACGGCGGGCGGCGAAGTTTGACGACGGCGGACGACGGTCGACGTGCGGAGGAAGACGGTGACCACGCCGTTCTTTGTTCCGCTGCAACCAAGGGTCAATGGACACGCGCTTAGCGCCAGGAGGTAGGGCGGACGAAGGGGAATCAAGAACACGAGACGAGCTTGACCGAGACTCACCGGAGATGGTGAACGGCGATGAAGAAGACGGTGGGCGGAAACTTGGACGGGCCCGCTCTTCCTCTCCTCTCGCTCCAAACGCGATGGGAACCACACCAACAGGAGCGGCATCGCACGCCGTGCACGAGGACCGAGCACGCGCAACGCTAGCTCGCGACTTCATCCATGGCGGTGGAGAAAACCTCGACGGCAGCGGCGCTAGGGTTTGAGATGGGAGGAACGGGGGCGGCGCCGGGGTTTTGAAGGAGGGAAAGGGCGGTCGGGGTGGTTGGCGCGGGACCTAGGTCGGTTGCGGCGGCGGAAGACGACACGCGTCCGAGGTGGCGAGCTCTCCACGCGCGGCGCGCTCGTCGCCGAGGTGGAAAGGTGAGGGGAAGGTGACGACCCCGTTCGGGTCTGGCCGGGCCGCGGCTTGGGCTACGCGAGGGAAACAGGGGAAATGGGTCGGCGGTGATTCGGCCCGTGACGCGGGGTTTGAATTTATTTCCTTTGCGAATTTCTTTGGTTCGTTTCACATTTGATTCAAATTCAAACTTCATCCAAATAAGAGCGGATCTATTCCAAACTTCGCGAAATAAAATACATGGTTATTTATTACACATATTTTGGGCTGTTACGTGAGCCAAACTCTAGCTCAAAAGTTTAAGCTGAAAAAGCTTGGCAAAATGTTGCGAGAACTTCGAAACACAAGAGTTTGTGAGAAACTTTGCAAAAACCAAACTTTATGTTTATTTAGGAAAATTTGACGGGACAAGCTTTCGGTGTCGTGAAAACTTTATCGGTAAAAGTTGTAAAAAAAGGTTTTGGAAAATGTTTGTAACCAAGGAAAGAACAAAAAGTTTGAGGCAAACTCTACCTCAAAAGTTTGAGCTGAAAGAGTTTGTCAAGGAACTTTGAAAGACAAGAGTGTGTGAGAAACTTTGAAAAAAAACAGAAGTTTATGTTTAACTCTAAGGAAAAGTTTCAATTGGAAAGTTTCATAGAGAAGTTTATGTACTCAAAACTTTCACCTAAAAAGTTTCACATGAATGTTTGAGAAGAATAACATTTGTTACAAATTAACTTTGTCTCGTAAAAGTTGTCAAAAAAGTTTTGGAAAATGTTTGTCACCAACTATGAAACAAAAAAAAAGATTGAAGCAAACTCTAGCTCAAAGGAACTTTGAAACACAAGAGTTTGTGAGGAACTTTGAAAAAACCAAACTTTATGTTTAACTTTTAGGAAAATTTTGACGGGACAAGCTTTTGGTGCCAGGAAAACTTTATCGATAAAAGTTGTAAAAAATAGTTTTGGAAAATATTTGTCACCAAGTATGAAAGATCAAAAAGTTTGAGGAAAACTCTAGCTCAAAAGTTTAAGCCGACAAAGTTTGCTAAAGAAGTTGTGAGGAACTTTGAAAGACAAGAGTTTGTCGAAACTTTGAAAAAACAAAAGTTTATGTTTAACTCTAAGGAAAATTTTGACAGGACAAGCTTTCGGTGCAAAACTTTCAGCTCGAAAGGTTTCACACATAAGTTTTTGTTTCACTCAAAAATTTTGACTAAATAGTTTCACATGGAAGTTTGAGAAGTCTAATCATTTGTAAGATTTTTTTGAGAAACTTTGGAAGACAAAATTTTGACTTTCAGTTCAATGCTAAATTTTGTCATGACAAAGCAATGAGAACGAAAATTTTATCGGTAAAAGTTAGAAAAATAGTTTTGGAAAATGTTTGTCATCAACTATGAAAGAAAATAAGTTTGAGGCAAACTCTAGCTCAAAAAGTTTGCCAAAATGTTGTGAGAAATTTAAAAAAAAACAAAAGTTTATGTTTAACTCTAAGAAAATTTTTGACAGGACAAGCTTTCAGTGGAACACTTTCAGCTAGAAAGTTTCACACAAAAGTTTATGTTTCACACAAAACTTTAGCTGAAAAGTTTGTGCGGCAACAAATTCTCCAACAATTTGTGCCACTAAATTCTCTAATGAGTTTGGCCACTAAATTCTCTAACTCCATTGCACACGAAATTCTTCAACAAGTTGCAACACTAAATTCTCCAACTCCGTTGCACACTAAATTCTCCAACGACTTTCAACAATAAATTCTCCAACGATTGGCAAAACTAAAATTCCCAAATCCCTTGACACTAAATTCTTCAATGATTTGCGACACTAAATTCTACAACGAGTTGCAACACTATATTCTCCAACGAGTTTTGCCACTAAATTCTGCACACTCGAATTCTCTAACGAATTGCAACAAGTAAATTCTCCAATGATTTGCAACACTAAATTCTTCGAATCCGTTGTACACTAAATTCTTCAACAAGTGGCAACACTAAATTCTCCAACTCTGTTGCACACTAAATTCTCCAACGACTTTCAACAATAAATTCTTCGATGATTGGCAACACTAAATTCTCCAAATCCCTTGACACTAAATTCTCCGACAGAACATATATTTCTATTATCATAGGACGAGATGCTAGATTTTTGGGGTACAAACCATGTGGCAATAAAGGATTCTCCAACAATTTACGACACTAAATTCTCCAATGAATAGCAACACTAAATTCTCCAATAAGTTGTAATACTAAATTCTATGATGAGATGCAACACTAATTCTACAACGAGTTGCAACAATAAATTCTTCAATGATTGAGAACACTAAATTCTCCGACGATTTGCAAAACTAAATTTTACAAATCTCTTGACACAAAATTCTCCAACAGAACATATATTTCTATTATTGTAGGAGGATGTGTGGGATTCTTAGGGTACAAACCTTGTGGCAATAAAGGATTATTCAATATGTTGCTCCACTAAACTCTACGATGATTTGCGAAACTAAATTCTTCAACTCTCTTGCACACTAAATTCTCCAACTCCCTTACACACTAAATTCTCCAACGAGATGCAACACTAAATTGTACAACAAGTAGGAAACCTAAATTCTCCAACGAATTTTGCCACTAAATTCTCCAACGAGTTGCAACACTAAATTCTACAATGAGTTGCAACACTAAATTATCTAACGAGTTTTACCACTAAATTCTTCAACTCCCTTGCACACTAAATTCTCCAACGCGTTACAACACTAAATTCTCCGATGATTTGCAACACTAAATTCTCCGAATCCGTTGTACACAAAATTCTTCAATGAGTTGCTACAATAAATTCTCCAACTCCGTTGCACACTAAATTCTCCAACGACTTTCAACAATAAATTCTCCGACAATTTACAACACTAAATTCCCCAAATCTCTTGACACTAAATTCTCCAGCAGAACATATATTTATTTTGTCATAGGATGAGATGTTGGATTCTTGGAGTACAAACCATGTGGTAATAAAGGATTCTCCAACAAGTTGCTCCACTAAATTCTCCGACGAGTTGCTTGACTAAATTCTCCGACGATTTGCAACACTAAATTCTCCAACCCCCTTGCACACTAAATTGTCAAACGTTTGTAACCCTAAATTCTACAACGACTTGCAACACGAAATTCTCCAATGATTTGGAACACTAAATTCTTCGACGATTTGCAACACTAAATTCTCCAAATCCTTTGACACTAAATTCTTCGGTAGAACATATATTTCTGTAGTCATAGAAGGTGATGTTGGATTCTAGGGGTACAAACCATATAGCAATAAATGATTCTCCAATAAGTTGCTCCACTAAATTCTATGATGATTTGCGAAACTAAATTCTCCAACTCCCTTGCACACTAAATTCTCCAACTTCCTTGCACACTAAATTCTCCAACGAGTTGCAACACTCGAATTGTACAACAAGTTCGAAACCTAAATTCTCCAACGAATTTTACCACTAAATTCTGCAACTCCCTTGACACTAAAGTCTCCAAAGAGTTGCAACACTAAATTGCAATACTAAATTCTCTCGACGATTTGCAACACCAAATTCTCTCGATGGAACATATATTTATATTGTCATAGGACGAGATGTTGGATTCTTAGGGTAGAAACCATGTGGCAATAAAGGATTCTCCAACAAGTTGCTACACTAAATTCTCCGACAATTTTAGACACTCGAATTCTTCATCGAGTTGCGACACTAAATTGTCCAACTCCCTTACACACTAAATTGTCCAACGAGTTGTAACACTAAATTCTACAACGAGTTGTAATATTAAAATCCCCAACGATGTGGAACACTAAATTCTCCAACGATTTGCAACACTAAATTCTCCAAATCCCTTGACACTAAATTCTTCGACAATTTATGACACTAAATTCTCCAACTCTCTTACACACTAAAATCTCCAGTGAGTTGCAACACTAAATTCTCCGATGATTTGTAACACTAAATTCTCCAACTCCGTTGCACACTATATTCTCCAACGAGTTGCAACACTAAATTCTCCAACTCCGTTGCGCACTACATTCATCAACGAATTGCAACACTAAATTCTCCGACGATTTGTAACTCTAAATTCTCCAACTCTCTTGACACTAAATTCTCTAGCAGAACATATAATTCTATTGTCATAGGACAAGATGTTGAATTCTTGGACTACAAACCATGTGGCAATATAGGATTCTTCAACAAGTTGCTCCACTAAATTCTCCGACAATTTGCGACACTAAATTGTCCAACTTCCTTGCACACTAAATTCTCCAACGAGTTGTAACACTACTATAATGAGTTGCAACACTAAATTCTACAACAAGTTGAAACACTAAATTTTCCAACGATTTGGAACACAAAATTCTCCGGCTATTTGCAACACTAAATTCTCCAAATCTCTTGACACTAAATTCTTCAGCAGAACATATATTTCTATTCTCACAGGAGAAGATGTTGGATTCTTGGGGTATAAACGATGTGACAATAAAGGATTCTCCAATAAGTTGCTCCACTAAATTCTGCGATGATTTACGACACTAAATTTTCCAATCTCTTGCACACTAAATTCTCCAACGAGTTGCAACACTAAATTCTCCGATAATTTCTCTTGACACTAAATTCTTCAGTGAGAACATATATTTTTATTGTCCTAGGAGGAGATGTTGGATTCTTTGGGTACAAACCATGTGACAATAAAGGATTCTCCATTAAGTTGCTCCACTAAAATTCTGCGATGATTTGCGACACTAAATTCTCCAACTCTCATGCACACTAAATTCTCCTACGAGTTGCAACACTAAATTCTCTGATGATTTACAACACTAAATTCTTCAACGAGTTGTAACACTAAATTCTTCAACTCCATTGCACACTAAATTCTCCAACTCCGTTGCAACACTAAATTCTATAACGATTTGTAACACTAAACTCTCCAAGACCGTTGCACACTACATTCTCCAACGATTTACAACACTAAATTCTCCAACTCCGTTGCAACACTAAATTCTTCAACTCCCTTGCACACTAAATTCTCTAACGAGTTGCAACATTAAATTCTATAACGATTTGTGACACTAAATTCTCCAAATCCGTTACACACTAAATTCTCCTATGAGTTGCTCCACAAAATTCTCCGACAATTTGCTATATTAGATTCTCCGACGAGTTGCAACACTAAATTCTCCAATGATTCCGACGAGTTGTTACACTAAATTCTACAACGAGTTGCAACACTAAATTCTCCAACGATTTGCGACACTAAATTCTTCAATTCCCTTGCACACTAAATTCTCCGATGAGTTCGGTCACTAAATTCTAAAACGAGTTGCATCACCAAAGTCAGGTCATCGTAGAATTCAGTGTGGTGATTTTTATTTTAGTGGAAAATAACAAAATTCTCCGAGGTGCTTTTCCTATAGACCAGCAAAGATTTTTTCTACACGTGTGCAGTTAAATTTGATACACGAGTTTAAATGGAATACAAACTGAATTTGGTTTGCGTAAGTTAAGCTGATTTTAGCTAATTGGATGTGAACTAATTTTGCTATATGATGTTTCATTGGGAAAACGGTGATGTCAAAAAGTGCATTATTGAATACCCTAGTGATTGTTTATAAACGGCTCCATTGTCGAACTTGCAAAAAAAAAACTGATTTTTTCTTCAAAGTAAAAGTTTACAAATCAGGGCTCACAGAGGTCACAAGAATATATTGTTTCCCTGGAATGTGTAACAGACTTAGAATCTTAGCTACAATAAAAGTTATGTGTTCTATACTACATAAATTTAAATCTTTTTTGTTGCTGATGTGTTTCAAAGCTTCACATTAGGCACTCATTGTAACGCTCCAAAAATTTAAAATAGCACATTATTTTTTTTTGTATTGGGCCATAATGGGACAATTAAGGCCTTTAGAGACCAAGGGATGGCAGGACCTTTTCTCCTCCTCGTGACTCTTGGCTGCCGGCATTGATCTTAAGAAAAGAGAAACAACCCTGACCTCTCCTTGCTTTGGGGCGGAGGCAGCGTGGGTCGATCAGCACGCGTAGTTTTGGTGGGCATCAAGGCAGAATAGAGAGGCGTGAGATCTTGACCTGCCTTAGGTAAGAATTACGTTGTTCTTTTTCTCTATTAGCAACTCTCAGTGTTGGTTTAGTTCCGGCCAGTAGGGCCTTAATCTGTACCAATAGACGAGTTTATCTCTGTTTCTGTTGGCAGTCTGCACAACGTTAGTTCTATCCAGTTTTCAAGGGCCCTTAGGGTTCGGATATCACTTTCAGTAGAATACGAAAGTTGTAGATAATTTGTTTGTCTTTCCAATGAGTTTTTAAACGCAATTTTTGGTCCAGCGTAACAGAAGTTATGCTTCTCTGAATTCTTCTATCAAAATTTTAGCCTTTCGGCAGTTCAGTTTTGACAGTCAGTGTTGGCTTGGATGTTTAAGGTATATTAGAGGCCAAATTGGTATCCTGCGTTATGGATGTTTTTGTAGTCAATTTGATAACCTTTCTGCGGAGTATCTAATCACTATTGTTGGAGGAGTATTCAGCGAGATATCAAGTTTTTTTTAGTTGACCGTCCTGTAGTACGAGGACAGATTACCGTGTTATATCATAGACTGTTTTACGACCAGTAGATATGTAAATTAAATTTTGTGATGAATACCAATGTTGTAAGTTTTTCTTTTACTTGTCAGATTATCTGTTTTACTTTTAAATTTCCTAAAATAATAAATGACAGTGCTGCAGAAAAACTGGTTTATCCTTGTTCTTTGGTTGGGCACGGTGCATAGGAGCATTTTGCTTTTGCTTGATTAATATATATGGTTGAATTGGTTCTGAGAATTGTTTATAATCAGACGGTGCGCCTCCGGAGCGTGCTTAACTCTGAATTAATCATAGATTAGTGAAGGCAAGTAAACGTAGCGATGTGATCTATAAGCTTTCACTCTATTATTTGAATTGCCTCCACTAAATTTGAATGACTCACACTAGCCGGATAAATTGCTAAATGGAAATTTATCTTTATGCAATGAAGTTTACTTATCATATTATGGATTCTATATTTATTATGAAGTATATTTGAATTGAAGTATACGATGAGGTGTATACATGACAATTGTGCATTTTTTCTGCACTTTCCATTGGATGCATAAGAAGACACCGCATAAGAAGACACCGTAGCCTGATGTTGGTGCGGTAAGTACCGGTACAACAACGCACGTTGAATTAAGCAATATGGTTGCAACCCTCACTTCCTTTTGTTCGGATTTGAGGGTAGAAGAGAAGTCGTGCATCGCATTGCATCATTTGCATCAGCATTTGCATGGAAGTTCATATTATGAAGTTATTGATGATTTATCTGTCCAATTGAAGTTGTGTTTTCAGCTAATACTACTTTTATGCGGCTTCTTAAACTGTTGTTTAACTAAATTGTGGTTCAAATAATATTGTTAAAGCCGTTTACTTGTTGAGGTTTTTCATAAACCTCATGCGCTTTCTTTTTCCCCTCGGGTGCTTGATTGTGGAGACCATGGACGTGGGATGGGAAATAGCAGCACACATTTTCACTTTACACATGTTCATAGTTTTCCTCATGCAATCAAAATAAAAAACTTGTGATCATCGTAGTTGGAGTCTACTGTTTTATTTGTTGAGTGATGTTTAAACATATTGTTGCTGGAATGCAAAATACTACAGAGATGTTTTATTGGTTTATCTATTGATTATCTTATTGCTTCCGCGGTGTTGTTATTTGTCAATATTATATTGTTTGAATTGTGGTTATACGAGGGGTTTAGTAGCATCTCTTTGCTTGCTTAATTTGTGGGGTGTTACCGTTGGTAATCAGAGCATAGGTTTTTGATTCTCGGTGAAGTTAATTTTGTTAAAATTTGACACACTTGCACTATAGGACGGGAGTTTGTTTGTTGCTGTTTTATTTATTTATTCTATTTATATGCCTTACTTGTTTGTACTATATGGATGTGTTGGTATTGATGTTTAATCTTGTATGTGGGCTATAGATGAATCGCGGTTGTGGTCGTGGTCGTGGCCGTGTCGTGGACGTGGCCGTGATGAGGAAGAAGCTACTCATGAAGCTGAACCAAATGGAAATATGGCAGCTATTTTAGCAGAGATGCAAGCTATGCGGGCTGAGATGAATGTGATTCGCCAAGCTCAGTTTGGTGGTGTTGCTGCTCCTATTGCTGGAAATGTTCCTATTGGTGGAGATGCTCCCATTGGTGGTAATGTGGATGGAGCAGGAGGTATAGCATAGGGACGAGCAGTTCGAATGGTGTGGTATGTCTTTGGAGAAGTTTGGTGGTACTAGTGCTCCCATTGATGCTGCAAATTGGCTTTCTGCGACTACAGAGAAGATTGAGGCTTTTCAAATTGCTCCTTTAGACCGGGTTCGTTTTGCCACCCAGTTATTGAAGAATGAGGCACTAGTATGGTGGAGAAATATGTTATCCTCTCGTTCAGCTACTTATGGTCCTTTCTCTTGTGGTGGGGGGGAGGAGGAATTTGTTGGACAATTTGAGAGGAGGTTTTATCTGGTTCTTTTATGGATAAGATGAAAACCCAGCTTGAGAAGTGCCATCAAGGCAAGAAGATAGTGGCTGAATACGAGATTGCCTTTAACCATATTGTGCGCTTTGTAGCAATGTTACTCGTGCTGGACGAAGACAAGTCACTACTCATGATTTCAGGACCAGTTTCAGATGTCACATCCTCAAAGCTATCCATTTTCACCTCAAGAATAAAAAAACATTTTAGAACCCATGAATGATTATACAAAGAATCTTACACATATGCAGCGGATTTTTATTGTGATAGCACTGAAGATACTGCCCAGCACATAAAAAAACATGTCATGTGCAAACTGAATCAAATCACCCCCACCCCCACCCTATTGGGCTACAAAGCTCAAATAAGGAAAAGGAGATACCGACGAAACATGGCAAACCCATCAGCTATCAGTGAATAGCCTAGATATATGTTATAGTGTTAAACAGTTCATAGTTTCATAGCCTACCTGCTGCATCAGTTCAATGATAAAAAAAAAACATGCCCTTGGACCGAGGTGCAAGAGAATCTAAAGACATTTTCCTGAAACTTTATGCTGTTCAAATTTGGATCGTTAATATCCTTATTTTTTCTGCTGTATTTTACAGTATATAATATTTATACTGTAAAGAGCGATAATGGGCAGTACACACCACTGCTAGCTCTTGTTTGATCAGAAAATATATTACCAAATCTAAAATGATAAATTGCACCATATTGTTCATAGAAATACAATAATTTTTACTTGGTCAATTTCATAAAATGATTTGGCATGGTAACTCTGCCAATCTAGTATAATAAGTTTAAACGACTATTATTGTTGTTGCTAGTGTTTAAACTGAATCACATAATTTTGATTCCCAAAAGTACTTGTTTACAGTTACACATCATGCTTATTAGTGTTGTATCCTAATGAGACCAGAATACGTCCACCACATGCTAAATACCAAGCAAGTTGAGGTAGCCCACTACATGCTAAAATCACACAAAAAAACAACAAGAGACAATATCACACCCCCCCCCCTCTGGCCAGCCTATTAGGATACAACACTTAAAATCACATAATAAATCCACCCAATCTGTAGATTATGCAGCTCACATAACTGATCGAGCGGACCACATAATTGTAGATGATTCCCAATCACACATTTAGGGAGTGAGATGGACATGTGTACCTCAAAGTGTGCAGATATATGTAACCCTACTTTACACTGCCAAAACATGTCGAATTCACTGAAATATCACCCTGCAACACAAATCTAAAGCATTAACATGCAAATCACGTGAAAGGATGAAACATAAAAACAGAGGAAAATATTAGAAATCTGAAATATCCACAATATAATCAGAATTCTGAAATCTGAAATTGCCCTCGACAGTGTCAAACTCTAAACTCAGGGGCAACTTAGTTACTCCTCGGCGAGGACGTGACGGAGAACTGAAGGTGAAGAAGACATGTCGATGAGACGTTTCAATTTTCATATGAAAGGTGAATGAGCTAATTACCATTTTCCATTGTTCAGAATACTCCGGAAAAAAATGGCTGCCATGTATAAAATTGCAGTGCTGTAGACACAGATGAATCATTCACCCGTCTTTACCAAACAAAACATCGATAATCAAAAAAATTCTCGAGGCCAGCACACCACTCATTTAGATGCAGTCAAATAAAATTGAACAGGAAAAAAAAACGGATGACAATTTAGCATCTGGATCGTGGAGTACATGTTCACCAAGCAGAAATGTCACATCCACAAACTCGTAATAACAGAATCTAACAATTTTATTAGCCCGGTAGAACTGGCCGGTCCTAAATGAAAACATAAGCCTAGTGTACTACCAAATCCGTGTGCACTAACGGATGAACTTGGCCCCCGTCGCTGAAACCTTTTGAGTTTTAACAACGGAACAAGATGAAAATTATGATCACTGTTGAATTTTGATATCCGAGAATGCCAAATTTCAACCTAATTTATTTGTCTGCTGAAAAATTAGGTCACGGGCCGCAATTCGTAGCATAACATAAACCATAAAATATATCCTATCGAATCTCCATCAGTAACTACCACTAAGAAATTGTAGGACTTAACGGAAGCAGTTCAATAACAGAGGAGTTCAATAAAAATCAAATCGATTGGATTGGGGATTCAATGTACCTAGATCGGAGAGAGTTTGGTGACCACGAAGGCGAAGGTGGTGAACGCGAAGAGGAGCACAATGAGGAAGAAGAGCACGAGATAGGGCCAGAGGAGGCAGCATGCGCGGCTGAGCGACCCGGCGAGGAGGAGGATGCCCAGCGCAATGAGGGGCGCTCAAGGAACCGCTTGCAGTGGTCGACGGGCTCCTCTCCGTCCGCCGGGGCTGCGTTGCTATCGCAGTCGCTGGCCGACGCTGCTTCTGCCTCGACAGATCCGGGGGCGGTGTATAGGAACCGAGGCGGAAGTGACAGGGGAAGGGGAAAGTTAATCTTGAAATTGAGAACCGGAGGGACCATCCTATTGCAGTTTGCGACTATGCAACAATATCCACACGTCTTGCACTCGCCACTGCACCCGCAAGATCTGCGATCACAACCGTCGTGGCAAGAGATCCGGCCCAAGCAAATCTCAATCGAGGGCAACTCGCCCATGGGTAGTGAGAGGGAGTGTGGTTGGCAGCACTCGCCATCTCACCAATCGCCAATCCCGACATGAACAGGGATGGGGAGAAGTGCCACGCTTAATCGAGTCCCCACTGCTAGGCCTCTCTGATCATGGCCTGCCATGAGTAACCGCCGATACCATGTGTGGGGATTAGCCATTTTTGCAGTCTATGTAGATCACCAAGATGAGTCATCTCTCCGTCGATCTGGAATTGCAGGAAGGCAGACAGGTCAAAGCAGGCTTTCTTTGTCGGAATCAATCAAATCTTGGGTGTGGGTGGAGCCTGCGTGCTATGGGGAAGACACATCCGACGGCGGCAGATAGAAGGCCACACTGCCACCTTTCTCATGGCGGCTCGCATTAGCGGCGATTGCTCCAGCAACGGCAATTGCGGAGTGAGAGTTTAGCACTGCTCGGCGATGGGCCGACTGGGGACAAGCATCGCCCTGATTAGCGAGGTCGGGTCGGAGCAGGCTTTCTTTACCACAATCCATTATAGATGATACAACGTACCATTTTCCCTACGACGTCAGTGACGTGTGAGCCAATTTAGATGAAGTGTTACTCATCTACAAAACGAGACTCCATCTAAGAAAGAGCCTACAAGATAAAGAATAAGAGACAATCCCTTATGTGCCTCCTAAAAAAGTTCACTTCCCTTATGTGCCATTAAAAAAAGTTTCTCCCTTCTGTGCCGTCCCTTGAGATTTTCTTTCCTTTGTGTGCCACTCCTAAGTAAAAAATATATTGTAAAACTAATTTTATTCAAAGATGACAATGAAAAAATAATTTTAAAATTAATACATCACAAAATATACATATGTATGTTTTTTAAAATTTTATCGAGTTATTTAATACACATAAAAATTAAGGTAAGCTAAATTTGTTTGAATTTTTTATTCATAATTTGTGTTGAACTTCTAGTGGACCAAATAACAAAATTGTTCATCGGTATTTCTTATGACACCATAAAAAATAGCTCAAATATAAATCTATGAAAGTATTCTTTCAAACTCATAACACTAGGGATCGGAAAAGAAATTATTATAAGATAAAAAGAAAAATGGTTGGGAGTGGCATATAAGGGAAAGTAAAACTTCAGTGGCACATAAGGGAACTGGATTTTTTCGAGGGGCATACAAGGGATTTTCTAAAAGAATATATAGGACTTGTATGTAGAGTCCTTGCATTTCACGAATATGTTGTCCGCATATAATTCTTTTGAATCATCATTTGAGGACGATTGTGATTACAAATGCATGTTCTGTGAAAATTGGTTTCCTTTTTGTGTTTTGCTCTTGGATCCTTCAAATTTCTCCGGCTTTGCCACTGTTTATTTTTGAAATTTCTGCACAAATTTCACAATCTCTATAGAACAGAATTGGCTCCACCCTCTTGCAATCCAAAATTTAAAACGTCTTAGCACCTGATGAATATATTGTCTGGATTGAAAGTGAACTGTTCCAGATCGATAAAAAAACAATTGATGTATGTAAAATAAATCTTGTATATCCATGAAGCATGCATGAAGTGCCAACTAATTGTACAGGGGGATCCATGTTGTATGAAATAACAAGCTTTTATTTAGTAGTAAGAATTCTAACTACACCACAAAAACTATTCAAATCTAAATAGTAATCTGTGAAATTCATACAATATGGAGCTGTATAAATAAAAGCCGGTTATTTCATACAATATGGAGCCACTTCGAACCTGCTACCGATATGAGCATCTTCGAAGATTGAGCCATAAAATCCTCAAGATTGACGAAATCAACACTCGGACCTCGCTGTCGCGATGAATGTCGCTTAACACTGAAAGCACAACACCCTAAATTTGCTCCCGTTGGAAGTCAAACCCATGACCTGAGATGCTAGTAAGGCTCTTATAATCATTAGGTTACATTTCCTTTCATAGCTAAACTGTATGCTATATAACCAGAAAATGTTTCAAGCACGTCTTGATAAATAAACAATCATCAAAGAACAGGAATCGGAAACTGGCTGATAGGTCAACCTGATCAGAGAACACATCTGGTCCAAGCATTTATGCTACATGGGCCGATGAGCACTCTTTGCTGTCTGGCTGACGAGTGGTGCCATGACAGCTTCAATTCCTGTGTGCGGAAAGAAATATATACCTTGGGCTTCGTTTGGGCTTGTGAAAATTGTCGTTATTGGGCCCCAATCTAAGCAAATTTGGCAACCAGTGTTTTGAAACACTAAAGCATTGTTCTTTTTAACGGCATCTTTTCTTGGCAGGGAAAATACGAGGAACCATCACTGAAGCATGTAAACAGAGTACCATCTTCGTACAATGGTTTAGATCGTTTTTTTAGGAAGCCCACCTGGCATTTTTTATATATACCTTGGGCTTCGTTTGGGCTTGTGAAAATTGTCGTTATTGGGCCCCAATCTAAGCAAATTTGGCAACCAGTGTTTTGAAACACTAAAGCATTGTTCTTTTTAACGGCATCTTTTCTTGGCAGGGAAAATACGAGGAACCATCACTGAAGCATGTAAACAGAGTACCATCTTCATACAATGGTTTAGATCGTTTTTTTAGGAAGCCCACCTGGCATTTTTTATTGATTATCAAAAACTGTTACATCATTCACCAGGTACTCTAAGATAAATCTAGAGGGTTTATGTAACACCCATATTTTTAATATATTTTTTTGAAATTATATAATTATCTTTATTTAAATTATTTTAGTCATGATTGTTGCATTCATGCTGCTGTAGATTGCAATAGGGATTTTATTGTCTGCAAAAAGTACTTACATTTCATTAACAATCGATAGTTTAAATTTGGGAGTTATTTGGAAAACAGAGAAAAAGGAAAACCATTTATAAAACTTTTTGGCCATTTCTTTCTCCGCGGCCCATTCCTCTCTTCTTGCTTTTCTCTTTGCTTTCTCTAGGCCAGCCTCAGGCCGCAACCCGGCCCTGCGCAAGGCCCATCCCCTCCCGCACGCGCCGCTCCGATTCGGAGTCGACCCCACACCACTCCCTCGATGTGCGCGCCCGAGCAACGGAACCTGTGCCCCTTCAACCGCAGCACACCCCGTCTCAACTCCCTTTCACTCAATTCTGTCACCTCGATCGTTTTCCCCAACCCTAAGCGCCGCACGACATTGACGTCGCACCGAGCTCGACGCTCGGCGACGAGGACTAGTACCGGCCGCACGTAGACCCGTGACAAGCTTCGCTGCACCGCGCCGCCCTTCCACGACCGAACCACATCAAATTTTCCACACCAGGACGCCTTTCCGACGTGAACAAAGCACCGCTGCCTTTGAGGCATACATTTTTTCCGACGTGCCAATCCTAATGACTCGGAACTTCATCTTCCAACCTTGCTCGTACTTCTAGAGCTTCAGCTGCTTCTCCGATTTCTCGACGTTCATCCTCCGAATTGACCCGAGTGACCGGTTCGGTGCTATGTACTTCACAGGCGTAAGCGGTCTTGATATCGGACCGGAACGATAAGACCCCGTTTGGCCCCGGCATCTTTAGCATCAAGTACTCGGTAGTTCGGGATAGCCATGAACTTTGCCGCAGCCTCGTCTTCCAAGTATCGCGTGGTATGCTTGAGTCAATGTCGGCCACCTGGAAGATAATATTCTCCTTCCTGTAGTTCTCCTTTGTCCCGAAAGTCACCGACAGAGAAATCTGCCTCAAAGGATAGCTGTTTCGACCGGGTATTATACCATGAAACGGTGAAACGCTGCGATCCAGGTCAGCTACGGAGAGGCCAAGTTCTGGCAGAGTTTTAGCAAAATGGATATCCAAGCAACTTCCCCATCAATGGAAGTTCTCTTCAATCGCACCTTCGAAAGATAGGAGCCGGAATGAGCGGGTATCTACCAACTTTTGGTAGTACTTCGGGATGATCAGCCCTATCGAACGTGATCGGCACCTCGGACCAGCGTAGATATTCAGGGGTAGCGGGAGCAATGGCGTTGACCTCTCCGAGCGCCAACTTCGCTTTCGCTTCGACTCATACGCACCGGGGCCTCTATGGATCATGTTCACCACCCTCGCCGGTTCCTGAAAACCTTCATCATCTCCGTAAACATCGCACTCTTTATTCTTGCCCTTGTCATCCCTCCGGTTCCCGTGTCCAGACCGGGGCGCTACCTTTAAGGCGAATTGGGCGAACGGCCTTAACGAGAAGCACTCTTTAGCTTTATGATTCCCACTATGAATCATGCAAGGGCCCTCCGAAGTGTTTCGAGCGAAAGTCGTTCTCTCGGACCTCTCTTAGGAGGTGCCGGCCAATCTCCTCCATGAGACCGGTTGACAGCTGCAACAAGGTGATCAGCCTTGCGCTTGTTGTTATTCTTAGATCTAGACTGGTTGCCTTGGTCGTGCTTCGGCTCCTTCCCGTTGTTCCCGCGCAAATTGACGACGTTTGATTCACCAATAGCATAGTCATCTGCTATCTTGAAGCACTCGACGCCGTCATGGTAAGGTTCCATTACGCCTTCCAATCTTGTGAACTAATGCTTCACTCCGGACGCCAGCTTGAAACGCCGCAATTACCTGCTGATCGGGAACATTGGGGACTAAGGCCTTCTTGTTGCAGAAACGCTCGATGAAGTCCGTGAGAGTCTCATCGGGCTTCGCTTCAGCTTGTTGAGGTCGAAGTAGTTCCCTGGTTTCTCACAAGTCGCCTGAAAATTCTCCACGAACGTTTTGGTAAGATCACCCCAAGAAGAGATAGATCTCTCGGGTAAGGATTGCAACCACAAACGTCCGACCTGTTCCATGCACATGGGGAGGTAATTAGCTAGCACAAAAGTATCTCCTCCTGCTGATCGGATGGCGGTAGTATACATGCGGAGCCGGCGTCATATTTGTCAATGGCCCTAGGCTTAAATCCCCGGGGTATTTGCAAATGCGTAAATCTCGTGTGAAAGCAGGGATCACGGAGTACTCATCATCCTCTAGACCGGTCCGGACCGGTGAAGGAGATCGCCGACGAGGGTAATGCGGTAGTTACGATCCCTGTCATCATCGGAGTAGTCATAGTCGCGATCGTCTTGGTATCTATCTCCTGAACCATCCCGGCAGGTCATTGTTCACCTGCTCCGCAGGCTGTGAAGGAGGAGGCGGAGGCGGAGGCGGAGGCGAAGGCGCCGCTTGACGATCATTGTCACCTCGCCGGGGTTCCCTATCCCTGTCTCTCGTTGTCTCGTCCTCTTCGATCTCTCGGTGTCACGACGATCGTCTCTTCTTGTCCGGTCATCCCGGTGAGGATTTCGATTGCCTTGCCCTCGATGATCGTTGCGCGGAGGATTTCCGCTAGGGGGCGGCGCTGAAGTAGCCGGTCCACGCCGTGGCGAGTTGGTTACATGTGGGCGAGGTGGGGCAAGATCTCGCGGACGGTCATCAACATGACCGGTCCGTCGCCTCTCATCTTCTTCTTGTCTCCTGCGCTCTTCCGTCCTCTCTACATGGCGATCGATAAACACGTTACGAGCGTCACGATTGCCATTAAGCGGTACGCGTAAATCTTGGTCCGGAGCTCGCTCATGTTCGTCCGCGATCGGAGTGTGTCGAGGCCCAAGCCGTCCGCCGAAGAAGCTCCTTCGGACCGGGCTCTTGCAGGCCACTCCGAAAGAGAACGCGAGCGACTTGAAGATTCGGCTCTGTCATGAACGAGTTGATTTGTTTGTAGAGCAGCTGCATCTACCAAATTCAAGACGCGTTGCAACCCCGGCGTTGCGTTGAAGAGTTCCTCCGGTATTGTCTCGAGAATTTGCTTTACTCGCACACTTGTTGTGGATCGGTGACGTGCGGACTCGGGCACCATTTAATTCCACCTCCATAGAGCTCAAATCCAGGTGCTCTACTCGAACAACGATGGCGCACGCCACTGCGGCACCCACGTCGGCTGTTATATCCTGGGGGTGCTTCCTCCGGGTCTCCGAGCTCGCTCCGGCAACGGCCCGATAGCGGGTGCAGCGGTAGTAGGAACACTTCCTCCCGCCCGACTAGTACCAGCCGCGTTTGCGTGATGATTCACGGCTGAAGGTTGCGGAGGTAGATCCTCCCCATCCGCTCCGTTTGTTTCGCGGCGATAGCGATCGGATTCGTGTCTCGCCATCCTAGCTTCTTCGGCGGATGCTTCCTCGGGAGAGCTATCGATCGTCGCAGACCGGGTACCGATGCGGGGTGTGAGCGGTCCGATGGTTCGCGCTAGAGCTGCGTCGGATCCGTAAGGTTTCAAGCAAGAGGTGTCGACCGTGGCAGGTGATCGCGATTCGAAGCTGCGGCCGACTACGAGTCGGATTCGTCGGATGTAACTTTCCGGCGGAATCGGCTTCAAAGTCGAGGGACCCGAAGCGGATCTTGAAGCCGGGTGTGAAGTCGACGATGAGCGAAGAGGCCATCGAACTCACCGAAAACTCGTCGGGACCCCTACCGGCGCGCCAAATGTCGAGTCTTAAACTCGACACTAGAAGTACCCGGTCCCTCACGAGCGTGGAATTCGATGGTGCAACACACGGAACACACAAGAACACGCGATTATAGACAGATTCGGGCCTCTCGATGGAGAGTAATACCCTACGTCCTGTGTGTTGTGTATTGCCTTTAGCAGATTGCTAGTTGCAAGATCTCGGAGAGTTTTTGGGGGTCCCTGCTCCGCCTCATATATCCGGGGAGCTAGGGTTATATACGAAGTCCTAGTCGATTACATGGATTTACATATACAGGAACTCTATCTCTAGCTTTCCCTATCAATTCGAGTCCTAATAGACTACAAATGGCTCTTTTACTTGTTTCTCAAGTTATCATACGTCGGTCTTGATACCCGCCTTGTCTTCATACCGGTTTATGAAATCCTCTGTTATTCCGGACCGATTAGGAACCAGTCTGTTGGCCATCTCTTCTAGCTTTACCTTCATTGATTTGTTACCGTGTCTCTGCATATCCATTCCTTTATCATCTGTATACCCATAAGGCAAGTATACGACACCACAATCGGTCGAGCACCATCTCCACGCTGATTTCTGCTGCCTCGAAGCCCACGGTGAGCTTCCCCACAAGCTCCTCTTTGTTTTCCCCTTTTTTCCCACGCGGCAACCCTAGCGCCCTAAGCCGTGTCTCCGGCGAGGCCGGCCATGGTGCCGCTGCCAACCCTGCCGTCGGCAGCCACGACCCCGCTGGCCAACCACCAGCGCTGTCCATCCGGTAGGCGACGGTCCGGATTAGACCTCGTTAACGGTTGTGTAACTGGTCCACCGTGGACCCGTGAACCTGCACCCAGCTCCAGTCCACGGTGGTCGAGCACCCGCTCTACACCAAATTATCGTTCAAACTTTATTCAAAATTTAATCATTGCATCATGATTACGTCATGCTGGCATTAGCGGAGGAATTTTCTATATAAAATTAATTCTATAATTCTCCCATGTTTTATAGTTTAAACCCTGTTAATTCAAACGCTCGTAACTTTTTGCTCGTAGCTCCATTTGAGGCGATTCCTGCGCTCACGCGTTCATAGGGTCGAGTAGTATTTGTTGTTACTGTATTCGTAGCAAGTAGGTACTGTTTTGTGTAATGTTTCTTATTTTGTTGTGTGTATGTTTTCAGGTGTGCTGTAATTAGACGAGGACCAGTTCGAGAGCCTTCAAGACCAGGACTTCAATCAGCAGCAGATAGGGAACTAGGCATATGGCCTTGAAGCATTCGAACCCATCTCCTTACTTTCTGTAATTTAATTTCATGCATTATTGTTTAATATTGAATCCCATATGTCATTATTATCTTGTTGAATTTACTTTTCCCTGTCGCCCTAGTGTGGTTTAATCTTGGGTAGATTGTGCTTAGTTGCTTGTCACACAAGAGTCGGTGTTCTTTAATATTGACTAATGGCTTACTTGAATCATATGATAAATTGCTAATCCGTTTAGCAACATGGAAACTAGGGTTTGAGCAAGAGGTTGTTTGGTGGGTACTTCGTGTGCGGTTGGGTCGTGCGGTAGTTCTTGCTCAAACGAGTTAAGGACTGGTTCCTGGAGCGGCAATCCAGGATTACGAGTGCCAACGACGAGGCTGCTATGGAACAACTTTCCAACTAACTAGTATTGTTCTAGTATTGTATTCTCGAGGAGGTGTGGCACGTGCTCATCCGCCGGGGCATACCATGTGGTGCAAAAGGGGGCCTCCGGGTGACGCCTTTGGTAAGGGATAGTCATTCGTTGTCTATAGTCCTCCGTGGACCATCATTTTGAATGGCTGTGAAACGTTAGCATGCGGACTACAATGCTAGAGTGAACCTAGATAAAGACGTAGTGATCTCCTGGCCCGACACCTAAGGAAGTGTGATGTTGGCGAAATGGAGGTTTTAGTCCACACGGCAATAGGGGACGGAATCACAACTCGTGGGTACAGTGGTGCAACCTGTGCAAAGTGTATAAGCTGTCATGACAGTCATGCTCCCGATTACTGAGCGGCCTGGATCCTCACTCAATTAGAGGGGTTGATGGATGGGAGTTTAGTTCTAGTTCACTTTCTACCTTCATGGTATTATCCTACGTGGATTTGTGGACCTTCGTGGACCAAGATCCTTCGTGGATTAATTACTTAAAATTAACTGGGTTTGGTAGCTTCAACTCACTTAGTAATATAGGTTGCTTATGTTGAGTAATAGGTTCACCAGTGCTTGCTGCTTTAACCTTTATGTTGACCTTCCTTTTATTTAAGCTTACATGTCATTTATTTCCCACACTTGCGGAGTATGACATGTACTCACTCTTGCCATTTCCCTGTTGCTACAAATTAACTGCTGCTTAGAAGGAGGGATGGATTACATCGACGGGGATTACTAATGGGCGTGCTTTTCCCCGGTGGACTTCGTGTGGTGTTATGGTATCTTCCGCTATGTATTTAGTCTTTCGAGACAATTACTTGAAACACTGTAATAATGATACGATATGACGATGCAATACTAGCATTAGCCATACTGTTATTTCACTGTTGTCCCTATATGTGTGATGATTGATCCTGGCACACATACAGTTTATGCATCAGTTTTGTCCCTTAAAACTGGATGCGAGAGTTCATCGATCAAATTACATGACTCCTTTTTTTTTTTTGTAAATGCTTCCTTTGCTATTACAGAATTGGAACACAACAGAGCTAAACCTATGGCAGAGATTGGCACAATCATCATAGATAGGAGTTGCGGTTGTTGCGGCAAAACCCCCATCGTTCATCCGTGTTACCACCTCCATGCAATCTGATTGGATAATGATATGGTTTGCTCCAATGTCATTCGCTAGTTTCAGGCCATTTCTAAGAGCCACAGCCACTGCCATTGGTGCATCTGCCACATGATCAAAGAAGGCGCAAGACATGGCAATGGAACCTCCAGTGAAATCCCTTATTACTGCCCCTGTACCTCCTTTACCCCTATCTTCCACATAACTAGCATCAACGTTTACCATTAACTTGCGTTCCGGTGGCTTTCTCCACCCTTCTTTCATTTTCGTCGTTTTCCTCATACACTGCTTATAGTTCGTTGTTAGCGAAGCTATAGCCACAGCAGCTCTAACTAGTGTTTGTACTCTTTCCCCATGCACCATTTGTCTTCGCTCCCACCAGAGGTACCATCCTCCAGTTATAATAATGTCTGCAAATCCAATATTCAGGCCAAGTAATGTTCCTCCTCTGCTAATTATTTCTACGCAACTGAGCCGGATCGGTCTATGTCTATGATCTCTGTTATCCTGTCCCAAACACCAAGTCACTTCCACAATTCTTTCGCTCTCTTACATGTAAATAATAGATGTTTAATATCCTCACATCCCTCGATGCATACCGGGCAGCTGCTTGTTTCCCGATGTGTCGATGTGTCGATTAGCAAGGACGCCCATTCCCAGTATAATTGCATGGCACACTCTCCATCCATAGATTTTAATCTTTGATGGGACATCAAGTTTTCATAGCTTGGTCCACACTTACGTCTCCCCTGTACCTCTTGCTCTCGTAAAGTCAAATGTCTTTCCAAATATATGTTCCCACTCTTCCATATATATGTTCTGATGAGGACATCACTCTTTTGGATACAAATGACACTCGTCCGCTGAACATTCAAGGACCAATCACAATAGCTCGCACCCGAAAATTGAATTTAGAGGTGAGCTCATTCCTAAGTCTTTCCTTTCATAATTTTGAGAATAGTTTGCTACCTAATGATTTTATTATGATTAGGAATCAAGGAGAGGACCATAATATGAATGGAAGAGGGCTTGGAGGCGTGAAGGTCCAGCAAGAGGGTGCAAGGCATTGTGGAGGCCCAAATCAAGTCGACTTCGAGTCTGTTTCGGAGTCCAGGAACAGTCCGAATTAAAATAGACGCACAGATCGCATACGATGTCGGATTTGGACGTTCTACATATGGATGGAAAGATAATTTCATAAACTTTCCAGTGGAACCGCTCTCATGTCAAAATTCATCCGGAGTCGACGGGAATCATCGAAGTATTGGAACGTCCAGAATCTATTTTTATGCTGCGTCACCGTTTTTTGGCCTTTGGGCCGTGTATCTCGTGTGAGCCCATTAGGGAAGAGTCCAGGGGTTCTTGCACATTCCCAAGTCTTTATTAGCAGCAGCCGCTACCTATGTTAGGGTTGGATTTTGCTTAGATTATTCTGCTTACACAGTTTCGCCGTTCATCGGTTTGTGAGACCCCAACTCGTGAGATTAATCATACATCTGCAAATTTGGTTGCGTTCTTTCTTGTTCTTGCTTGTGTTCTTGATTCGCAGGCAGGGATTAGCCTTTTCGGCAAGCTCAACCGCGTAACGCCGGTTGATAACCATAGAGGACGTGGTGCTGCGCTTGCGGGGTTCGAACGTGTTGTTCCTTTCATGGGCTAAAGGGGATAAAGTGCTAAAGTATAGCCTCATGAAACGAACATGTGGGCTAAAAAGGGCTAAAGTTTAGCTCTTAGGGCTAAAAGGTGGGGAAAAGAGGGGCCTAAATTTAGCCTCGGAAGAGACAATAAAGTTTAGCCTCAAAAGTAGAGCCGTGCTAAAGGAAACGATAGTATACTGAAGTTTCATTATTACATAGTCTATTAGGTTGTAATGATATACTTGATCTAGTGTATGTGACATCTCATGTCACGAAAAGAGTGATTAAGCTAATGGCATGTGCCAATTACCAAAGTAGGATTTGGTGCTTATTTAATTGCCAACTAAATATCTTGAAATTAAGAAAAATGTTAATTAAATGGAGCAAAAACCCTAGCTTTAACACACATAAAAAAATACAACAGTGACGTGCCAATAGTTTTGCACAAGAATGTTGGCCATCTCACATAAGGAATTTAGGGCATTTTTTCAAATTTTTTGTGGACTATTTAATCCCTTCAAAATTTGTTTTAATTACTGAAACAGGGTGCATTCTGGAATTTTTTCTAAAATTCTAGAAGCAGAATTTGAACCTTGACGCAAAACAAAAGTTGTAGAGGAAATCATTGTGATAATGCATGAATTTCGGCTTAAGGTTCTGATCTCCGCAGATAGGGAATTTGATTAAATTTTAGAAGCATTGCTAAAGTCAATAGAAACTCAAAATCCATCTCGATCTAAACCTTGAACCGCCAGTCAAGGACGCCACCGCCCGCTAGTCCAACACGTCGGGCACGCACACCCCGCCCATACTACTGTCCCGTGCCCAAGCAAAACCCCCAACTGTCACCCATCCTTCCCGACCGGCCCTGCCTTCGCTCCCTACTGCCGCTTGGTAAATTATTGGCCCCGAGCAGTGCTTCCT
This sequence comes from Chloris gayana, assembly GCA_031894775.1. NCBI lineage: Eukaryota > Viridiplantae > Streptophyta > Magnoliopsida > Poales > Poaceae > Chloris > Chloris gayana. The sequence continues at coordinate 252,033 of JAUNZO010003064.1, forward strand.
CCCACACTCGTCTCTCTCTGCAAAAGGCCGCCTTACCTCCCACTCCAACACCCCGAGCAGCAGCGGCTTGGGTTCTACTTGCCGGCGAGCACCAACGCACAGAAAAGGCGCCGCCTCCCCTGTTTTCACAGCCATGGGAACCACCGCCCCGTGCTCCACCTAGGCAAGCGTCCATCCTCCCCTTCTTTGGCAAAGTCGTGCGCAAGGCCTACCCTCAGCTCCTCCTTGACCCACTCTCTCTCCCCCTCATCGCACACCATTGCCGGAGACCCCAACCCCACGTCGAGCCCCCACCGGTCCTACCCATAACAGGTTCTATGGTTGTACACTAAATCACTAATTTGGAGGTCCGAAGAACTGATCCTTACATGGCAGGGCAAACACTCGTCCATAGAAAATGGACATCACCTAAACACCAAGTACTCTACACCAGTACTAAGAGTTTCACCCACAACCAGTAACTTCCTACCCAACTTCACCTTAACGCGGTTGGTCTATTCACCCAACCATCAACACACACCACCAAACTCATTTTAACACATTTTCGCAAATAGGGTGTATGATGATAAAGTAATTGTTACTAAGCAATGCTACAACATCATCATTACCTAAGTTAACAATAAAATCTAGGTCGATCTAGTGGTTTAATGGCCCACCAAGGGTTTAATGTTCATATTTATTTGTAGTGATTTGAACACTAACATACAACAAGTGGGCTCTTGTAAAATAATTGCAAGGATTTATGCATATAAGAATAAGTTGTCTAAACGAGGTGCGAGATAAAAAAATAATATAATAAATTATGATCAAGGAATTGGTATAGCTTGCCTCCTAACGTGTCCTCGATGTCTTCCTCAAAGTCCGGGTCCGTGGGCTCCTGCTCCCGGTTCTCCTCGTCTACACAAGACATTACTATGTGTGAGCTATCGCCACATAAAATAACAAATAGAAAAGATAATAACAAGGAAAAACTAAATAAAATGGAGTGGATAGGAAGTGTCCAGGGGCTAAGGTTCGTCGGAATCGCCATAAACGGAGCTACGATTTAAGAGGTATGGGTCGTCGGATGTTCTAGGGTTGTTTTTGCAAAATGGACCTGGCTTCTATAACAAGGAAGGGTATTTTTGTAATTTTTGGAAAGTGGAGGGGTTGAAATGCAAAAATGCATTTTTGGCTAGGATAGGGGCTTTTTTGTAAATTCTAGGGGCTCTTTGCTAATTTAGGGAAATGCCAGGGGGCTAAATGTATTTTTTAGGTTTAAAGCTATTTCAAATTATTTTTTTCTTTAGGAAAAGGTTGTGGACCGAGGTCCATAGGTCCTGTGGACCGGACCGACGAGTCGATCCACCGGCCCGGGGAGCGGGGTGTGGCCGAGGCTTGCGGTGAGCACGCCCGTGACCAATGAGTCACGGCGGAGGCTGGTGAAGTGGGCGGTGGTGGGAGGCGGTGCTCGGTGAGCATGAGCCGGCCGACCGGAGGGTGGCGTGGTGGCGGAGCAAGATGGAGGGGTGCGTGCGAGAGTGGATTTCGGTGAGGGACGGGTCGGGGAGATGCGCGCTCGAGCGCCGAGCTCGGGCGGTGGCTCGGTTAGGCCGGATGGGGGTTAGGGAAGGGGAGGAAGGGTGGCGGTCAACGACGAGGGGAGAGCAGGGGCAAGGGAGGGGGAGACGAGGCGGCTCTTGCCTTCTGTCGGCGCGTCGGGCGTGGTGTGGTGAGCAGAGCCGAGGTGAGGGGCTTTATAGTGGGGAGGGCGGAGCTCGGGCTGCGGTGCGGTGAGTAGAGGCGAAGTGAGGGGCTATTATAGTGGGGAGGGCGGGGCTCGGCCGCGGGGAGGTGAGGGGTATCCGGTATGGGACGAGGTGTGGGCGGGCGGTAGAGGCGCGGCGACTACACGGTTAGCTAACCAACGAGCGGCTGGTGCACTCGTCCGGATGCGGAGGCGGGAGCGGGGGCCATGGCGTGGTGGCGTTGGGGTGCGACACACCGGCCGAGAGGAGAAGTCCGGCGGAAGGGGCCAAGGGAGGTGGCGGCTCCGGGGCACGAGCGAGCTTGGCGGCGCGCGCGAGACGCGGAGGCGGCGGCGTGCGTGCATACATGACATGCGTAACGTCCGGGCGTGCTTGTGGGTATTGTGTTTTTCTTTTTTCTTTCTTTCCTATTTTGTATTTTATCCATTTAAATCAAAATAAAAGCAAATAAAATCCAATAAAATTTGATAACATCCCAATGAGGCAAAATAACTAAAGGGGAATAACATCCAAATCAAATCAAGCATGTTTGCAAGCTTTAATATTTTATTTAAGAAAATCTAGGCGTTTAGCTATATGTCTAAATTATATTTATTTTTACTAAACAAATAAAAATTAGAGTGAAATACGTGAGAATTACAACAACTTGCGTGGTGGGTGCAAGTAGGTCATAAATCTTGTAAATGCTTAAATTGGTCATAGAACTTGCTATGTGGGTGCACTGCGAATGAGTCCTCATTAGTAAAATTTTGCACAAGGACCCTTGGTTGTATATGTTCTATTACCCCCTTCATCATTATAGCAGTGGAAGGATTATACTTCGTATAATCGAGTGCCCTAACTGGTGGCGGCAGTCGACATGGATATTTCATCGGTGTGATATCTTGGCCACTCGTCGCTGCATCGCACTAACACGAATTTAGTTACGGCATCGATCCGATCTGATTTCACACGAAGGCATAGTCTTCCTATGTTGTGGTTCACTCTCAGGTTTTACACATTCATTACGTTGGACATACCATTTAACCGTCCCTGCACCACGGTGCTACAACTTGTTCCCTGTACCGTTCGCGCGAGGTCATGGAGTCACTTCCGCCCAAGCAAAGCACTGAATCGCCAATTTGAGGAATGTTGTAAAATTTGAGTTTTATTAACAACGAGGGTCTTTGTGCAAAAACTACACCAACTAGGCCTGTGTGAAACAACGGACACCAACATGGTATGGCACCCACAACAGCCAATACACCCACATAGTAAGTTCTATGACCAGTTTAAACATTTTACAAAATTTATGACCTGTATGCACCCACTATGCAAGTTGTTTTACCCCTCGCGTATTTTACTCTAAAATTTATTTATTAGGTGTATTTTGGAATTGGCCGAAATTCGGGTGTTACACCCGAGTTCAACTCGGCGCAATGGCATTTTCATATATAAGGCCAAACTTTCTTAAATGTTCAAAAATTCATATCTGACGAATTAAAAGTCAAAAACTTGCAAATTTAATATTATTATTAGATCCAGAAAAGTCTCATATTTTCAAAAAGTATGATGAGCTCCATAGATTTTGATGTTTTAATATTTATAAAAATCCCTAAAACTGGAACCCTTGTATGATTTGAAAATTAATAAGTAAATCTACATAAATCCTCTGAATATGAAACTTGACCAATATGTTCCTCACGGCATCCTGTGCACAAGCACATCCATATTTGTGGGATATGTTTAAAGTTAATGTGTTATCTCTATTTTCAGTAAATGAATTTATATAATTTTTCTGCTAGGAATTTCTTCATGATACTTTGCATGCTTTCCCTTTATATCTTTATGCATTCATATAAAATCCCATGTTTAAGTTGGAGCACCATAAGTATGTTTTCTCCTATCAATTTGTTTAATTCAAGAAATAGATTATAATTTTTATTAGAAAAAGAAACTATGCTTGTTATGCTACGACATGTCATTTCATGCACAAGTGCGAACATTTTAATTCATCCATGAGCATGACATGAGCATAAGCATCACATAATCATTCCTAGTTATGAATGAAGTTCTATGCATCTCCCTTGTATTCTTTTATGCTTATGCATTTCATTTCATTCCAATAGGCAACGACGTCGATGTGACCATCCCGGAGGAGACCGGTGCCGATCTTAACATTGGTGAAGCTACTAACTTCGATCAATCCCAAGGCAAGCCCGGTGCACTCCTAATTATTTTGACGAGTCTTTTCTTTTATTACCATAATAAGGATGTTGTTATGTGCATTACGTTATAGGAGTTGATTGGAAACACAATTGCATAACTCCCCATATACCCTATATAGTTATGTGAGTCAACCTAGCGTTAGAAATGCCATATAGTTAGGTGAGTCCACCTAGCATCCTTTCGTCCGCTCCAATCACCTTCAGATCTTCTTTGCCATCGTGACTTGTATTTCACAACTTCCTGAATTACACGACACTCTTCTCCCTTGGAACGAAACTTGAATGTGTAGGGAGTTCCACTTATCTCAAAGCTTATTTCTCCGCTACCAACATCAATATTCGCCTTTGCTGTCCTCAAGAAGGGTTTGTGAAAGTGCATCTAGGCCTCCTAGTGGATTTTGGTTTTTTGATGACAACACGATTAAAAAGCTAATGTAATTTGCTGAGTTGTAACAGGAATATGTCTTGTAAAATTATTGTGAATATTGTTGTATCAAGACATGGATGTATATGGATATTTCACATGTATATTCTTGTATTCCATATGACAAAGAATATGATGAAGATGAAGCTACATGGATGATCAATATTGAAAATCTCACGCCATGAGTTACACAAAGAAAAATGAAGCTTGGATGATATGTCTCATATTGGCCATCAAAAGTATCACCATATTCATATTGGTGACTCAACTCTTGGTGTCATATCAAGCAAGCAATATATGTTACAACGAAAATCAATACAACACGAAGATAAATAACAAGTGTGTGCTAATGGATGATACAAAGAAATGTGTGGATCTTAATGGTAAGATTGATGAAGGATTAGCAAGAACTTGGCTACGATGGACCATAAATTGGAGAAGGGCAAGCAAGAGGCTTGGCGCCGAAGAACCTTTGTGGTGGAGAAGAGCAAGTGGATGTTGAATCCGATGAATCAAAAAGGCCATGGAAGAATGCATATTTCCTAGTGTCGATTATTTTTGAATCAAGAAAGAAAATGTGGCATGGATAAAATATGGAGTTTTGTCTATTTGATGATAAAGTCCATGGTCATCAACTCAAGGTGGATATGCTCAAGAAAAGAATTGTTGTCAACCCTCAAGAAGCAAAATATGAAGAATTTCGACATATGTCTCTATCACAAGCTCAAGTGGAAGAAAAATAGCTTTTATCTAATTCTTGAGTATAGGAATGTCGTACTATTAAGAGGGATGCAACATGTGTTAAATGACGATGTCAAAGTGCTCAAAATCCTAGAGAGAAACCAATCCGAGTGACCTAAACCCTAAACGAGTGTGTTCTGCCAGGTCAAGGAGGTCGGACCGCCCTGTCAAGGAGGTCGGACCGCCTTGAATTAAGTTTTCCGGGGTCAACTTCGGGTTAGTGAGTTTTTGGCCTTAGAAGTGAAGCATAGTTAGTATGAGTGGGTTGAGCAATCAAGTTTGTGGTTTGTGGAGGTTTTCGCGTCAAGTGGTTGGTTGTCCGCCGGTGCAAGGCGGTCGGACCGTCTCGCCAAGGCGGTCGGACTCCCGAGCTCGACGGCTCCAACGGCTAGTTTTTGAAACAACCTTTAAATAACCCTCCACCTTTCCCTTTGGTTGTTGTTGGTTCTTGCCCGACTCTATAGCATTCTAACGGCCATTGGAGCTCTCCCCAACCTCCCCAACCTCTCTTTGTGAGATCCAAGTGATTTGAGCTAAGTCTTTTAGTTGGGTTGAGAGATTTGAGTGTGTGAGCAAAAGTGAGCAAATCCTAAGCCTTGAGCATTTTGAGCTGCGTCAAGCAACTCGTGATTCATTTGTTACTCTTGGAGGTGAAGCCTCCTAGACAGCTAGGCGTTGCCCTAGAGCTCCCAAGCTTGTGGTGAGCCTTGGAAAAGTTTGTGAAGGTTGTGATCTTGCCTCCGAGTGTGGAAAAGATCAAGATAGTGGATTGAGGGAAGTGATTGAAAGAGACTCGGCTTGGAGCGTGTCGGTGGACAGCTCAAGCTTCCTCAAACAGAGACGTAGGGATCACATTGAGGTGATTCCGAACTTCGGTAAACAAACTCGTGTGTCTCCGTCTCCCTTGCTTTTCTTGTTTTCTAGCTTTTACTTGTGCTTCCGCTTCGATCTACTTTGGTGTGCTCATTTGTGTGCGGATACTTCGTGTATGTGCTAAGGAAAAACCTTTGGAGCATCACCTCAAGTTTTGGTTTGAGCTAGAATTCTTTTTGGAGAGCCGACCTGTTTACGTCTCGTGTAAGGCGGTCGACCGCCCGGATAAGGAGGTCGGACCGGGTTGAATTATCCTGTGCGAAAAAGTTGTGTTAATTTCAGGTTTCTCCTATTCACCCCCCCCTCTAGGAGACATCAAGGTCCTTTCAATTGGTATCGAGCCTAATCTCCTAATTAGGCTTAACCGCTTGGAGAAACGACGATGTCGCATCCTTGGGTCTTCACACCTTCAATTGAGGTACCCCGTTTTCATGGAGCAAACTTTGCTCTATGGAAAACTCTTATGTCTTCATACGGATTTTCTCATGCCTTAGAGAAATCTTCTCTAGCTAGTGCGCAAAAGAAATGCTTATATCTCGAAGCCCGTGCATATCACACTTTGTCTAGTGCTTTGACTGCAGAAGTGCACAACAAGATCTTTGAGAAGCACGGCTGCCTAAAGACTGCACATTTACTTTGGAAGGCACTTGAGGAAACATATGGCTCAAGCAAACAAATGGAGTCATTGCTAGAACATGAGTCGAGCTCACGACTACATCAATGATCTCCAATGAGCGCCATCAACTAAGTGAAGAGTCAACCTCCCGGAGCAGTTCACTCTCATCCAAGAGTCATGAATCATGTGGCATGGATGAAGAAGATGAGAGTGGAGATGATGAAGTTGACTTCATATCCGACGAGCATAAGCAAAAGAGACTTGGCCAAAGTCATGCAGCTCGTGGTGAGGATTCAAGAGCAAGAAAAGCAGCTAGAGAAGCAAGAAGACTTTCTCACTGAGAAAATGGAAGAGTTCAAGGCTCTACATAAAGAACATGAGAAACTCAACAACTCACATATCTCCTTGATCGGTAAAAATGAAATACTAGAAAAGGAGTATACTTGTGCTATTGATGCTTCTCCGTGTGTAGCAGCTCTAAGCCAAAAGAATGATGATCTCAAGGATAGACTTGAACTGCTCACAAACAAATATGTGACGATGTAAAAAGATCATGAAGAGCTCATGTGCTCTCATGAGATACTTCAAGACTCGCATGCTATGCTACAAGTGGTCCATGAGGTTGTGGTAACATCGGTGAAACATTCTCAACCTGTCACACAAAAATGCACATGTTCACAAAAGTCAATTGAATTTATTTGTGCTAACTCTTGTTGCTCTCAAGGCCAATATTCAAGTATTGAGCAAACCATTGTAGAATCTTGTGATGACTTCATAGCTCAAGAAAATGATCAATTAAAGCTAGAAGTCAAGAGACTTGAAGATGAAGTGGCTAGGTTGAAGGGTAAGGCCCAAGTGCAACCATCCCAAGATAATCGTGATAACATGGTGAAGAAGCTTGAGGCGGGAACAACCGTTGCCGGGCCTCACCCTCAACCAAACAACAAGTCTCTCGAAGCACAAGAAGCAAGAAAAGGCAAAGAAGAATCTTGACCATATCCAAAGCTACAAGTGCAATGATATGGGTCATTATTCATTCATGTGCTCAAACAAGACTCAAAGCAAAACCAAGGTGTCTAGAGGACAAAGAAGATCAAACAAAGCTATTGTGTGCCTTTGATGCAAGAGCAAGGGCCATATGATCATGGGATGCCAAAATGTCTCAGCTGGTCGGAAAAACCCGGTTCAAGGCGGTCGAGTCTGCCTTGACGAGGCGGTCGGACCGCCCTAGCATCGGTTCAACCCAGCTCAAGACTTTGGACATGAAGGAAAAGAAGCCCATTGCTCTTAGGACGAGACAAGGCCTACAAAAAGCAAAACTCAAGCAAGAACAAGAGATGGTCTCCAAGGCCAAAAGAAGAGTATGCTACACATGACGGCTCAAAGGACGTCAAAGTAAGGATTGTCCAAATGGTAATAAATCTGAGCCTAAACTTGTCAATTCTACTTCTACCACTAACGGAAAGGCAAAAATGGACATTAGTGCTAGAAAGGTGATTAGTTCATGATATGTTAGCACTGCATCCATTTGGGTGCCTAAATCTTTATCGACTAACCTTGGAAGACCCAACAAGTTTTGGGTACCAAAAATTGCTTGATCGAGCATTGAGGGATGATGAGATGCATTGGAGACTTGACACATCAAACAAAGTGAATTAAAGTTCACGTAGTCAAGTTCAATGAGTATTTGTTCAATATCCTACCCAATGACATCTCAAGATATCGGTGTATGGTGCAAATGAATGTTGAGAAGAAAGAGCAGGACAAGAATCAACAAAAGTGCAATCTGCTGTTCAACCCGGTCGAGGCCGCCTTGAAGTGGCAAACTTCAGATATTCCCAATTTGTTTGAAGACCGGAGTGATTCTTGCACCCTCCACACTATGAATGAGTATATTCTTACTCATCTCTCTTCTCAACTTATTTATGTGTGTCCAAGTTTTGGGTTGACCTCCATATAATTCTTAATTGAATATGCATGCAAAATTATGGCAATTCAAAAGCTTGGCATGCAACAAGGGGAGTTTAAATTATAACTTTGGTCCGTGAGACTAATGTTCATTCTAGCATGTGTGTAGTCTCACATGGAACAGTGTGTCTCTCCCGGTGCGCAAGAGAAGAAAAATTAGTCTCTATGGAATTTGTGCCACTTGGGCCTCTCATCATTGACTCCGTGGGATGAAGCTCCTGTTGGATGAGATGGTCGAGTACATCATTTGTGAATGGCACAAACCGTTGGTTATTCTTCACCAAAATGAAGAAATTGGTGATTGTGGCAAAGGTGCGTTTTTAAGGTTCTGGTTCTTTTTCTTATCCTATGCATATACGCCTTTGCATGTTTAGAGTGTTTTGAGCTTACAATTGATCCAAGTCTTGTTGAGTGTATGTCACTTGATAAGATTGAGTATCTTAGGTATTTTGTTTATACCTTACCCATAGACTTGACATATGTTAGGTCAAGGATAAATTCAAATGAAAGGTATAAGCTAAATATGCTAAAAGGACTCCTTGGATGTTGTTTTGCTTCGAGTGCTCTAGTGTATAATTTTTTTATGAAAATCTACCTAGACTTGCTAGGTTGAGTGGTTTTCTCAAAATGTTGGAATTTTCGGTCTTTGTGACCATATCGATTCAATCATGGCCATTGTTCACTTTGGTTGTTTGATGGCTGGCCATGAATGAAAAGATGCTCTCAAGTTCACAATTTCATCTCCTTGAAAATTCCTATCCCCATGTTTGGTGTCAAAAAAATTAGTCCCGAGATGATTGAATAAGAAGGACTAAAATTCTTGCAAAAGTTATCCTGAGGTGCTTGAATTGGAGGGACACACAAGAATAAGTGTTGAAGAAACCTAGTGCAATTTCCATCTCAAAATCCAAAAATACCAACTCATATTCAGAGCCATCGGACAATGTCCTAACCCCATCGGATTTTTCCATCGGATCACCGAACCGTGCACACCCATAAAATTCACTATGTGTTGATCCATCGGACAATGTCCTAAGCCCATCGGATTTTTCCATCGGATCACATAACCGTGCACACCCAGAAAAATCACTAAGTGTTGGTCCATCGGACAATGTCCTAAGCCCATCGGATTTTTCTATCGGATCACGAGAATGTTGCACACCCCAAAAATCTCTAAGTCTTGGATCCATCGGACAATGTCCTAAGGTCATCGGATTTTTCCCATCGGACAATGTCCTAAGACCATCGGACATTGTCCTAAGCCATCAGCAAATCTCAAAAAATTGCTAAGTCTTGAACTTCAACGGACAAAATCCGATAGCCATCGGACAATGTCCGATAATTCCCTGTCGGGCAAAATCCGAACACCGTCGGATTATTTCATCGGACTACGGAATGTGTGCCACTCCTGTCGGACAATGTCCGACCCCCATCGGACAATGTCCGACGTAGATCGAGCCAACGTCCCTTTTTGTTGCCCCAGCTATAAAAGGAAGTCCCTTCCTCCTTTTGGCCGGTTGGCAACTCCCCCACTTCGGACAACGAGTGCTCAACTCTCTCCCAAACACCCCCAACTCATCTCCACTTCGTTCTAGAGCCTCCCAATGGCGATTCCTTGATTTCTCCGTGAAATCTCATGTCTCCTCCGTGGATTAGGCCGCTCCTAGTGCGGTCAGGCCGGATCCAAGACCGGCATTGCCGAAAGTTCCATCATTCCCTCTCTCCTCATGGTATTGAAGTCAACTCCTACCGATCTCCTCACATAGAGTAGATAATCAGTTTCTCACCAATAAAATCATCTTCTAGTATGCATAGAACATGTCCTTTGTCAAGTTATACATCTCTCAAGTAGACATTGCTTGAATTTGTGAAACAACAATTTTTTCGTGAAGGGCGGTCAGGCCGCTCTAACGACCCGGTCGGACCGGGTTACATATGCAAATTTTGTCGTGTCCCAAATTCAATCAACCTCTCTCAGTATTTGTTAGTTTATGACATGACATATTGTTTCCCGTCATTGGAAATCATCTTTGTTGAAGGCTTGAAGCTATCTCCAAATCAAACCAAATCTTGCTCGTCAGCTGTCCAGGGCGGTCAGACCGCCTTGTCGAGGCGGTCCGGCCGGGTGGCCTCGTCCAGAGCAACACTAAATCATCTTTTAACATCTCCTTTGACTCCAAAGCATATTTTCTCTATTCCTGAGGTCTTATGCTTGATATGTTGATCTCTATACCTCAGGAAATCACAATGCCAAGGTCAGGAAATGAAAGAAGGAAAAAGGGACGGTTTGATTCGAGAGGCAAGTTGCCGCTCTAGAGATCCTAAAGGAAAAGCTGCAGCCGAGGATGAAGAAATGTTTGAGGCCACCGGTGATGAATCTAGTGGTGATGAGGATGAGGAAGAAATTGAGGATGAAACTCATCGAGTCGAGAAAGGAGGATCTTGCTGTTGCAGAAGAGGCCGAGGAGAGTGAGGAAAATGAGGATGTGGGTGATGAGGATAATGATGAAAGTGAGGAGGAACAAATTGATGCTGAGGAAGATGAGATGATCATAAGCAAAGTTGCAAAATCAGTGTATGCTCAAAAGCCAATCTTGAGGTCTCCAAATAGACCTCCCACTCTTATGCCAATAGATTATCGAGTCGGAGGATCAACAAAGACAGTGAGGAAGATAAGAAAGAAAAATCCATATACATTGTATAAGGAAAATGGCACGGACTACCGGTTTCACAATTGTTTTCAGCAAGATTATTATGAAACCGTTTTGAAAAACAAGGATACGGTTGTGTCGGAGGCTCGGTGGATTGACTCGGTATCATTTGGAAAATCAAAGTAATCCAATATTTGATGATGTTATTGCAGCTTGTGAGAAGACTCACATAAAAAATTTGATGGGTTTCAAATATGATTGGAACAATGAGATCATTGCTCAATTCTATGCGACAGTCTATTTTGAGGAAGAAGGGGGTGAAAAGAACATGCACTTGGATGGCAGAGGGTATGGTCTATACAATCACATATGGTAGGTTTGCACGGATATTCGGATTTGGGCAAAGTGATTCTAACAGATTCAGAATCCACAGTGAGGATCCACTACCAAAGGAGCAAATGTGGTTTATGCATCCTCCAAATGAATTGGATAAGGTGGGATTGGTAAAAGGCATGTACACCTATTACTCGGTGTTGAATAGGATGTTTAGAAAGACCCTCTCACCTAGAGATGGAAACCCCTCGGACATCAATCTCTATTCAAAGAATTTGCTAGCAAGGATGAGAGATGGAGGTCAGCCTTTCTGTGTGATGGACTTCATTTGGGAGGAGATCAAGGCAACTTCCATGGACCCTCAAAAGTCATGTGGTTTTGGTCCTTACTTGATGTTTATGATTGAGGAGACAACAAGATATAGCTATCCCATAGAACATCCTCCTCCACGCAGACCTCCGAGACTTATTCCAGCAAAACATCCCATTGTGAGAATGCTTACACCTCCGCCTCAGTCACAGCAGCAACAAGATGATGACATTCAGCCGGAGCAGCAGCCGGAACAGTTCAACCCGGTCACACCGGGTCAGCGAGGCGGTCGGGCCGCCCTGGAGGGGCACTGTCGGGATGCTAACCCGGTCGGACCAGGTGAGCAGGGCGGTCAGACCGTGCTGCATGGCCAGTGGGGAATCGACATCTCCAATTAAGAAAATTTTCAACATGATTTTTGGAATGTGCAGAACTCAACATGATGTGGAAACCGGTGATCGAGCAGAAAGAGCGGATTTGGTTAGAAGAATTAGAAGAATTGAGAGAGCCCAATTTCCAGATGATCCTCCCTCGCTGGTTAGACAAGAAGAAGAACGGCCACCAACCCCCTAATGGAAAGGTACCACGGATGGCAAACAGAAGATTATTACTCTCGGATTCATGGTTCTAGCAGTAGTGGTGGACATGGTGGATTTTCAGAACCCACACATGGTGGTTGGGTATGCCTAGTGATCCGACGGTCGGTGGTTGTGTGCCACCTCACAGCGACATGTATAATGATCCTCTTCCACAGTTCACTCAGTTTGAATCATCTTTGCAGTTTGCACCGCCTCCTCCTCCACACCAGTCACAACAGGAATTACCTCAAGAGGAACCAGCTAGGCGCAGAGCATTTGAAGAATTCGGTGTTAATCTCTTCCACTTTGAACCCTCCGGTCATTGGCAGGAACCCAATTATCAAAGTGGTAGTGGCAGTGGCTTTCAGCGAAGCACGGACACCCCTTCGGACTACCTTTTCTTCTTTTTGGATGATTGTTGACAAAAGGGGGAGAAGAAAAGAATTAAAGCTTCAGCATTTCAGATGGGGGAGAAGAAAATGATCAAAGGAGCAGAAAGGATAAAAATGAGTTTCCAGCCTGTGTAAGGCGGCCGGACCGCCCTGTCCTCTGTCTCGCCAAGAGAAGGGCGGTCAGGCCGCCATGATCTGTTTTTCAGATTTCCTGTCTTGTATCATTTCGTTCCTTCTTCGTGAAACTTGTTGGACTTGAGAACAAATATTTGTAATGTGTGCTATGTGTGTTTGTAAACCTTGATTTTCTAAGGAATATTTGTGCTAGTGTGAAATGCATGAGTTGAATGGTGTAATGTTTGTTGCTCCTTCTTTTTCTTTTTGCTTCGTGCTTGATCGTGCGCATCACGTACTATGACATCACACGTTTATGCACCCCACGGATGCAGTGATAAAGGGGAGCTCCATGTTTTTTATTAAATATGTGCTTTTGGCATTTTAAGCCAAAATTGGAATTTCATTCCTATGCACATATTTAGGGGGAGTTCTAAGTATATCACTACATCCAAAAGCCTTTTACAATTTTATTGTGAAGCTTTAATCGGTTTGCCATCAATCACCAAAAGAGGGAGATTGAAAGTGCATCTAGGCCTCCTAGTGGGTTTTGGTGTTTTGATGACAACACGATTAAAGAGCTAACGTAATTTGCTGAGTTGTAATAGGAATATGTCTTGTAAAATTATTGTGAACATTGTTGTATCAAGACATGGATGTATATGGATATTTCATATGTATATTCTTGTATTCCATATGACAAATAATATGATGAAGATGAAGCTACATGGATGATCAATATTGAAAATCTCACGCCATGAGTTTACACAAAGAAAAATGAAGCTTGGATGATATGTCTCATATTGGTCATTGAAAGTATCACCATATTCATATTGGTGACTCAACTCTTGGTGTCATATCAAGCAAGCAATATATGTTATAACGAAAATCAATACAACATGAAGATAAATATCATTGAATTTTGTTATTGAGAAAGTTCCATGAGCTAAGTAATTACGAATTCACTCATGTTCACGCACCGCATTGCATTCATATAGGGACCCTGACCGGAGCTGAAGATCAAGGAGGGCGGCAGATTGAGTTGAGTGAAATTTAGTGTGCTAACTGCGAAACCAACCAAGGCAAGCCCGGAGCATAATCCTAACTTCTTAAATTTCTGTCTTACTTCACTTAAGTCTATGTTATGTATTGTGCATTTATGTTCAGGAGTTGATCGGAACCTAGTTGCATTAAATCCCTATTCCCGTGGTTTTTGGATAGGTATAATCCTGATCGTTAGATGCTACGCTTAATAAAATCATCGGTAGCAACACCGAGTGGTTTGGAGACCACCCGGTCTAGGAATGAATTTTGGTTACTCTCACATGATTAAGCTGGAGACCGTACGGGGAAGTGCATGTGTATGCGGTGACAAGGTTGGCCCTTATTTGCCATAGCCTCGTACGTGTCGGTCAAGGACCGTTCGTTGTGACTCCGCGAGCAAGTATTGAGTTGTGTACCAAATGCATAGCTTCGTATGTGAGTTGGTAAACTGATGTAACTTGAGAGTCGTAGTGTTGGATGGTCACTCCACCCTTTGTGCAAAGTGTTGGTAATGGTGAATGCACGGGTTTGTGAGTAGACGGAGGGTGTGTTATTACCCTTGGACCCGACGCTACTGTGGTTGCATGTGGAATGCACACTAGGAGGAAGGACCCGGCTCATATCTATGGTGATCTTGTGAAAGGTGGTCATACATGTTCTTAAATTATGCGTATGTCGTGCATTTGGGTTTCCCCTGCAGGGTGTAAATCGATACATATCGCCGTCCCTCGCGGTGATGAGTACCACTTGTCTTGAGCAGATTGCTTCGTAGTAATAAAGAGAAAGATGATGGAAAAGCATGGTGTTTTTACAAGAATAAATTATGTATTGCAACTATGCTTGTTAGAATTGCTCACTAAATTTATGTTCATGTCTTCACTGGCTAAAACATTGAAGAACAAGAATACATAGGTGCTGTTTTCGGCAAATTTCAGCAAGCCAAGTCAGACCCCCTGCATATTAGGGTCGGTTCTTAGAATCATTTTTGACGGGTAAGCCTTGCGGAGTATATTAGATACTCAGGGTTTGCGTTTAAATTTATTTCAGGAATCCCGCAGCCTGATTACTGTTATTGATGCGGGAAATTTGTGTGTCAAGGTGAGGAACCCCAGGAGTGGACCGTGGAGTGGGTTCCATCTTCACCGAACCAAGAGTGAGGACGCGTCGTATGGGATGACGTAGTCTCCTATCTAAGTTGTATATATGTATCGTCGACATGTTTTTGCTTCTGCACAATGTCTATTAAGTAATGTAAATTTCATTTTGCACTCCAATGGTATTATAATCTGAATTTAAAGTTATGGTTTGTAATAACTTGAATACTAAATGTAAAAGTTGCTACCCACGCACTTAATTATGTTATGTAAATTGTGAATGTATCGTTAATGTATGTGCAATGTACGTTCGCTTCGTCAAATGTCTTCCGATACGATCCTATTCAACAATCCCTCTTGCTTTGCAAGGTAGGGGTGTCACAATGACTAGGAGGGGGTGGTGTTTTCTTTAAACAAAATGAAGCGTAGAGCCGCAAAGGGGCTTGCGTTTTTGTTCGAAGTAAAAACCAAGCTTCACCCCATACGACTAAGAGGGAGGGGAGGGGGGGGGAGGGGAGTGGCGTTTTCTTTAAACAAAACGAAGCGTAGAGTCGCAAAGGGGCTCGCGTTTTCGTTCGAAGTAAAAATCAAGCTTCGGTCCTTACCACTAGGAGGGAGGAGTGGCGTTTTCTTTAAACAAAACGAAACGTAGAGCTGCAAAGGGGCTCACGTTTTTGTTCAAAGTAAAAACCAAGGTTCGCCCCTTACGACTAAGATTGGGGACTGGTGTTTTCTTTAAACAAAACGAAGCCTAGAGCCGCAAAGGGGCTCGCGTTTTCGTTCGAAGTAAAAACCAAGCTTCGCCCCTTACGACTAGGAGGGAGGGATTGGTGTTTTCTTTAAATAAAACGAAGCGTAGAGCTGCAAAGGGGCTCGTGTTTTTGTTCAAAGTAAAAACCAAGCTTCGCCCCTTACGACTAGGAGGGCGGGGAGGGGTGGCGTTTTCTTTAAACAAAACGAAGCGTAGAGCCGCAAAGGGGTTTGCGTTTTCGTTCGAAGTAAAAACCAAGCTTCGCCCCTTACGACTAAGAGGGGGAGTGGCGTTTTCTTTAAACAAAACGAAGGGTAGAGCCGCAAAGAGGCTCGCGTTTTCATTTGAAGTAAAAAACAAGCTTTTTCCCTTACGACTAAGATGAGGGAGTGGTGTTTTCTTTAAACAAAACGAAGCGTAGAGCCGCAAAGGGGCTCGCGTTTTCGTTCGAAGTAAAAACCAAGCTTTGCCCCTTATGACTAAGAGGGGGAAGTGGAGTTTTCTTTAAATAAAACGAAGCATAGAGCCGCAAAGGGACATGCATTTTCGTTCGAAGTAAAAACCAAGCTTCGCCCCTTACGACTAAGAGGGGGACGTGGCGTTTTCTTTAAACAAAACAAAGTGTAGAGCCGTATAGGGGCTCGCATTTTCATTTGAAGTAAAATCCAAGCTTCGCACCTAATGACTAAGAGGGGGTAGTACCGTCCTCTTCAAACAAAGGTATAGACAACAAAGGGGTTTGCAAGCAAACAACATGGTCACGTAAGAACAAGAGACAACAAAAGACGAAATAATATAGTTCAAAGGCATTCACTTAGGGAAGCGGGCAAACGAAGCCTGAATTACAAATCTAATAAAAAAAATCTTAACGACCCAACCTCTCTCATCCCCTTCGTAAGTCGGAGTATCGCAGGCGAAAAACATATCCGTCGGGTCGCATTCCGGAGCCTCGGCCTTGATGCTTATGTCCTCCATAGAACCGGTCGACAAAGTTGTGGGGCGACACTGGAAATTTTTTGCCGGTTTGCATTGACCTTTAGCAAACTAAACCATAACAATACTCCAAAAATCGGCGAGGTCACCTCGAGGATGTTCAACGAGGTACCGCTCATAGCAACCTCGCGTCACTCTCGGATGACCTCGCTCCTCATAGCGAGGCGAGTGGCGTCGACAGCGGAATAAGACAAAAACTCATCTGCTGTCGAGGCCGGGTCCTGCGAAGTAAAATAACGAGACATGGTCCTATGAGATTTTGTGCCAGTTCTCTTTTAACGATGACACCCGACTCAATGACGTGTGTTTTACAATCTCCCACTTGTCCTGCTCGAACGATTCGGTACAAGCAAAGTGACTCCGGGGCTACAACCCGTGAAGCCGGAAAGAGACTCTAAGCGTGTCGAACGTACTTGAGTCGAAGGTCCAGCGCCACGGGAGGAACATGTCCCGGCGATGGCGCTGAACTTGGTCACCGCGCGCCTTGCGCTTATCTTTCGAACTTCAGCCTTGGGAACTCGAGGGCCCGGAGACGATGCTTCACGTCTTCTCGATGAGCAACCGGTCTCGCCGCACGCCCCATCAAGGGTTTCGAAGAAACTCAAATGGGCTTCAAAACTTGAATCCACGCCGTCACTCGGCGGTGACTCACCGGGAAGCCCTAGAGTTTGGATAAACTCGGAAGTATCGCTATCGGATTCCTGCGTAGGCCTCCGCATGGAACCTGCGCGAGTTAAAAGTCATGTCCAAAATATGGGTTCAACGCGACATCCGCGCAAAGCCTCAAAACAAGTTTCCAATAAAGACCCTATCTAATCCACCTCCTCGCCGGATCTAGGCACGGTAGATAAAGGCTCAACATCGCGGCCTTTGCGTGAGGACGGCTCAGCTCCTTCCTCTTCCTCCCCTTCCTCTTCCTCATCCCCTTCCTCCTCTTGCTCGGCGTTCTCTTCGGGTGGCCCCTCGGGATGCTACGGAAAAAGGGGGTTAGAATCGCGAGGCAAAAAAAAAAAAAAAAAGAGAGAGAAGAAAAACAGAGGTTTAATGGTGAAAACACGTTACCACGTTCACCCGAGCGATGAAGTCAGCGCACCGAGGCTTCGCGTCCGTGCCCGACCCAATACTCGGCCACGACGCATCGAGCCGCCGCCTTGACCGCTCCGCTTGCGTCGCGAGCATCCGAGCCGATGGCGACCTCCGTGTTAGCTAGGCTCTCCGTGTGTCGGTAGCCCAGCCTCTCGAGCAGGTTGAAGCCCGCCTCAACGCTAGACAACATGGCAAATTTGCGGCTCCTATCAAAGACTTCGGTCAGCGCTGGAGACATCCCTTTTGGGACAATGAGGAATCGGTACAGAGGGACACTCGACGAAGCGAGTTACAACACTACATTCATTCATGCAAGCCAAAATATATACATTATGGTATAATACAACCAGGTTTTCGAAATACAAATCATTCTGCAATAGATATTCATTACAACAAAAGAGTTTAAACTAGACGAATCTTACAGCGGAAGTTAAATTACAACAGGAGATCTTATAGAACAACTAACGTGATGTACCGAGCCCGACGTACACCACGGATCTACGTGCTTCACTTAGATGGGGTGTGTTCCACTGGAGTGAAACTCTCTCCGGGAACTGCTCGTCACCAAGGAAACTACCGCACGAGTCAAGAGGGTATGACTCATGACCTGGAAAACATAACGAACACAACCCCGAGTATCTAATACTCAGCAAGACTGACCCGTCAAAAAGCACGCTAAGGCCGACGCCTAGTATGCTCAGAGCTTTCGGCTGTGGATTAACTTAGCTTGCAAAAATAGCACTAAAAGTGGATCCTTACTTTCAAGTTTTAGCTCAAAGTTAAGTTTATTAGGAACCAATATTTGCAGCCTACATCGACTGCAATCAAGTTTGCAAGCAAAAGATTATCTTTGACCATCCATCATGATGAGGACATCACAGCTTCGGATATAACCAACACTCCTCCAATACAGATACATAATTCAAGGACAAAAATTAGAGCACGACAATTGAATTTACGGGTAAGCATGTTCCTAATGATCTCTTTATTTATATTTGAGAATATTTTACTACCTAATAAAGTAATTATTGTTAGGAACCATGGAGATGATGATAATATGGTTAAGGAGGAGGTTGGAGGCGTGGAGGGCCAGCAAGGGCGTCCATGTCTAGTTGGAGGCCCAAACAAAGTCGACTTTGAGTCTGTTTCGGAGTCCAGAAACAGCCTACACCAAAACGGACGCCCTGGTCGCATACGAAGTCCGTTTGGGACGTTCTTTATATGGATGGAAAGATAATTTAATAACCTTTCCATTGGCGCTGGTCTCATATCCAAATTCGTTCCGAGTCGTCGGGAATTGCCGAAAATACTAAGACGTCCAGAAACTGTCCCGGTGTTGCACCACCGTCTTTTGGCCTTTGGGCCGTGTATTTTGTTGAGCCCACATAGGGCTGCGTCCAGAGAGGATGGACGACCCTAGGGACCTCATAAGCAGCTGCCGCCCCTTCCTTAGGTTTGGGTTTTACTTAGATTATTCTGTCAAGAACAGTTTCGCCGTTACGTCGGTTTGTGGGACCCCAACTCGTGAGTTTAATCATATATTTGCAATTTGGTTGCTTCTATCTTGTTCTTGCTTGTGTTCTTCGATTTGCAGGCAAGGATTAGCCTTCTTAGCGAGGTCAATTGTGCTTGCACGGTTGATAACCAGAGGAGACGTGGTGCTGCGATTGCGGGGTTCGAACGTGTTGTTCGGAAGCCGGATCGATTTGTGTCAAGCCTCCGCCAAATCGTTGTTTATCGGAACCTTTCGGAAGATTGGGACCCTAGTCCACATCAAGTGGTAATCAAAGCTTCGGGTACACCGTCGGGTTCCCCTATCCTTGTTAATTTGTTTCGTCCTAAAGTCCAGAAAATTGCCCTACAAAAATAGTTATTCGTTGTGTATTTGTTGTCCTATATCCCCTTTGTGCCTCGCAATTTTGAGTTTGGTTTGCGTTTTTGAATTCTAGTCCTTCGGATTGTCATTGTGTCACTGGTCTTAGTTTGTTTCACTCTTTTGTCTAGTTCGAGGTGTGATTTGTTGAGTCCATTGTCTAACGTCGGTTGTGCTTGTTCCTGTTTTTACAGCAGATACCTGTTCTTTGGGCTTATGTCACATGGAAAAAAGAGAAGTGTCCTGTTTTCTGGCTTGTGTCAGGAGAAAAAAAGGAATAAAAAAGCCGTACCCAAAAAATAAAGGGAAAGGAATAGAACATCGTTGATTGAGCCTAGAGGCAGGGTATTTTAGTTGGAACCATGCCAATGAGTGTTGCTGTTTTAGTTGTGTGAGTGCATCCATTGGTTGAGTTTTGTACCATTGTATTGTAATAAAAAAGAGAAAGAAGCAAAGAGTGCCAAAAAAAAAGAGAAACAAGAAAAAGGCAAAGACGTGCTGAAAAAAGAAGAAGAGAAAGAGCCGCACCTAAAAGAAAGATAAAAAAAAAAAATCTGAGTTGCTTGCATCCTTTGTGTCCTTTATTGAGTCATTGTTTCTTGCTTGCTTGAACTAGGTGAGAGACAAGTTTAGGCCGGTGACATTAACATACTTGGGACTATTATTCGGTTTTGCAATTCTGAATTGAAAATTTGCAATTCCTTGCTACTATATTTTGCCTATCCAAACTCTACATATATTCTTCTAAATAGCACATTTTGACCCTCACAATTGTCAGTTCACGATCTTCAGGTAATCCTTTGCTTTGCTAATAATAAGAACCTTGTATGAGTTTGGTAACACGCTTCCATTTGCTTTTGTGAGAGTCATCACTGTTCTAGTAGTGTGATAGGGATAACGTTTACCGGATTGTTCCTGTTTTTGTCTTTGTTGCTCATAGTGACAGGTGATGATATGAGTACTCTTGCACAACGAGTGCTTAGTTCTCAAAAAGCAAAGGCGGAGCAAAATCAAGAAAATAATTTGTTTCAGACTTTCTTTGTTGTGATGAATCGACGTTGTCGTGTTATCATTGATGGTGATACTAGCCGCAACATTGCAAGTTTTGAGTTGGTCGAGAAGCTTGGCTTGACCACACGACCACACCCACGTCCATAATACATCCAAGGTGTCAATTTTTGTGAGAAGATAAAGGTAAATAAAATTGCACGTATCAATTTTTTCTTGGTAACTATAAGGATAGTGCAGATTTTGACATAGTACCTATACAAGCATGTCATTTGTTACTAGGTACACCTTGGATTAATATAAATGATGTTGTGCACAATACCATCACTAATAGATACTCTTTCAAACATAATAGCACTAAAATTATTCTTAAACCTTTGAGTGCTGTTGAAATTTTAGAAGCTGATCTAGAAAGATTTGAGAGAAGAAAGAATGAACCTTTTAGAGAAAAATGGGCGATTTTACAAGTTGCAACACTTTCATCTAAATCTGAGTTGTTAAATGAGGAACATATTTCTTTGCCTTTTCTTGGAGCTAATATCTTACAGCATGTACAACAAGGAGATGAGGTAAATAACGTTGAGGTGCCAACGACCTCAATTTATTTTTCAAAACCATCGCTTCATCATGAATCTAATACTCATGCTGAAATTGAGAGCAAAGGTAATGCTACACTCATGGACTGTGAGATTTCTCATGATGTGCCGAATGTTTCCACCAATCATACTAATATAGAACAACATCTAGTGGAACCTTCTCTTGAATTACCTTTGTCACAAGTTGACTTTCCTGCTGGTCCTTGTGATAAAGATGTGTTGTGTGCTAGTGCTTCATTTATACCTTTGCAACAAATAATGAATGAAAATACTTGTGCTAATAATATAACCTTGCTTCCGATTGCTTCTGAAATTGATGAGTTGAAACTGTTGTCTTCTTTAAGTACTTTAGTTTACATTGAATTTGATACTCTCTGTGATCTAATTAGTTTGGAGAAGAAATTTTTATGTGCTGAATTGCCTTGGTTGCCTAGACATACATATCACTATATAGGAAACTATAATTGTCAAGGACAATATATGGTGCATCGAGTTTATATTTGTTCGAAACGAAAATCTTCTTTGTTAGGGCAACAATATGATGAATTAGAGGGCTATAGTAACACTAATCATGTAAAATCCAGTTGCTCTAGTTTTGTTTTCAAGAAACAAGCTATCTTCCAAGAAGGGGAGCATTGGTGGTTTTCACCTACGCTATCTTCTACAACTTTGGTCAAACCGAGGACAGATTGCTTTCAAGGAGAGGAGAACAATAAGGAAATGATATCCTTCGAAATAATCATTCAAGCACCAACGACGCCGAGGACGGCTTTTCATCAAGAAGAGGAGGATGATGAGGACATCACACCCTCGGATATAACCAACACTCCTCCAATACACATACATAATTCAAGGACAAAAACTAGAGCACGACAATTGAATTTACGGGTAAGCATGTTCCTAATGATCTCTTTATTTATATTTGAGAATATTTTACTACCTAATAAAGTAATTATTGTTAGGAACCATGGAGATGATGATAATATGGTTAAGGAGGAGGTTGGAGGCGTGGAGGGCCAGCAAGGGCGTCCATGTCAAGTTGGAGGCCCAACCAAAGTCGACTTTGAGTCTGTTTCGGAGTCCAGAAACAGCTTGCACCAAAACGGACGCTCTGGTCGCATACGAAGTCCGTTTGGTACGTTCTTTATAGGGATGGAAAGATAATTTGATAACCTTTCCATTGGCGCTGGTCTCATATCCAAATTCGTCCTGAGTCGTCGGGAATTGCCGAAATACTAAGACATCCAGAAACTGTCCCGGTGTTGCACCGCCGTCTTTTGGCCTTTGGGCCGTGTATTTTGTTGAGCCCACTTAGGGCTGCGTCCAGGAGAGGATGGACGACCCTAGGGACCTCATAAGCAGCCGCCGCCCTTCCTTAGGGTTTGGGTTTTGCTTAGATTATTCTGTCAAGAACAGTTTCGCCGTTTCGTCGGTTTGTGAGACCCCAACTCGTGAGTTTAATCATATATTTGCAATTTGGTTGCTTCTATCTTGTTCTTGCTTGTGTTCTTCGATTTGCAGGCAAGGATTAGCCTTCTTGGCGAGGTCAATCGTGCTTGCGCAGTTGATAACCAGAGGAGACGTGGTGCTGCGATTGCGGGGTTCGGAACGTGTCGTTCGGAAGCCGGATCGATTTGTGTCAAGCCTCCGCCAAATCGTTGTTTATCGGAAACTTTTGGAAGATCGGGACCCTAGTCCACATCACATCATCTCTTACTTTCTCATATCATTCCTCTTGATTAACCACGATTGTGACTAACAGAACAAGCGGTACTCATTACTACGAGGGACAGCGATTCGAATCGATTTCACCAGCTGGGAAAACCCGACTACACGACATATACGCACGGCATTGATCGTATACGACAACGTTTCCCGCTAACTCCTAACAGAGGCCGGTCCGTTGTCAACTCCCTCGGGAATATGGAGACCCCACGTGATACCCGTCCTCGACATTATCCGTGAGCGACCACCAATCCCCTCCCGGGGAGACCTCGTCTCAAAATAAACAAAGACCACCAGCAAAGAAAGTTGGCTACGTCGAACCACCGGGAGTTAGGGTACATCAGCTTACTAGGCCCTTAAACAACAGCATGTAGATCGATATGTTCAATACTTGCTCAGCACAGCCAACAACGGTACGAGTCCTTGATCGACATAGACGGGGCTACCACCTTGCAAGACCTCGCCTTTGCCCTTTCCCCTATGGGGCCCGTCCGGTCTCAATTTCATCAACATCCTCTTTAGCTTAACAACAACAACAACAAACACTTAAAGCCTCCATGCTTTAAGATCATTTGAATAACTACCGTTGCGACTATGAATTAGGCATAGCATCTTATCGAACTACCTGTATCAGTATATCGCGAATAAAGGAATCTTAACTCCTACATCTAGAGTGTCAATCAATCCCCATCACTTAGTGCACAAACATAACCTAGCTACTGTGATAAAGTAAAATACTTTAAAACATACGTAGGATGCACCGGGAATTGCCTTTACTGTAGCGTAGTCAGCTTCCTACTCTTTATCGTCGTTGATCACCACTTCCAGATTCACTTCGACTCCTTGTCGGACGACTTCACGACCGGTGGTCTTCGATGTAGCTGACTTCCACGATCACCTCTTCACGATCCTTGACTTGCTGTCGGACCACGTCGGGCTCTACGATGATTAACGATGTCGCAACTTAGTAACATGCATGAATGTGGTTATGCGAGATATGACATGCAATGAAGTTATCGACACGTTCGCTAATTTAACAGCTAACATCCACGATAAAAGATATGTGATGACGCATGAAATGATGAAATACAATTACATGAAATGACGAGGTTTATGCTTAATTTTGGAAAATAAATTTAACAAAAACTTTCGTATGTAGTATCTCTTTTATTTAAAGAAATTCATTTGTCAAAATTAAATAGTAAATAGAATAAAATAATGCATTATCTTAATCAAAGGAAAACAATCAATTAAACTAAGAAATTATGATTTCCCAAAATAGATATTTTAATACACCATCAAGTAGGAAATAATTTTATGAACTTCAACAAGATTTCTTTCGCATTTTTCTGATTTTTCTACAATTTTCTAGGATTTTTCAAAGTTTGGAAATCACTCGTGCCACACAGGAGGCCACAAGGCTGGGCCGCACGCCATCCTGCATGGCCGGGCGCGATCCTCTGCGTGTGGTCCGTGGTGGGGCGCCGCTGCGGCTGCCGGACGGCGGTGGTGTGGTGGCCGGAGTTGGCCGGAAATCGCGGGAGCTTGCACGGAAATTCTTCTAGATGCTCAGCTCAACGCGAGGAATCTAGGGCTAGGGTCTTCGGCGCGAAAAGTTGGCCGGAGAGGCACCGGCGAAGAGGGGCGGCTCGACCGAAGGTTCGGCGTTGCCTCGAGCTCGCTACGGTGGACAAAATTTGGGGAAACAAGCATTGTGAGAATCTGCAAAAGGCAAGGAACAACGGCGTGGTAGTGGTTGACCTCATCGGGGGCTGAAAGGTAGTGTGCGCCGGTGAGGCCGGAGGCGGCGGCAGACGTCCGGGGGAAGAATGCCCAAATTGGTCGCGTCCTGTGAATAGAAAACAACGGTGAGGCTCTAGGGGATACAGGAATGTGTCAAGCAGCTAGGGGATCCATAATCACGAGCAAAAACACACCCGAAAAGAAGAAACGAGCGGCTCTGTGATGGGGACCCGACGGTGACCTTCCTGTGAGAGAAGGGTTCGATCTCCAGGCTCACTGCCGAGGAGCACGATTGAGAGCCATGGAGAGATTCAGGGGGGATGTGGTGGGAGTTCTAGGCGTGGTGGCTCTGGTGGGGAAGGCCCGAGTTGGCCGAGCGACGTGGAGCAGGGAGGCGCGGCATTGGTGGTGGCGTGCTTAGGAATCAGAGAGAGGGAGAGAAGGAGAGATGAGCACGGCTGGATTGATCCTTAGAGCAACTCCAGCCCAGCCTGTAAAAATGGCACTGTATTCTGGCCTTTGCAGGCCGACCTGTAAAAATAGAGGCCCAGTTTTAAGGTCTCAACTCCAGCAGAAGTATCCAAATCGGGCCTCTATTTGTGTGGACCCTACCTGTGAGTGAGATAAAAAAAAGCAACCATCTTTTCTGGCACCGTCCCCCGGCTCGCGCCGCCGTTCGTCCCACTCCCGCACCTGCGCGCCGGTGCACGCCGCCGCCACTCCGGGTCCCGCTTCTGCACGTGCGTGGCGCAGCCCATTCCTCCCATACCTACGCGCCGCGCGCCGCCGCCGCTCCGTGTCCCGCTCCTGCGCCGCAGGACCTGCCTTCGCCACCGCCATTGGTGCGCGTACCCTCACCGGAGGACCTTCCGCCACCACTATTGATGGAAGACCGGAGGACCTGGAACGGATTGAGGACCTCCCGCGGGTGGATTGAGTAAGCACTGTACCGGCGACGCTTCTGAGGATGCTGGTGCAGTCAAGTTTAGTATTAGGATTGATGTAGTGTAGGTTCGTGGGAAAGCAGCAGCAGCACGTCTGATTTTTTTGGTTTTTGGGGGAGAAGAACGGATGTGTTGTCCTTTTGTTCGTGGTGATCTTGCCAATGAGTTCGATCATGTTAGCTTGGAATTTAGGGTGCGTTTGATGGTAGGGGTAGTTCGTCTATTGACCTACAGCTAGTGTCAAAATCTGTATACATTAATTTCTTGAGTTGGTTATTGCAAATTATTCAGATTGATGCACAAGTTAAAGAGATTTCTCAACAGTTAAGATGGTTGTAACAAAGGTCCAAGTTGACAACCAGATATAAAGTTTTGAAATCTCCTATGGTATGGTTATTATTTGAATTTTGAACAGTATAAAAAAACTAGTTATTGGTCCATTGAATGTAACATAGCTGATGCAAGAAATTGGCATCCAAATGAAATCAGAAGCCATGAGATTAATATTTCTGCAGGTTCAGATATTCAGAAATCATTTATTAATATTTGGCTAAGCACATGTCACTACTTCCTCATCCACCACAATGACCAATAAATCCAGCACGTGAATCACAAGCATAATTTAGGTAACTGGTTTGAAATTCCTCATACTATTCTAACAGCAACACATTAATTTAGGTAATTGACAAACACCCGAAAATTAATGGTTCTGCATCTAGATTGCCTATGTTTGTTTCATACTGATTCAGAAATTCAAGTACTACTAGGTATTGAAAACCCCCAGAGAACATAAAAGATTAGAAACAAAGCCTAATTTGGCATTCTTCTTCACATTACTACACTTGATGTCCAGTATGTGCAGTTTAGACCTTGCAGTCCTTTCAAAATTAGAAAACTTCTGAACAGTTAGTTATGATTTATTATTGGATCATTAACCGTGAAGTAATACATACCGACGAAATGCTGTCGAAGGCACCAAATGCTGTCGTTTTAACTAATTAAAGAGCAGGAATTTTCTGGACATGAATACTAACACATTGTCTACTTTGTGCATTTGGTGGTCATCTTCTTACTATGCATCAGACGACAGGCAACTAATTAGGCGGTAGAAATAACTAATAATCAATGTAAGGTTCTTATTCATTTCACAAGATCCCAGAACATATTACAAGCCACAATACAACACAAAGTGTAGTGCTATCAGATAACAGAGATTTCTTAAAAGTGGAACTACCTCTTGCACATGTGACAACTCTATAGAAACTGTTGTTAAAGATAGTCATTGTAGGGAGTAACTTGAACCCTGACCACAAACACCAGACCCTATGTTCTAGCATTCTTGTGATTAGGACAAGGAAATAGTAAAGTTTTCATTTTCGGCAGGGACGAAATGTTATCACCAATAACACTTTTCAGTAGGCAAACAGTCCAGAACATGAATTATTTTTTTCTGCATATAGTGTTATATGTATCCAACTCTTCAAGAAATCCCCAGAGAGTTGGTGAACCTAACAATAGTGTCATGAATTATTTTCCTGCATATAGTGTCAACTAACAGTCCTATTGCTGGATGCTGAAGCTGCTCCCCACGGTGAGTACGACGAAGCTCTCCGCGCCCACGGGTACTCGTCACCAGTGCTCGTCAGCGGGTACGCTCTCCGCACCCACGGGATTCGTGGTCGCCGGCGGCGAGGCCAAC
Source organism: Chloris gayana (assembly GCA_031894775.1). Classification (NCBI taxonomy): domain Eukaryota; kingdom Viridiplantae; phylum Streptophyta; class Magnoliopsida; order Poales; family Poaceae; genus Chloris; species Chloris gayana. The sequence continues at coordinate 279,543 of JAUNZO010003064.1, forward strand.
GCCACGCGCGCCGTCCGCGTCGCTGCGAGGGAGTCGGTGGAGCAGGGTGGGGAGAGGCAGGCGGCGAGTCCGCGACGGCGGGAGGGGTGCGGCGGAAGCGGGCGTGACCTGGTCGGCAATTTAGCCCCGGCGCCGGCCCCTGCGCCGAGAGGGACGAGGCCAGGAGCTCTAGGCTGCGGAGTTCCGCCGTGACGGCCTCATGGAACGCGAGATGCTCGCTGGCGGCGAAGGCGCGGTGGCCCAGCAGGTCCACGGCCATGGCTTGCGAGGCGAAGACCGAACGAACGAACGCGGCGGCGCTGGAGCAGCAGGAGAACGAGTCGCTGCTGCTCGTCCACGCGGTGGCGGCGGACGCGGCGGACATCGTGGCTGCATCCTGGACCGAGCCCGTGGCGGCGGATCTTGGAGCTCCGGCCAGCCAGTAGGTAGCGGCGGCGCGGCGCGACCAGGGGAGGAGGCAGTGGCGCGGTCGATTCGATGCGGCTGAAACTTCCGTTGAGATGAAAGTGGATTAAAAAATAAAAAATAGATGGGACCCACGGTTTGAAGAGAGAGGAATAGAGGCCCTCTAGGAATAGAGGCTTGGAGGTGGGATTTGAAGGGGTATGAAAAATAGAGACCCTTTTAGAGGGCCTGCTGGAGTGGAGTTTTTAAGTGGGGCCTCCAAATTATAGAGTAGAGGGTCATTTAGAGGCTCCCTACTGGAGTTGCTCTTATCCGGGCCGGTCAGGCAGGCAGAGCTGCTGCCTGCGTGGCACTTGCTCGAGCGAGGCGCGTGGCCAGCGCTGCCTTGGGACGCGGGACAGGCGGCGCTGCGAGAGAGGAAGGAAGAAGAGAATGGCAAGTGGGCCTGGCGTGGCACTTTTACAGAAAAGCCCCTATGTTTACCCAAATTCGAAAAATACCTTTCCAGGGCTCAGAAAAATTTTGAAAAAAAACAGAGGTGCTCAGAAAAGAATTTTGAACATTTTTCCTTCTAGGGTGAAGTCTAAATTCGAAACTCTTGTAGAGATAAAAATTCAAATTTAATATAACATTAGAACTTTAATTAAAATTTTTTAAGGGTTTTAACAAAGGAAATCATTATTGGCAAAAGTTCCATAAATTTTTGAGGTTTATGTTCGACCAGAAGAAATTGTCGGACACATTTATTTATTTCATTTGCATTCTTTTTAACAGAAGTAAATTAACTTAAATTTAAACAACATAGAAGTAAATTAACTTAAATTAAAACAACATTTCATGCGCGTTTTTGCATCAAATCAAAGGGCTTCAAAGATGCAACATGATGCCATGAGGCTCAATATTATGAAATGCACATTTATTTTATTAGGGTTGTTACACCGGAAGCTGGGTCTCGAGCCATTGGAAGAACGCGAGCTCCGCATCATCACCATCCTACACTTCGTTACACCGAAAGCTGGGCCTCGAGCCATAGGAAGAATGCCAACTCCGCGTCATCGCCATCCTACACTTCAAAGGGAGGGACAACGGCGCCGCACTTCCACAGCGACTCGACATGAGAAGCACCGGCCTTCGCGCCCTTCCGGGCAAAAAAGGATGGCGATCTTGAGTTCCCTAGCGGGCTGCTTCGACCAAAAACATCGTGGAAACAAGGGCCTTCTTGTCACCCTCGGCGGCCTCTTTTGCCCCGCCACCTCGCAGAACAGCTGCGCGTTGGCCTCCTTCGTCGTAGCAAGCTCCGCGACCACCTTCGCATGGCGCGATAGGTGGTCGGTCGAGCCTCGGCCAAGTCCCGACCTTGGCGTCACACGTCATGTAGCTCTGCGATCGGAGCGTCCGAACAGTCGGAAGAAGATGTGTCGAACGAAGGAGCGGGAGATGCGAGTTGTTTCCCAAGAGCCGTAAGGGCAGCGGAGTATGAGACAACTATCAAAGAAAGCGAAGCATGACGTATTATCTCCCATGAATAACGAGGAAGGAAGCAAAGTCAAGACTTGCCTTGCCGGTCGGCGCTAACTTCGACCGAGGATGCATGGCTAGCGGAGGTAGGGTTCGCTGCGGGGCAAAAGCGAAGGGCCAACGTAAAACGCCCCTACACGATAAGTCATAACGGCAATGCTTACGGTGAGCAGGGGGAGCGGAGCCACTTCGAACCTCAACCCGAGGGTTCTTGATGTTCTTCTTCTTCTTAAGGGGAGGGAGTGGCTTCATCAACGGGTCGTGCATCATCACCAACCGAAGGGCCGGGTTAGGGGGACAGCGACTCACGGGCCACGGAGGCGCCGAAGGGGCCGAGACCGCCTCCGGAGAAGACCCGGGGCTAATGCTCACGGGCAAAAGTCCCTTCCGGTGGCGGGACTTAGCGTCGTCGCCGCCCCCGATGCCTTGCTTCCACTTCCTCCCACCCCGATCGAGCCACCTTCGCCAGCCCCAGCCTGCGGCACTTCGCGGGGGGGGTAGGGGGATATGGAATCCCAGCAACGCAAAGGACCCGGTTGAAGTGACCCTTAGTGGTATTCAGGGATACAACGGCTCGATGCTCCTCCGTGGAATAATTCCCGCCGTAGAGGTTTGCCCGTTGCTCGATGTCATGGACGAAGGCCCCGGCCCCGTTCTTCTGTTGGGAGAGGTCAAATAGCGGGCAAGTAATCGCCCTGTTGACCCCTCAACACCGAGGTCAATCGAGGCCAGCCGGTCGTTTCAAATCTCGAAGCCGGGCCGCAAGGGGCGAACGCCGGCGGCGCAAAATTCCTCCACCATGTCGCGACTGCTGGTGGTGGGATACGCCCAAAAATAAACTTCCTCACCCGCGTCATGCCCTTGCCGCTGGTAGTCGGGCATTCTCACGGGGTGAGAGGATACCGAGCATGAAACGAATGGGTAGACTGTCCTCGTCTCCCCAGTACCGATGCTAGTTACTGGCTCCACATGTTCATGCTCTTGTGCATGACCTCCTTGTTCTCGTTCTACCATGGGGTAAAAGTGAAAGATCCGTTGCTGCAATCGTGTTGCACACCATTGATCTTGATATGGTGTTGCTGGTTGTGCAGTACCAAGTGTCGGGTGAACACCTCGATGTCGAGGTCCCCGTCGTAGCTCACTATTCCACGGATAAACATGCTCGGGTGAGCGAAGGCACTGGGGCACAGCTCTTGCAGTTGGACCTAGTGTTGTTTGAGGATGGTAAGCACAAATTGGTGGCAGGGGATAACTAGCCCCTTGATGAAGTAGTCCGAAAGACAACCACCTCATCCGCCTCGGGGCTCAACTCCTCACCGACCGGAAGGTGGTACCCTTGAAGAAGGACCATCCCAACAAGCTCTCTCGCGAGCTCGTCGCCATCTTCGACGACTCGATGTGAAAGGTCCTCGGGTTCGGGAGTTTCCCGATCTTGGCGCGCCAGCGGCGCGAAGTGTTCGCGCTAGGGCCAGCGTCGGCGCCAGCAACATCGGCAGAGGCTTCGCTGCCCTCCTCGTAGCCATTGTCGACGGCCTCGCTCCGATCACCATCGTCAGCAGCATCACCGACCAGGATTTTGTCGCCGTCCCCGGCGCTTCAGCAACGGCACACGCATCATCCAGTCCTCCGGGTGAAGGTCGGCGGTGCCCTGGCCAGCCAAGTCCTCGGAACGGTCGGACGAAGCCATCCGGGGCAGCGGCACAATAAGTCATTTTTTTAAAAAGAAAAGAAGAGAGAGAAGTCGGTCGTCAAACAGAAGACGAGAAAGAACAACTTACGGAAACAAAGGGAAACGTGAAAAGGCAAGCTGAAGTGACCCGAGCAAATGAAAGCGCGAAACGGATGTTGCAGCCGAAGGTCCGAAGCGAAGGAAAGCTGGGAATCAAAGGATTCATTGCAACGCACGGTAGAAAACTTTTCACCACCTCGAACCTTTTTATAGGAAGTAGAAAACCTTGGTCAACAACGGTGAAAAGCGGTGGTGCAAACGGTGAAAAGTCGGTTGCAAGGGCACAAAGCAAACGACGCCCCCTCCCCCTCCCCCTCCCGAAACAAAGAGGAGGAGCCAAGCCCACCCAAGCCCATAAAGTAGAGAAGCGAAAAGAAGCACATCAGGTAGCAAGACATAGGAAGACCCGCGTTCGTGCTCCGCAGGTAGTGGCGTTTTCCCGCGCTCACCCACGCGCTTGGGGTGAAGTTTCGATCGACCGCGCTCAATACGTAGGTAGAAAGAGCCTGTCCCTCATGGGGCTACTGTTGGGGGCCTAGCACGGGGCGAGCCTCACATGGAGCAAACGTCGAGGACCCCGTATTTATCTTCTGCGACTAAATTTGAGCTTCCAAGCAAAATGCCCTCGCGTAGCGAAGCAAGGGGAGCGGAGACGGCGTGCCGAGGCAAAGGGGAGAAGGGTCCGGCGAAGGGATAGGCCCCCAAGGCGAAGGCCCACGACCGACGAACCGACCGTCGGGTGGAGCGAAGCGGCACCCAAGCTGGGCAGCGGCGGCCAAGCGAATCGACGAGCCGGAATGCCCCCAGCTAGTGGCCAGCTAAGCCCCAAATCATGCGTGCTTGGTCGGCTTCTCCGGACTGCCCTCGTGAGTTACCGCCTCTCGGTAGGATTGAGGGTGATGGTCAGGGGTAGAATAGTCATGTAAAATATGACTCCCTAGGACTATAAAGAGAGCCCAAGAGTCTCCTGTAAAACACATATGTAATTAGCGAGTTTACTTCACCTATACTAGAGTTATAATCTTGCCATTATGTTCTTTACTGTCTTGCATATCTCATTCTGGTGTTCGGTGTGCTAAGTGAGCCTTGCCTTCGCTGCTTAGTACACCAACAATGTGAACATGACGTTGTTATGTGATCAATATCCATATTTACAGCTTTTCCACAGTCACAACTATTTTTACCAGCCAACAGCTCACAACAATTTTTTCTACCGCCATAGCCCACAATAGCTTTTTTTCTCACAGCCACTACCAAACCCAACACACGCTTATACTTCCTTGATGCTTTTCGCAGCCTGCGTAGTCTTACAGCACTTAGTTACGCCCTGATCGATTTACAAACTCGGTAAGGCGGATTATTATAGCAATGCCGCAATAACTTTTTTTTTGAATCAATAGCTTCCCATCTCCTTTCTAAAATCAGCATGCCGGATTTGTTTCCATGCAGTCTATGTACTCTAGCATGCCTAACCGACCAATATGGACTGCACGTGCACGTTCATGCAATCCTAATCCTGACTTTGCTGCCTCTCGCCGTGAGCCGTACACTCCACGAGAGCGTCGTTGGAGCCTGCTGCGAGACATTTTGCAAAAACCAGCACATAACAATACTAGCGGTCTAATCAATAGAGAAGTTTTTCGATCGATCCAAAACTTTTAATTAATTTGGCCAACATCATTCTAGCAACAAGGTTATCGTTCATCTCACAAAACTTTATTTCACGAACAATTTTAAATTCTTTAATTAAAAGTGCAAATACAAAATATACTTAAACTACTGACAACTAAATTACCCAAATTACAGAGCAATATTTTGGATGAAGGACTCATCAAACAATAATGCTATATGGGAAAAAAAATTTCTGAGTGAAATGCGGTCACAGGTCCCTAAACTATTTAGGAATGATCATCTAGGCCCACAAACTTTGGGTCCCTAAACTATTCTCGGATGGTCATCCGGGTCCACGAACTTTATAGTAACACCTTATGTTATGATCTATTTATATTAAATCAATTAGGTCCATTACGTCACCGTCCATGCGCTCTTAGCACACAACGTGGCCCGTACCCACCACTCACGGGCCCGTCTAAGCACTAAGCAGTGGCGATGGTGACATGTCATGTCGCATGGGAAAGACCGCCATGCATATAGGGTAGGCTGTTGTTGCGGGTAACAGGCAGGTTTATTATCGTTGATACCAAAATAACGGGTCCTGTAAGGGAAGTCCACTATGGAGAGGGCAAGGCCACTTGCTGCTAGCTGGCATCATTCACGTGTAGAGCAGTTAAGTGGCGGTAGCGAGCGGAGAGTGTTTAGGCAGCGGTGATGTGCGTGAAGAATGAGTGGCTGAGATCTATGTATGGATCATGTACCTAGGGAGGTTAATATAAAATTTGTGGACCTAGATGAGGACACAGACGGTCACTTTAAGAGTCCTTGTACCTAGATGGCCACTCCTAAATAGGTTAGGGACCTATGGTGTATTTTTCTCTTTTTTTTCTTTACCCAAAACTAATAAGGGACCATTCTTCCACTACTACAAATCCCTACTATAGCGGCGGCACTAAAAAACACGTAACGGCGCTAGTTGTCGTGAACCACCGTTAAAATCGCGATGATTTTTAGCGGCGGATCACTTTACGGTCCGCCGTTGTAAATCTTTGCAGCGGTGGCCCATAAAGAGATCCGTAGCTACAGCTCAGCCCACATCCCACCCAAACCCTAACTTGCACCAGGAATATAAAAACAATCCACTCCAACCACCCCACCCCATTCCCAGCCGCCCCACCCGGTCTCTCTCTCTCTCCCCACCGACGCACCTCCTCCGGCCGCCGCCCCTCCTCCGGTCACTACCCCAACCTCCACCACCGGCCGCTACCCCTCCTCCGGCCATCGCCCCAACCTCCATCGCCGGCCGCCGCCCCGATGAGGGCCCACTTTTTTTATTTGGCTATTACCACTGTAGCAGCAGGTGGTTTTCAGATCCCGGATACCTGCCGCTACAGATGTTTCTTTTTAACTGCGCACGCGTAGCGGCGGGTGGTCATACCCGCCGCTACAGTGCCTTTTCAACCGCCGCTACAGTGCGTTTTCTAGTAGTGTTTGCTGGGGCACGGAAACAGAACACCAACGTCATGCATTGCTTCGACTTTATCGTTAATAGGACCTGGGCTTGAATGCACGATAGCTAGGCACCACAGGCATGTAGTTTGTCCCTTAATTCGTGAAGGTGTAAAAAAGATGAGTGCAGATAGCTTCGCTTGTTTGAATGCAGGTGGCCCCGATGTGAAGGCGAATGGCTGAAGACATGTTTGACCCATAAAAAGCGCAAAAGGATGCAGCCATGATTTGTTCGAATCCTAATTATTATAGGATGCTGATGGCACATTTGTCCCAGACAAAATAAAGCTGCTGTCTATGCAGCAAAAGGGTCGTTGTTGCGTGACTGAAGCTGGAACTGGCCGCAAATTGATGGCCTTATGTTGATCCTCTGGGAATGGTAATAGTTATCCAGCTCATAGCTGAAAATAATGTCGTTATTGCGTGTTATTAGCCAGAGAACAATATATTACTTGTAAGGCTAGTCTCAATGATGTCATCACATAGCTACGAAGAAAAGATTCTTAAGAGCTATGTTAGTGGAGGGTCATGGCGCTGGTACTCATCTCTCGTCTCATGACATTCTCCTCTTCTCTCTCATGCCATCTCAGTAAATTTAATGCTCATCACTACTACAAAAGCGTCCTTTGCTATCATCTTCAATTTTCCAGTAATAACGGGCACTAGATTCAACGTTATTGCAGTGCATCAATGATGACGTCATTTGAGCCAACGTTATTGTAGTGACCACTACAATAACGGGCATGCTGACGTCACCGTGGCCCGTTATTAAAGTGGTCACTACAATAAAGGGCGACGCTGACATCAGCGAGACCGACCACTATAATAACGGTCTCTGCCGACGTCATCAATAACCGTTATTAAAGAAAGTCCGTAATATCGGGCTTCGACGTCATTAGCCCGATATTAAAATTCTGGCCCGTAAGGTCCACAAAAGAAACCCTAAAGCCCATACAGTCACCACTAGTATAAAAAGCCACCTCTCCTTGGAAACCCTAAGTCAACACCTCTCCCTCACACCCTCTCGTTCCCAGCGCGTTGCAAGTCTCCACATCCGCGCCTCTCTCTCTCTCTCTCTCTCTCTCTCTCTCTCTCTCTCGTACAACACGTGCCGCCCTCACTCCCAGGTCGGCATGCCCCTCATCGTGCCGCCTAGCCGGCCGGCGAGCTCCTCCCCGGCTCCTCCCCTCCGCGGCCCCTCGTCGGTTCTACCCCACCGCGCCGCCTCCCGGGCCGACGAGCCCCTCCCCCTGTCGTCGCTCCCTCCCCGGACGGCCCCGGAGCCTCCCACCGCCGCTCCCTCCCCAGCCGGCCCCGGTGCCCCCGCCGTCGCTCCATCCTCAGCCACCCCTCCACGAGGCTCGGATCCGGCGTGGAGCCGACTAGATTGGGCGAGGAGCAGCCGGATCCGGCGAGGAGGTGACCGGATCCGGTGACCCCAAGGTGCCACGTCGGGCCGAAGAAGAGCGGAGGCACGGGCATGGCGTGGGCATGGCGCGTGGCGGCAACAGGCACGCGGCGCAAGCGTAGCCCGGGGCGGCGACGGATCCGGCTATCGGGCCTAGCGTTGGGCTGAGTCTAGGCTGGGTCGGGCGCCACATGTCTTTTTTTAATTTTTTATGGACCACAACAATAACGAGCGGCTAGAACGATACTGTAGAGGACTCATTTGTAATAACGTTTACATAATAACGGGCCAACTGTTCGTTATTACAGTGTATTTTTGTCCGTTATTATAGGCCGTTATTCTACTAGTGCATGATACTACCACGACACTCCTATTAAGATTAGCCTAAGCTGTTTGGATCCACCAAATACAGTTTGCCATCTAGGATTTATTATCCTCTTTTAGCTTGGTTGAGGCAGCTAATGAGATGATGACCTAAGTCCAGCTAATTGTTAGCAAGCGTCAGAGCAAGTTTTCGCAGGTACATAGTTACTTCTCAAGGCTCCAATTATGACCTAAGCTTTGCACGACTTTTATGATGAACAAGTAGCTAGCTTAAGGTCTCAAAAGAAAGAACGGATGTCCACTTGAAAAATCAGGATTGTGTTTGTACTGGCACATCACCTTTTATTAAACCTGAAAAATCATATTAACTTTCCTGTTGTGTTTCATTTACAGTATGCCAGGGTCGGCTATTAAACTTTTGATATCATCAAAAGGAGGCCAGGGTCTCGCTCTTATACTGGGCCATTCAACACAAGCAGAAGACATATGGTATGACACCTACAAAGCAGTCGACTCTATGACAATAGAAATACCGAAATATTTTTTTGTAAGTGATTAGATATATTTTGCTATCCATTTCTCTAAGGGTCCATGTTGAGACATACACAAGAAGCATTGAGAAAGAATGTCTTCGACAGTTCATATATTGTCCATGTTAGCCTATAAAATTTCTGAACAAATATTGACTAAGCCCAAGCTACCACAGATAGTTCTGATCAGTTACAGCAACGTTATATTATAAAAATGTCAATTATATATGGATATAGTGGCTCGAGCTGCTACATTCATGAACTTATAAATCAGAATTATAATTATATTGTAATATGCTGAAACATTTTTCTATATATGGGGGCTATTGCTCTTTTTACCCTTTATTCAATCACTACTACAAAAACGCTCTATAGTGGCGGACACTATTTTTATCAAAGTGGCGGGCTTTTAAAAACCCTCACTATTTTGAGTCAAACCTTAAGGTCCGCTACTACGCTTTAAAAATAGTGGCGGACATTTTTGGCGCGCAACTATTGTGGCCAATGTCCACTACTACGCTAACAGATAATGGTAGTCATCCAGGCCCGTAGCCATGATGGCCCAGTCTGCTACCAAAACAGCGATCGACATATAAAAGAACTCTAACCCTAAAAATTTCTTTCAGCCACTCTATCTTTCCCCTCCCCCCCCCCTCTCTCTCTCTCTCTCTCTCTCTCTCCCTAACAGAAGTCCCTTCTCACCAACCCACCCGTGTCGTTGCTTCCCTTCCCGTGCTGGCGGACGGCCCCACCCTCCACGCACGCTGTGGCGCGACCGCCGCCCTCCCTCCTCGGTGCGGCGTGGCTGACCCCTCCCCCCACGCACGCGACAGTTCCCTACCGGATCCAGCGAGGCACAGTCCCTCCCTACCCGGCACTGCATGGCCGACCCCTAACGGTGGTGGCCCCGGCCCCTAGCGTGGCACGGCCCCTCCCTCCCCTTGCGCCGGTGGCCCCCGGCTGGATCCAGCAAGGCACAACCCCTCCCTCCCCGGCGCGGCGCGACCGGCTCCTCCCTCCCCGTGTGCCGGCGGCCCCCGACCGGTTCCGGCGAGGCACGGCCTCCTCCCTCCCTGGCGGCGGCCGACCTCCTCCCTCCCCGGTCGCGACGAGGGGCCTAGATCCGACGAGCATGGCCTCAGATCCGGCAGCGCCTCCCTCCCCAGCCTCGGCTGGCGGCAAATCTGACGGGGTGGGGGAGCCGGATTACTTATTTTATTTTTTCTCTATGAAATTTAGTGGCGGGCCATTGTCCCGTTAGTGGCGTACTTTTGTCTGTCATTGTTAGTTAATTTAGTGACGAACTTTTGTCCACAACTAATTGCTAAATATTGACAGTCGCTCAGTAGCATTTCATGTGTCCGGCAGTAAGAGCATTTTTATCCCGTCATTTTAGAGTACTATTTTAGTAGGTGAATGTCCAATTGTAGTTTGCCCTATATTTTTTTAACTTTGTAGTTTTACCCTGCAATTTCAAAATGAAGGCAAAGTTTATCCTTAGTTGGGGTAAAATGAAATGACAAGTCGGATTAGAGATGCACATTTATAAGAAGAAGATGCATCACAGCATCTGACGATTGTCATGCTGATTGGATGGCTATTGGCCTACAAGTGGTTCTACGCTTGGCCGAATGTAGATGTCACTCATGGTAGCATACCCATGCTCAAGTGAAAGATAGAACTAGCTTTATACCTATATGAATATGTTTCATTATATGAAAGTTTCTTAGGTTTGTAATAATACGCTCAGCCTAGTGCGCTTATCATCTTGTCTGCCACATCTTCGATAGTGTGATATATTTCACTCGTGATCTTATTGTGCCATAAGTTTGAAAATATTATCCTTTTCACCTGAAACAGTAGTAAATTGGTTGCTATAAATATAGCCAATGCGCTCTCGCTCCCACAACATTTACCTTCACAAGCATACTACAACAATACGAGTGGTAAGTTTTCATTCCAGACGTCAATGATAATTTTTCTATGTTATTATTGCCGGTCACAATGGATCAAGGATCTCACTTATAACAGGTTTTTCTTACTGATGCAGTACCGTCATGAACATTCTGCAGAGAAACCCAGTAGCATTATCATCTATAATAGTGGTCATCCTCGTTATTATGAGTTTCTCAGTGGATAATGTGCAAGCAATGGATCAAGTTCATTTCAACCATCAAGGAACAATGTCAAAAAATCTGAATGCTGATGAGATCTTTGTTGCAAAATCAGGTGACTCAGAGGAAGAATATTCTTTCAATCCAACCATCAAATGTCATAGAAAAGTGTTAGCCACAGGTACTGACGCAGTTACGACGCACCACTACGTGACTGCTAATGGATACCGTGACTTTCAGCAGTCCACTAAGTCTCCAGAAAAGAAAACATGATACTAAAATATAGGTCCTAGAGTACGTATTCCCTCTGGATCTTATAGTATGATATGTGAAATAAAACTCTAGGGCCCTGCAGTTTGAAACTGATCCTATAATGACTGCCACACATAAGGTGTGTAGTTCTATGTATATCAAACTGGTGACACAATGGAATGATACTAATAAGAATACGCTACTTGTATACAGAATCCAATGCAGGAAAATGTTGTCAACATATCTGTTTCAAAATTTATGATTTATGTTTCTTAGAAAAATTAACTTTTCTATCAAAATAATTTTTTTCTTTAGTATTCCCAATTTAATCTGAATAACATCAGAGCTTCCTGTATCAGTTTCACTATAACAATAAAGTTCTATAGCCACAGTTTGACTCAACCGCGACTACGCTTGCGAGGCTACAAATGTGGCCTCGCAAACAGGGTCAGCCATGGATATAGAGCACTTCAATAGTCACGGTTGACATTGTGAACCTCCGCTATTGTATGACTCCATAGAGACGGTTGGCTATGTCAACCATGGCTACAACTGCAATAGACAGAAAAAAGAATGTGGTCCACAGGGCGCGCACCACCGTTGAAGAAGCTCTGCCGCCATGATCCCCCACGCACCGTCGCTGCCGGCATGGAGGAGGGCGCTCGCCACCGCCGATGTGAGGAGAAGGGGCATTAGTCGGGGTCTGCAAGCCGCCGCTGCTCGTGTGGAGGATGGTGCCGGGCGAATCCGGCCCTTGCTGCCGCCAGCGTGGAGGAGAAGGGCGGGAGGTGGCCTCCGCGCGTTGCTGCTTCTCACGTGCAGGATGGGGCTAAGCGGATCCAGTCCCATCGCCGCCAGGGTTGAGGAGTAGGGCGGGAGGAGGCGTCCGCGCGCCACTGCTATAGTGCGTGATTGTTATAGTGTTTATTCACGGAGAATTTCACACCAATTTGTGAATAATCTACTGAGGTACATGGCACTACTTGTTATCCCTGGATCATTTGTGCTGTTACAGTCCTGATTAATTTTGAAATCAGTTTTTCTATCATGCTCCTTGTGTGAACCTATCCATAAGAAAGATTATTATGGATAAAGAAGTAAAAACGGCATCTGTTATATACGTATGTCAAAGTAATTACAAATATATTATCTACATGAACCTAGCTTGCTCACAGCCATTGATAGGCTCTGCCCGGACGAAGGCACCGTAATTGTCAAAATATACAATTCAGTGGTGGCAACGTAATATTTATACTAGTTGATAACTCCGCGCGTTGTAGCGGGACTAAAAGATATTAACTTTCAAATATTATAATCTTGAACTAATTGTGTTAATCTCTGACATCCATTCTTATCTAAATGGTTGAAATTAATTATGATGACGTAGCGCAACGTGGATTGAGAGAAAGAGCCATTAAGACATGCTAGTGGGTTGCATCTTTTATATAGAAGGTGTGGAAGAGGGGAAAAAATTAAGGGTTTGGCGCTCTGTGAATGTTTCAACGCGTGTTTTGCCCGCCCGTATATTTTTTCCTGCCTAACTGTGCGACGACCACTATCAGGGGCGAAGCCAGCCACCAAGGTCATTGGGGTCAGCAAGCAATTTTTATGGGGTCAGCAGTTTGATTAACAGCAACTAATATGATTTTTACACTGTTTTTACGACAAGTCGTCGGTGTCAGCTGACACCAACGGCATAAGGTAGCTTCGCCCCTGTCCACTATGATATTTCCCGAACCATCCGCGAATAGTATATGTGGTTATTATTGTCGACCAACTGGTCGGTATATGTAGAATTACCGAGACTCATGATCCGTCATCAACCTTTACTGACTCAATGTTGAAAATTAATATGGGTGAGTAAAAACAAACCGTGGTGTTGTGGCAGTAATCCTTGCAGGGGTAGTCAACTGCGCTGCAGCTTCTACTGACAGGAGCACGTAAAACAATAAAGCCGGTTACAGTGATACTCTTTGATTGCACAAAAGAATGAAGTTGCGGCAATTCACGCTTCAGCCCACCCTGTATCATACCAAACGGAGGAGGCAGTAACACATTTTTTTGCACCACACGTACTTGTTGGCTAACTTATAATGGCTCTCCACCAGAATGAAATCTTCTCAGACATGCAAAACGTTGCATCATTGTATGCATACATATGCGGACTGCTAAATGTACAGGTGGATCGATGTTGTATGGAATAACTACAATTTATTTATTGAGAATTCCATATAGGCCATGATATAAAACTATTGAGATCTCAAGAATAAACGGCACAGTAACACATAAAGAAGAATTCATAGTGAAAACAGAATAGTAACTATTCTGTTTTGACTATGAATTCTTCTTAATGTATTACTGTGCAGTTTATTCTTGAGATTTGAATAATTTACAGAACAGTTACTATTCTGTTTTCATTATGAATTCTTAATGTATTACTGTGCAGTTTATTCTTGAGATTTGAATAATTTACTATCATAGCCTATATGGAATTCTCTAAATAAATTGTAGTTATTCCATACAATATCGATCCACTCTTACATTTAGAAGTCCGTATATGTATGCATGCAATGATGCAACTTTTTGCACGTCCAAGAAGGTTTCATTGTGGTGGAGAGAGCTGTTATAAGTTAGCGAACAAGTTGTTTATGGTAAGCATCGTGTGGTGCAAAAAAATTTGGGCTGAAGCGAATTGCCGCAACTTCATTCCTTTAGACAATCAAAGAGTATCACTGTAACCGGGTTTATTGTTTTACCAGCTCCTGTCAGTACTCGAATACATTGTTCTCGTATACGCCTCTTAACGTGTAACGCAAACCAGCACTTATGAATGTCGCGCCCATAAGTGATGCCATTGGACTGTAATGGAAACAGAGCACGGACTTCATAAATTGATTATTCTTGCACTGGATTGTTTTAGCTTGATTGGACGATAGGTACCACAAGCAAAGTTGCTGTCCCAAAATTCAAGCAGTTCTGAACAGGAGTGCCTATAACGTGGCTTTGTTTTAACACAGGTGGCCCACAGATGTGAAGGCGAACGGCTGAAAACATGATTGACTCTGATAAGAACGCAAAAGGCTGAAGCCATCATTTGTTAAGTCCTAATTATCGGATGCTGGACGGCACATTTGTCCCAGACAAAAGAAGGCACCTATATATTGATGCCAAAAGGATTGTTGGGTTGAGGCAGCTAATGAGATAATTGTCAGCCGGATGCTAATCACAATTAATTAGCTACACTATTTAGAGGCCTAGAGATAATTTGAGCTGCTACCTATTTTCTCTAGAGGCTCCAAATTGGCCCTAAACACCACCAGTTTCATGATGAGCAAGTAGCTAGCTTACACGTTCTCTAGAGGATCTGAAAGAAAAAGATTGGTTTTCCACTTGAAGCTGTATTGTGTTTCCGCTGGTAGATGGCCTTTTGTTACACTTGAAAAGTCACATTAACTATCCTGTTGCGTTTCATTTACAGAAGACCCTGGTTGGCTATCAAACTTCTTGTTAATATCAAAATTCTTCAAATCAAAAGGAGGCCATGGTCTCACTCTTATACAGAGCCATTCAATACAAGCAGCAAGTCTATGGTATGACAACCATGAAGAAGTCGAATGTGAGGAGAGGAAGGACGAATTATAATTTTGTAGGTTATTATGTATATTGTACTACCGATTTCTCTAACAGACCATGCTTGTGACACACACATGATGCATCGGGAAAGAATGTGTCTTGGACAATACATATAGAATGGATGTTATCCAATAAAATTTATGAACCAATAGAAACCACTTCACAAAGCATAAAACACACTTACTTATGATCAGTTACATGAACCTTATGTTGTAACTTTGTTGTCTATAGATGGAAACATTGGCTTGAGCTTCTAAATTCATAAACTATGTAATATAAACTACAATATAATGTAACATTTTTCCATAGTTCATGTAAAACAAAATTTTCATGTCATGACAAATTTGCATGCACTGCATCTAGTTGATACTTGATAGTACAGGAGCCCGCAATTATACAATTACCAGGGGTGGGGCTGCTATCCACTCCCATAATCATGTAATGAGATACAACAATAACAGAAAGAAGATGCATCGTGTCATCTGACGATTATCAAGCCGGATCAGATACCTATTGTTCCAGAGGTGGCTTCCTAGGTGGATGAGTGTAGATATGACTCATACCCATTCTTAGAGAAATGATAGTCTTAGGGTTGTACCAATATAAATATACTTCATTATTTGAAAGTTTGTTAGTTCCGTAAAAAGTATGCTCCGTCTAGTGCCCTTATCTTCTTATCTGCCATTTTATCCCATAATGCGATATATTTCACTCGTAATTTTCATATCCCCTAAATCACTGTCATATATTTGTAAACAATATATTTTTCACCTATAACAATGCTGAACTGATTTCTACAAGTATATCTCTAGCACTTTCATAAACCACATCATTCCCCTCAACAAACATTTATAGGACAATACAAGCAGTAAGTTTTTTTTTCTCCAGATAGATGTGCTCCTTATCAACAATATTTTTTCTGTCATTATTTCAGATCACAATGGATCACATATCTCACTTATACCATGTTTTTCTTATTCATGCAAAACCATCATGAACATTGTGCGGACAAATCCTATAGCACTATCATTTATAATGGGGGTCATCCTCTTCTCGGTGGCTAACATGCAAGCAAATAATCAACCCTATTACAATAGGCTACTACAGGCACGGTTCTAAAGGGGTAATAGCCGCGGGTATGGGAACCGCGGCTATGATCCCGAGGCAAAAAATAAAAGCCTCTAGAGACGCCAGGGAGATGAACCGTGGCTACAAAAGGAACTAAAACACAAAAAAAGGAGGGGGCCATGAGAGACCGAGCATCACTGGCCCGCCACACGTCGCATGCCGTGGGCCCACACGTCACCGGAGCTGCCACCGCGTCAGATCCAGCCCCGCGCGCCACTGTCGCCTTCTACACAAAGAGGCCGAACGGATCTTGCCCCACGTGCTGCCCACCACCCCCTTCCGCCAGGTGTAGGAGCCATCGCCGCCATCCTCCGCTGCGTGGAGGAGCCCGACGCCACCTTCCGCCATGTGCAGGAGCCCACCGCTGCCGTCCCCACCACGTGGAGGAAGGGGACCGACGGATCTGGCCCCTACGTGTTACCGCCACTGTCTGGAGGTGAGCTGGCCGGATCTCACCCGTCCGGGCACGCCGCCCTTTGCTGCCATGAGGAGGTGGTAGATTCACCCACCCCCGAGCGCCGCTCGCCGCCGCCAAGAGGGCGGCGATCGGATCTCGCCCTCCCCATGCACTGCCAAGTGAGGAGGTCTGCCGGCCGGAGGGAGGAGTAGGGAGGCTGGCCGGCCGGAGGGAGGAGGGGAGCCGCTGGTTGAGAGAGAGAGAGAGAGAGATATAGGGTTTGCTGATTTTATTTGGATTGTGGGTTTGGTGGGCTGGGAGATGTGAGTCAAGTCAGATGAGCCGTGGCTACAAGTAGAGGCTTATTTGTAGCAGCGGCCCATGTTGTCAATTGCGGCTACAAATAAGCCTCTATTTGTAGCAACGGTCTTTTTGTGTGGTCTCTATTGTGTTTTTTCTCCCGTGGCTCTAGTGCTTTTCTGTTATAGTGCAAGTTCGTTTCACCCATGAAGAAATACGGGCTAAAATTCCAAATATTGATGATATCAATAGTGTTTCATTTTTAACTGCGAAGCCGTAGCAGCGGGTGACCTCACTTGCCGCTACAATGTGTTCCTGACTACCGCAATATAGTGCCTTATTGTAGTAGCGTGTTGAAACAAATTTGCACCATTGAATCCCACCTGTCCTACTACCGTGTGTGTGGTAGCTACCTACTGTCATCATAGTCTCAAGCACATGGAATTGCGTTAGTAAATAGAAGATGCATCATGTCATTTGACGATTGTCAGGCTGATTGGATGGCCATTGTCCTATTAGTGGTTATACGGGTGGCTGAATGTAGGTATCACTTATTGTATCGTACCCATGCTCATAACAAAGATAGAATTAGGGTTATACCTATATGAATATTTCATTTTAAAAGTTTGTTAGGTTTATAACAATATGCGCAGTCTAGTGCTCTATTATCATCTTGTCTGCCATTTCTTCCATAGCGCGATATATTTAACTCGTGATCTTATCGTGCCTTATGTTTGTAAATATTATCTTTTTCACCTGAAACAGTAGTGAATTGGTTGCTATAAAGTAAAGCTGAAGCACTCTTGCACCCACAACATTTCCCTCCACAAGCATACTACAACAACAATACGAGCGGTAAGTTTTCATTCCAGAAGTCGATGATAAATTTTCTATCATTATTTCTGATCATGATGGATCAATGATCTCATTTATATCAGGTTTCTCTGACTGATGCAGTACCATCATGAACGTCCTGCAGAAAAACCCAGTGGCACTATCATCTATAATAGTGATCATCCTCATTATTATGAGTTCCTCAGTGGCTAATGTGCAAGCACTTGATGGAGCTCATTTCACAGGTCAAGCGAAAAAGACGAAAAATCTGAAGGTTGATGAGATTTTTGTTGACAAATCAGGTGACTCAGAGGAAGAAAATACCTTCATCCCAAACATTGAAGGTCATCGGAAACTATTATCCGCTGGTACTGATGGATATGTGTCGCACCACCATGAGCAACCTGATGGATACTGCAAGTTTCTTCTGTCTATTGGTAAGAGCTGTCCAACCTAGATAACATGCCACGACAAATATAGGTCCTAGAGTACGATATGTTAAATAAAACTCTAGGACTCTGTGGTATGAAAATTATCCTGTAATGGCTTCCACCCATAAGGTGTGAAGTTGTATTTATATCGAACTGGTGACACAGAGGAATGATATTACTAAGTATATATGACTTGTATACAGAATCAATTGCAGGAAGGTGTTGTGAACATATCTCTTTCAAATTTCATGATTTATCTTTCTTAGGAAAAAAAACCTTTGAACACTATCATTACAATACATGTTATATATCAAAATCATTTTTTGTGTGTGTTTTTATGTAGTACTCCTGATTAAATCTTAATAAAACCAAAGCTTGCTGTATCAGCTTAGTCACAGCGAAATCCACAATAATTTGTGAAAACTCTTCTGATGCACGGAATACTACTTGTTATCTCCCTGGATCAGTTTTGCTCTTGCAGCCCTGTTTAATAATTCTGATTAAGTTTTTTTCTGTCGTGCTCCTTGCTTGAACCTATCCATGAGACAGATTAGTATGGCTAAACATGTAAAACGGCATTGGTTATATGTATGTCAAGTAATACTAGTTATCTAGTATCCACATAAACCAAGGTTACTCACAGCCACTCCATGAGTCAGATTAGGATGGGCTTTGTTCAGCAGCTGTGGGATAGTTCCCTGAAGTATTCATTCCACGGCATGGATCGAGTGGTTCCATGTGTGCTAGACTGATTTCATGTCTCCCCTCTAATCCCACTCTAATTTCTCTGTTCGGTTAGGTTGGTTTCATTCTCACCATTTTTGTAATCATAGCAACGACAATCATATAGAAATGTAAATATATCAAGCGCAAGCACAACTAATCCAGAACATAACTTTATTTCTATACCGCTCACAACACAATGCTAGCAGCAAGCAAAATCAACGTGTTCAGTTAGCAGCCATGGCTTGCAGAGACTAAACTAGGTTCAACATGAAGGTGAAAACTTAAACCAGGACAAGATTAACAACCCCTGCTACAAAAACTGAGACAAGAAGATGTTGGGTTATTTCGTATCATACAACTGAAGTTATAATGATTTCAGATGACAATCCGGAATGTCACTTCACTTGCTTTCCAAATCTCTTGGTGATTATTAACTTGTTGATGAACCAATTCTTTTTTCTGCACCTCAAAAGGAATATGAAAAATTAATCATGTTAGCTAGACTGACAATAAAACTAAAAAAATACCACTAAAAAGGAAGATGTAACAACGAACCTCGTGAGATGATGAAGTGGCTATTAATAGATGAATCTTGGCTCAGTTCATAATAATATGGCTAATTCTAACATTCAGAAAAACATTGGAACTTGAGCTTTTGTTCCAAATAAAAATAAATGTAGATTTAGGCAGCTGCATGGAGCTACTCTGCTTGTTGTTACTGAACTATAGTTTGCATCAACCCTGAAAATCCAACCCAATATGGATTATTGATCTTGTTAGAGCTTGATAAACTTGTTATACTGATCAACAATGTCACAAATTCTGTAGCTAACCTGAAAACTAAAATTTTTTGTACCATGTCAAGTTAGTTCTGAGATCTCAGTAGATTGAAATGTTCTACAACAACATGAAGTTTAGAGCAATGGAGTTATTCTACGGTTTGCAACACCCTCAACTTTGTGCAGAAGGCCAAACCAAACAGCAGCCAATCGCTTTCACAACATCAAAATCTAATAGCAAAATACTGGCAGCATAATCGGAAAATAAAGAATCCAGTGTTCTAAAAAAATATCTGTAAGCGAGAGCGCAATACCTTACAGACTGAATATAATTTCTAGGATGCTTTACATGGTGAGTTAGTCACAATATCACCCTTGTTTACTGCGTGCTCGGCCTGACTGCCCAGCTAGGTATTGTTTCTTCTTATTAGAGTTTCAGACCATAACAAATCATATTCGAGGTTGTGCTTCCTTACAGACCTGCACTAAAAACTGAAAGACAGCTAGATATGGCACTCATAGCGACTGAAACACAAACTTGTTCTTGCTCAAACCAGGTCTTGTATGCCTGTTATGCCTGCATAAAATTTTCCTTGGGTCACAGTACAGTTCACATCGCAACAAACTTCATTGAATTAAAATTTCAGATTAGTTAAATGAGTCACTACCAGGTTGTTCATTGTAAGTTTGACCACTAAATAGAAAATTATGTATTTAGTTATTTAATCCAAAAAGAGGAAAAATATCTTAGACTCGTGGGAGAAGCAGTATTGTCAGTGTACTGTTAGTGTTTTAACTACTAGCTACTCTTTCTGTTTTAAATTATAAGACGTTTTTGACTTTCAGACTTCACGTTTGACCGTTCATCTTATTTAAAAAATTTGTGCAAATGTTATTAATTTAATTATGATTTTTTTTATCATTAAAGATATTTTGTAAATGACTTTGTATATTTGTACAAAAATTTTGAATAAGACCAGCAGTCAAACATGATCTCCGAAAGTCAAAAACGTCTTATAATTTGAAACGGAGGGAATACTTCATACTCCATCTACTAGCGCAGATGACTAAATGAAGAAGGAAAAATTAGAGCTGCAGTAAAGACTCATAAAGTTTCAATTCGATTTGCCAAAACCCCGCATGTCACTTCCAAACCAAAGATGGCACACAATAAGAAATAATAACCGCTCAATTAGCCAAGAAGCCGAGAAGCTCTTATGTTATGGCACTTCTTGCATGTCATGGATGACAAAATCAGAAAGGATTTGTAAGCTCGCTCGCGAAAAACAATTTGAAGCTTTCCAGCTAGAAGGCCCTAACGTCAAGGGTTGGCCATTGCTGCGGCTTTGAAGATGGGAAAGATGTGGACGGCGGCGCCTTACCGGCAAGAAGGCGGTGGATGGCAGCCTTCGCGCAATCGCGGTGGGGCACGTGTTGCGCCATCGTTTTGCCCCGCTGCTCATCACCTGTTGCGCCGCCAGCCTCCGCTCCGCCCACGACTCGCTCGTTGCTTCACCCGTTCACCGTGGGTTCCGTTCCAGAGGGTACTGGTCATGGTTTCATTTGGACCTTCGACGGCATGGAATGGGTCGAAATGTGCTGGGTTTCAGACCCAACAAGACGTAACCGAACGGCCATTTCATGCCTAGCCTGATCTGAAACCAGGCCGCCCGTTCCATGTGGAATAGGTCATGTTCCAGCTCGCTCCATGCCCAAACGAACAAATCATTGTTGGGAACGGACCAGCGGATTTGTCTGGGACGAACACCGGCCGATGACAATACCAAAAAAATTTCTTAACTTGACAAAACAGCAGTATAGACTTCACGCGCACGTTCAAATCCCCCTCGTGACGCATTCTCCTAACACACATGACCCGACACATGTGATAAACTCAATGCACGCGCACACATACCTTGATCGAAAAAGACCAAGGTCAGATTATTTCCAACATCCAGCCGCAAGGCCCTGCTGCACCACCGTCCTGCCAGCGCCTTGTCGTTGATACCTGTACTCCCATCAGCATGTGAGAGTGAGACAGTAGCTCAGTCCCGTCCACATCAAAGCATACCTAGCTTGGGTTTCCTACCAACTTGTTGAGAAGGCGAACATCCGCCGGCGACAAATGCATGCCCAAGGGACTAATACGGACGTCTTCACCTACGTTCATGCATCCTTTGATTGATTCAGTTCTGAAAAAAAAAACGTGTGCCGGGTGTGGGCCCCGAGATGTGAAAGCCAACAGTTGAAGACATGGCTGA
Organism: Chloris gayana; assembly: GCA_031894775.1. Taxonomy (NCBI): domain Eukaryota; kingdom Viridiplantae; phylum Streptophyta; class Magnoliopsida; order Poales; family Poaceae; genus Chloris; species Chloris gayana. The sequence continues at coordinate 301,435 of JAUNZO010003064.1, forward strand.
CTCTGATAAAAAGGAAAAGATTGAAGCCATGATTTATTCAAATCCGAATTATCCGGGACAAGAAAAAGGCTCCTGTCTACACTAAAAGGGTTGTTGCCTGACTAAGGCTGGAACTTGGCGCAAATTCATGCTGCCTTATTTCAATCCTCTGGAAAAGGTAACACAGTAGCCAGCTCATAGCTAATACAACTCTTTATTACGTGGCTCGCTAATTATTACCCAGAGAACGTGAGCTGCTTGGATCCATCAAATATTACGACAAATGGAGTCTCTTCATTTTGCACTCATTATCTAGTGTTCTAGTTTTGTTGAAGGCATGAGGCTGCTAATGAGATAATTGTTGGCTAGCTAGGTTGTTTGAGATAGTTGGTCTCTTTAGAAGCGTTAGAGCAAATTGTGTAGAAGCTACCTAAGCTTTCGACGAGTTTCATGATGAGCAAGCAGCTACCTATTCTGGTTTGTGTTTGCGCTGGTATGTTACCTTTTATTATACCTGGAAAATCATATTAACTTTCTTTTTGTGTTTCATTTACAGTTATGAGACTTCCTGATATCATCAAAAGGGGGCCAGGGCGTCGCTCTGATACAGGGCCATTCAACACAAGTGGGATAAATTTTGTGTTAAGTAACCGGTTGTTAAAGTTTAATTATTTCAGCATATATTGATGAATCTGAATGCTGCAGTTTGCGCGAAAGGAGAAAATTATTATATGTTGAAGTAAGGAAACATATAAGAATAGTAAAAAATCTGGAAATAATTTGAAACTTGTAGTATATAAAACATTAGAGTATTTATCTACATATGAGCACATTCATACACTTAAATTGTTTCTATAGATGATAACAAGCCTAAGAGCTACACCCACCGCTGCCTGATGTACTAGTGTCACTTGTCTTTGGATTAGTGACAAGTGGATCATCGACTATTTGCTCTGAGTCTGACAATAGATAAGCATTTAGATCATCAAACTCAGCGTCAGCGGCTTCATTGGCAACTGGCAACGCTGCAGCTTCATCGAGTGGCTCGTGAGTAGGATTGACTGTCAGGTGTTTTACAAGATGAGTCACCGTACCGGGTCAAGTAGTTCTTCAGCTCGTTGAACCGGTCTTCCGTAGTGTCATGATGGGCTCCGATCTTGATGAAGTTGAAATCGCATTGTTCGACAGGGGTCCATGACTGAATCATGGCAGCTATCTGAGCTCCAGCGGAAGCGACAACCATTTTGCAATGCTCTTCAATTCTGTGTGAAGCATCCCACAATGCTTCTTCCAGTTTGTAGTTGTGTGGGGGATGTTGCCTCTGCCCAAATATTCGATGAGTCTTGTGGTGCCAGCTTTGAATTCTGTAAATACGAGAGTTATGCATATATGGATATTTGAACAAGAATCAAAGAACAAGAGGATGTAAGATTTACGTCTATGAGAGCTGTGGACACTAGCATTTCATCTCTCTTCAACAGCCCCTGGATTTCATCTTCTTTAATTTTGAGAGCTCGTTGAGCAGACTCCTGTGCTTCTGTGACCGCCTTTTCTATATCTGCCTGAGCGGTCCGGGCTGCTTCAAGCGCCTCGCTCAAGCTCCTGGATCTGCATGGCTTGCACCTTCCCAAGCTTTTCGCCTTCTTCCAAGGCTTTCATCTGGTGCAACATCTTCTCATTGAGCGTTTCATCAATTTTCTTGTATGTTGCAACTAGATATTCTTGAGCTGCAGTGAAAAGACCGGTGGGATTTTCATTCAGAATGAAGTATTATGACGCAGGAGCATACCTTGAATCTCTTTCTTTAGTTTAGGCTCTGGTTCCGCCGGTCCTCATGATTTCATGAGTGTTGTTCCAGTTCTGCTCATGACGCTTGAGTTCTTCCTCTCTGGACAATAGTGCATCGGTCTACTGCTCCAACTCCTTCAGTTGTTGAGCAGTCTGGCACAACTCTTCTTGAAGATGACGGATAACTTGGGTCTTTTCCACGGAGTTATTCAAGATGGTCTGATGGATGAAAAGAATGAATTAAGAAGATTAATTGATAAAGTTAAGCATTGTCCGGAGAATGCGATGGTGCATACCCTGCCAGACTGGTTGAAGCTTTTGAGGGCCTCTTCCTCTTCGTCAGCCTTCCAGCCAGCAATCCAGCCAGCAGTAGCTTGGAAGTTCTCTGCATTGCTGACTTCATCGACAGTGACTTTGCCAATGATCATGCTCATTAGCTTCGGCTTGGTCGGAGTGGGCTTGGTTTGAGTGCGAGGCCGGTGAGGGATTTCTTCGGCTACCCAGAACGGATGTGGCCATCCTAGTATGAGGTCCACATCGGTCTCGGTGGGTTGGGCAGAAGTTCCAGATATGCCAGCCATTTTCAATGGTCTCTGGTTCTTCAGTAGTTTTAGTGGTTGTTTCGATCGGTGTGGTGGAAGCCTCACCGGTCGGAGTGGCAGGGATTTCTTGTGAGGCTGCGTCTTGAGGCTTTATGATTGCCTCATGAGTCTTTGTCGCAGTCTCAAGGGTTGCGGTCTTGGGTGCATCGCTTGTGATGCCTCTAAGAAAGTTTGTAATCGATGATTGGAGGTTTGAGGGAATGCTGCAGAAAAGATAAAGACTGGTTGAAATAAAACTTAGCTGAAGGATAGTAAAAATTAAGTTAAATACTTGAAGATGGTACCTTGGAGCTTTCATGAAGCCTGATGTAGGCTTAGATTTCTTTTTCGGTGGCTCTTGAGAACCATCACCTGATTCTTGAGCGCCCATCTTGGTAGCGGTCTGCGCCTTGGTGGCTGGAACAACTTCATTGTTGACTGTGCTGCCTTGAGTGCCGGTCTATGGAGGATGAGTGTACCTGGACCTCCATGGAATTTGAGCCAATGGATCATTAGGTCTGCTAGTACCTTGAGATCGATCGATCGAGGAGCCATGTATGGTGGCCTAGGTAGCTTGGCGATCTTTCTCCAACAATGCCTCTTCTCGGCGCCGGTTTTCTTTGCACAGAGCGGCGACCTTTGCATTAGTTTCTTAAGCGCCTTCATCATCATCGTCCTGGAGGACGATTTTGCGACGTTTCCTGGTGGCCTTGTTTACGGGTCTAGTACCAGATCGGGCGGTCCCGATTACTTGCCCGGGGTAAATGGGGACATTGGCTGTAGGATTTGCGTTGTTCTGGTAATCTTGCCCCCATTGATCATTAGCTGGAAGCGGGGGATGACTCTGGAATCGATCAAAATCCTGGAAAGCAGGGTTATTGATTAGGAAATCGAAGGAAAAATTAGAAGATTAATTGAAATTACGAAGAACCAGTCTTACCGAAGGACGGGGATTCTCGGAGCTCTAGGCATCCACAACTCTATGATAGCCGGACTTGCCGAAGCCGGTTAATAGTTTCTAAACACGAGAATTTTTTCGGTCTAAGCTTGAGCGATTGGTCCCATCACCGGTATTTTTGCCCTCCTTGAAGAGCCACCTAGGAGCATTCGACGCTTGATGGGTTGAACTTCACGGACAATGAAGCTCCAGGATGACGGTTTCTATTGTAACTTTCTTCTCTTTCTTTAGAGTTTTGATCATATTCAATAGAGTGGAAACGTGTTCATCTCGGGTACTTGGGTTTTGTAGGCTGGGGGTGCTGGTTGGGGGTTGTCACGGATGAACCACTCCTTCTTCCACTTGGAGATGCATTTGTTGAAAGGAATATCGAAATATTCCTTGGATTCACGGATTTGAATACCAATGCCCCCGATGGTGTGGCGATAATCTATGGTTGGGAGTGGTCGGACGTGGAAAAGATAACAAAAGAGGTTGAAATAGGGAAGGGCTCCTAGGAAGGCTTCGCACAAGTGGATGAAGAAAGCGACGTGAAGGATTGAGTTAGGGTTCAGGTTCACCAACTCAATGCCATAAAAATTGAGTAGACCACGAAAGAAAGAACAACAGGGGAGATCTAATCTGTTGGACTTCATTAAAACCCCAAGGAACGTCGCCAGCCTCCGGAGCGGACCATTGGATCCTGGTTTAGGTGGCAACACTCCATCTGCCACCAATGCTTCGAGATGGGCTTATGTGGTGTTGCTACTGGTGAACTCTTGGACTCTAGATGGAAGTTGGTCGCGGTGAATGCGATCGTAATAAGCAACTTATTTGGATGATTTTCCCAACGTTGCTTGGATTAGGTTCGGAGAAGGTTTGAGGTTGAAATGAGTAGAAAGGAAGATTGGATCGAAAAGAGCGAAGAATACATATGCAGTTGAGGGAAGCAAGGGCGCGCTGCGGCAGATTTGGGAATGGGTTTTACCTAGGTCATTCCTTGGACTCCTTATATAGACCCTCGATACGGATTCGGGGGCTCAAATTAAAATGTGCCGACGGTGGAGGCCTAATAAGCTGAGTCTAGGCAGTTTTGCTGCTTAAGGCCCAAGTTAAATTCATGTGACTTTATAGTTACGGAGGAAAGGCTTACGTGATTCGAATAATCATGGGGGCTCTTTTCCAAATATAATAATGATCCGAGTGTTTAATACTTAGCTGTTTAAGCATTTTTAGCCCGGATAAATAATGCCTGGAGGGATTTTTGTAGCAAACCGGTTGGAACGAAGGCGTATTGGTCTTGCCTTATTGGTTAATACTAATTTGACTGCCTAAGCCCTAGGTGTTAAGCATTCGGCTGATAATAGGCTTAAAAAATTGAGTTAAAAGTAATTATTTTGGCGCTGATTTTATTAGTCAGAAATTTGGCTTTTAGTGAAATTTCACTAAGCGGAATATCATCTATAGCCGATTTTAGCGGCCTAGTGTTAATGCATGGTGCGAATCTTGAGGGCTATGATACTTATGACCGCTCCGGACCGGTTTGAATATGTGTTCTTGCAGGAAACTGCTGAGAGATATGCAATTGGTGGCCAAATCTGGTTAGAAAATCCTGAAAGTAAGTGTACACTCTTTCAAAACACTATTACATTATTTGTGGATATTCAAATGATATAAGAGACGGGGTGTACACCTAATTAGGTGCACTTGACCGCTGCACCACATTTAAGAGCGGTCTATGGAGATCATGGAAAACATAAAATAATGAAGATTCTTTCGAAAGATAGATTATAATATAGATTCAACCAATAGACTTTTGCATTATTTGAAGAGGTCAAATGATCCAAGAGTCAGCGGCAATACCTAAGTGGGTGCATCTGTCCGGTGCACCAGCATGAAAATAGTTAAATTTTCGCAAACCTAATTAGGCGGTATGTAGGATAAAAGACCAATTTTTTGACTGTTTGGAAGTATTTCAGAAGATGAAGTTTTTTTAATTTTGCACTGGAATCATACCAAAATACAGAAGACTGGTCGGTCGAATTCAAGGCATAATAAAAATTTACTCGGGGGATGCTGTCGAGTACTTGCCTTATGGGTATACATTACTCGAGAGATTGTTCATCAAGAACATGGTGATACGTCGAAGACGTACAACCGGTCGGGAGGGCCCATAGAGTGGTGTCCGACCCATACGGGATAACAGAAGATTCCATACACCGATATGGAAACGAGAGGTGAGCAATTCTACCGATTTAAGTTTGACGTAATCCTCAAGAAAAGTACAAGACCAGCCGAGTAGGACTCTGAATCGATAAGGAAACTTATATATAGAGTTTCTAAATATGTAAATATTGTAACCGACTAGGATTCTTCATGTAACCCTGCCTCCCCGAATATATCGGGCGAGGCAGAGACCCTCGAAAACAATATAGGAAATCTACGAAATAGCAATCTACTAAGGCTAGGCAGAGACCCTCGAAAACAATCCAGGTTGTAGGGTATTACTCTCGATTGAGGGGCCTAAACCTGTAAAAATCCCTGTGTGTTCTTGTGTTGCACCATTGAATTCCTGATACGTGTGGGGCTAGGTACTTTATTGCCGAGTTGTATATTAGACTCGACAAGAAACAAACATACATGTCATAGCCATCGTTGGGGGCTCGTACCGATCCTCACTTCGTGGGAGGGATCGAAGCCCCCTCTTATTTGTCTAACTAAGCCTGTTTTAGTAGGGCTTAGGGCACAAAGTGAGGCGGACGCGAAGCAGCGACGCAAGAATGTGAAGAGGTCACGAGCGAGCTAAGGCGAAGTGGACATAGGGGTTTCCACAATGACTTCCTAGATCCACGTGACAAGGCGGAGTGATTCAAGACTAGTTTGCCCTGGCGCCACTCGGACTTAGTCTCCACTTTGTATCTCAGTCCCCAACATGTATGCCAGCCTGTCGGGCATGTCGCCTGTGTAACAGGATAGACCGGAATGCCCTCCCGTGTTAGGTTAGGTTTACCGCCTTTTAGTTGTGCCGAAGGCAGGTAGCCAAGGGCGTTTTGGTCATGTAAAATCGTGAATCCTAACAACTATAAAAGGCGACCAAAGATCACCTCAAAGGGACACAAGTACTTTGGAGTTAACCTCTCCATAAAGAAAAGGGTTACCTCGTGTTTGTTTTGTTCCGGGTGCTTAGCACACCAACAACCGCCACCAAGTTTTAAATCAAACTGTGGTTATGTTATAAGCAGAAGATTTGGACCAATAATCAATTGATATAAATGCTTGACGTGTTTGAGCACGTCATAAATCAAAAAGTGAAGGAAACAAAACACATGTAAGATACCAGTGGTGAAAGATGGAAAAACAACATTTGATTACAGTAGAGTTCTTACAATGGAGGAAATTGTTAAATTCGAAAGGTGCACCTATTTGTGCTTCAAGAGAACAAAATTACCACATTAACGTGCAAAAAAACTGATATGCACTTGGCTCCATAAACACTTCTAGACACGTACTATAGATATGGTTTTAGTTATTTGGATAATCATTTTATGTAGCATAGTTAGCAATTCAATTGATTTGGCCATCTTATCAAACGTTAATTAAGATTAAACAATGCAGCGCACCATTGCCAGTGAGGATGGAATACTTAATGTATCTCGGGCTGACTACCCGCGTGACCCATGCCGGTACGTTGCTTTTTATTTTCCTCCGGTCGCTGAATGCTGATAGCTGTCGGGTGCTTGCCTCCGCTAGATTTTTCTTTGGTGATCGGCGCCCTGGCCGCGTGGCCGCGTTGGGTGCTTCAGCGAGTCCCACGTTGCTTGGCTGGCCTGGCCTACACATAGCTTTTTCTCACCATCTTCTTCCTCCCTCCATGGAATCCTCTGGGGTTCTCAGTCTCTCTCCTTTTCCTCCTCAAACCCTACCCTTCATACCCTGCATATCCAGCCACCCCCAACTCCAGGAGGTGACAAAACGAAGAGAGGGCGTCTTGGTGAACCCTTCTCCTCACCTCTCCTACCGAAGGCAACCCCGGCCCACAGACCCTCCTCACCTTGCGGCCGCCATACAGGGACTGGGGATGAGGAGGAGGGCACGACGTTCGGGCAGCCAGGCGCGAGGGTGGTGTGCCCGCGCAAGGTGAAGGTGACTGCGGAGGAGGTACTCTTTATCCCCTTCCCTCCTCTCCTGGCGACCAAGGATTCGATAGGAGAACTTGCTGGCCACCACGACGATGGATTTGAGTAAGAACTTGGTGCCTTGACTTCTTTCCTGTTTTCCTTTTGATTTGGCTTCCTCGATGGTGCAGGCAAGAGCAATGGTGTGCCCCTTCACGATGTGGACCAAGGGCGACGGCTATCCAATGTTTCATTGTGATCTCTCGTTTTCTTTCAATTTTTGTTAGGTCTCACGTAGCCAACTTGTGAATGGACGTCTTTTTGTTTTCAAATGTTCATCAATGATCTGTTTTCTCTTTGATATATTCTTCGTGTCTGCAGTGTATGATGCAAATAATTTATGGTTCCATACTGGCTTCAACATTGCAAAATGAAAAGGGTCTTACAATGACCCATCCTCAGGTTAGTACTCTCTACAAATTACCTACATCAGGCTCGTCAGTCAAAAAAAATGGTACATGTGTTCAAGTTCGTCAATATGTTTGTTATTTATTTCCTTTTTTGTAGGAACAGTTGGCTCTGAGATCATTATGTTCACCCATTCTGTAAAGAGAGGTAAAACCTAAATTTCATCATGTGTAAGGTTACCATTTATGTCAAGTGTCCTACAATGTACATTAATTCTTCATAGTGCCATTCCATTTTTTTTCTGATTTGCAATTTAAGCAGTTACTCTGGCCTCCCTCTATGTTCCAATATATATATATATATGTATATATATATATATATCTTATATTTTTAATTTTAATTATTATTAAAGATGTAGTTTTAAAACTCCATTTTTAATATTGAAGTCTTAATCTTACTTATCAATAACTATTCTTTTGAAGATCTGATCAGGGTGGCCAGACCTATGGGCAGCCGGTGCAATTAACGATTGTTGTAAAATCTACTTACCATATTTTTTACATGTATATTATTTAAAGTATTCTTTTTATTCAAATTGTTCTTACTTACTGACTATATGAGTTGAGTTTTTTATCGTCTTCCAGACAGTTCCACAAGTCTTCCAGGCAGTTCCACAAGAAGGAAACTTCTCTACGGCCACAGGGTTCTCTAAAACGCTAGACTCAAGGCTAACTAAGAACTACCGTAAGAGGATTCTCCTATAGGGTTCCTAGCATAAAAAACTCTTACCATGTAGCAACACTAAGTACAGCTTAAGCAAAATATTATTTTATTGAACAAACATGTTTACATATTGTTTTCCCTTTCGGGAAACCTCAAGAACAGATACAAACACAAAGGATTACTTATAGTGGAGATTGTACAAATGAGGTCCCTCCTTGCACTAGGCGCTCGTCCTTATTGAGGTGAGACCAGGATGCTTGGAGCCATTATTCAAGGTGCATAAGAACGCCGGGCATTAAGCATCCGTCATGTCTATGCATGTTGGAACTTGTGTGACACAAACTTGTATAAGGCATGGTAAGTCTTGAGACTTGATGCGGTATGGAGATGACTTCTTGAACTTGTGTCTGCTGGTTGAGTCTGAGGTCATATCGTCTTGCTCCATTCTTTAGTCTATCAATCTGCACAAGTCTTTGTCATGATCAAGGCCATATATGATCGGGTTGTTTTTTTCTTTATGCTGGAACGGAGACCCATATAGTATGCTTAAGCATATTATTTATTAGCAAATATTTTTCCATCTGACTTTGTTATTTTGGTGCCTCCTCATATTATTTTGGCTAAGCTTTTTGCATAGAGAAATTAGTCTTTAAACATGGATATACTTTGGCATGAAGATTGATAATACTTGGTTAATTTTTAGAGGCTATATAAGTTTAGGTCTTGTCATAGTAGAATACGTTTAGTTTTACTTCAATGATTTGGTGTGGAGGGCAAGGTTGATCATGTTTTTATAGGGGTCACCGAATCATTGAAGTAAAACTAAACGTGTTCTACTATGAGAAGACCTAAACCTATACAGGCCCTAAAAATTAACCAAGTATTTTCAATCTTCATGCCAAAATATGTCCATGTTCATAGACTAATTTCTTTATGCAAAAAGCTTAGCCAAAATAATATGAGGAAGCACAAAAATACCAAAATTAAATGGGAAAAGATTGCTAATAAATCAGATGCCTGAGCGTACTATATGGGTCTCTGTTTCAGCATAAGGAAAAAGAAGGACCCGATCATATATGACCTTAATCATGACAAAGACTTGCGTGGATTGAAGGACTAGAAAATGAAGCAAGACGTTATGACCTCAAAATCAACCAGCAGCCACAACACAAGTTTCAAAAAGTCATCTCCATATCGCGTCAAGTTTTAAGACTTGACCATGTCTCATACAAGTCTGTGCTGCACAAGTTTCAACATGCATGTAATAGATAAACATGACGGTTGCTTAATACCCGACGTGCTTATCTACCTTGAATAATGGCTGCAAGCATCCTGGCCACGCCTATATAAGGAGAAGCGCGCAACGCAAGAGTACCAGTGAAGCAAAGGAGCACCACAATACACTCACAGCATCCCATCCACTATCACCAATAGTTTTAGTTTAGTACACCCTGTATATTAAGCAAGAAGCCTCGTTTGTACAATCTCCGCTGTAAGTAATCCTTTGTGTTTGTATCTGTTCTTGGGGTTTGCTGAAAGGGAAAATCCTATGTAAACATGTTTGTTCAATAAAGTAATCTTTTGTTTAAGCTGTACTGAGTGATGTTACATGGGAAGAGTTTTTTTATGTTAGGGACCCTATAGGAGAATCCTCTTACGGTAGTGCTCAGTTAGCCTTGAGTCTGACGTTTTAGAGAACTCTGTGACCGTAGAGAAGTTTTTCCTTCGGGTGGAACTGCATGGTGAGACGATTAAAAACTCAACTCATATAGACAGTAACTAGGAACATTTTGAATAAAAAGAAAACTTTAAAGAATATACATGTGAAAACTATGGTGAGTATCGAGTAGGATTTTACAACAATCGTTAAGCGCACCGGCTGCCCATAGGTTTTGCCAATCTGATTAGATTTGAAAAGAATAATTATTGATATGTAAGATTAAGAATTCATTAATAATATTTGAA